>NHQK01000106.1:0-165099 GCA_016864655.1 Phytophthora cactorum
AACTTGTCCCGAAGATACTCATACAGTTCTTGATGAGGGATTACGAGCAATAATCGTTAGATGAGCAAATACGTGAGGGAGAATGCTTGGAATGAACATACAGAGGTTGTTCTTCCCGCTGAACGATGGGCCCAGCACAACCATTCTAAACAACGATTTAATATCAAGCCGCTGGATATCACCCATTTGAAGCCGATTTAAACTTCTTTGGAATTGAAGCGCCAAAATCTGGAATAGTACTCATGATTGAAAATAGTTGGATCTATTATAGCTCGAGACAAAACAAACATGAGCTCTGGTTTCTTCTTATCCTCAGCCAATATTTACCTTCCTATTTATAACCCCGCATTCTATCTGACGTTGGACGCCAGTGGCTATCTGACTTACGATTATGCACAAGCATTGTATCTCAGTAAGAACGATTTCGTTTAACTTATCTTACAGGAATTACACAAGGAATTGCAACGCCTGGGATTGCACTGGTTCCTGGAACAGGTGGTAATATCTGTGGCGTCGGAGCTCTTAGCTGCAGCAGTCTGTCCTTGAAATGCTGGAGGAACCGGCATCGACACACCAAATCTGAAAATTTGGAGGCGTTAATTTCGATCATTCAATGTATACTAACATTGTCCAGGGATCAGCTGGCGTCTCTCAAGCAGTAGTTTTGAACTCAACAGACTTCGAATGGCAAGTTCGCAACCTCACTTGCTCTGGTACGATTACAGTACCACTGAAGTGGCGACACCAACTCTGACTTGCGATACAATATCCAAATCAGGAACTCAAAAATGAGTGCAACAACTCTTAATATCAATCCTACTACCCTTCAGCTCCGAGGGGTGGCAATCACCGCGTCAGCGAGTGAGCTAAACTCATTAACAGGAGTCGTTGCTGGAACCGCAGGAAATAGCAAGGCATTAGTACTTGGTTCAACAGGCAGCATTAGTGGTATTGGTGCATTATCCGCAGCAAGTGTTTCAACAACCGGATATATCACGTGTGGAGGAGTAATAAATGGATTCCTGGCTTATGGCAATCAAGCAAACATCACGACAGTAGGATCACTGACAGAGCTCGGTATCCATTCTACGCCTACGAATGAGTATTTTTCGATCACTGGTTTGGGATCTGACTATCTGGACGGTTCTTACACTCGAATGCTTACCTTTTCTGGGTCGAATCTTACGCCCGTCCAGTTTCAAATAGAGGTCCATAATGGTACTAATGCCACAAGTAGTAACGCGACATGGATCGGAAATATCACAAACAACGATCTCAGATTTGGAATTAATAACGCAACCTCATTGATATTAACGACCACAGGACGTCTCGGTATTGGTACAACATCACCATCAGCTTCGTTACATGTCACAGGCAGCAACAATTATGTATTCGGTAGTGGAGGCCTTACGGTATACAGACTTCGAACAGATAGTGGAGTGACAGAGTCTGCCCTAGGTCCGATAACCTACAGCGTTTCAGCGATTTTTGGTGGGTACGTCGCTTGTACCGCAATGTCGATGACGAGTGACAGACGTCTCAAAACGAACATCCAACCATGTCCCATCGATAGAGGCAAGCGTCTATACGATAACTGCAATGTGGTTTTATATGACTGGATCGAATCGGAGAATAGACCTGGTCAAGAGGTGGGCCTTATAGCTCAAGACCTCGTCTCAGCTCACCTGACTGATCTAATCTCTGTCTTTAATCGCGATGATATCCAAGAGGGAGATGATCCAGCGCTTGAACCTCCTAAGCAACAGCTCAACGTTGATTACAACCGTATCGCTGCATACAACATGAAGATGATCCAGCATCTCTTGGGTGAGATTGATGAACTAAAGAATCTAATAGCTAATATACAATGATGAAATTTGTAGATCTTCAATCATTGGAATACTCTGTGATTGATACATTTTTTGCCGAGGGACCCACCGAAGCTTGCAGCGAATTATACGTCAAGATCGAAGGATATGGAGATAGATTTTGCTGTTAATATATCAGCTAAATATTGCATCCCCGAGCACCATCCATTCCGGTTTGGTGATGAGCTAATTATCTCCGAGCGAATATAGTCCAACCATAGCATTGAACGTTGGTAGTAAGTTCATTGATCTCGAAAATATCTCTCTGGTAATGATATAACCATGGGTTGCAGACCGAGTAAAGATCTCAAAACGAATTTAACTACCGATGAACCGAGTCAGATTGTGGGCTCGACCATGCTCCAAGCTGATAAAATTATTGTTCTTGGCGATAGTGTTTTCCTCCCCACCAAACCCCCCGAAGGAGAGTCTGCCATACTTGAAGTTAGTATCAGCGACAAAAAATTAACATGTATCGAGGATACCGAAATAAACTCGTGAGGAATGGTATTGCTTAAATAGCAAACGTCTTCACACTCTTTTTTTTCTTGGGTTGGTAAGCCCATACGCGACCGCCTTCAGTCTGAGTTGAAGCATCTACTTTCTTGATAGACTTACCGAGGTCAGTAGTCCATACAGCAGCCTGAGTCTTCTGGAGACGATCATGAATGATCAGATTCTTCATAATGGCTTTAAGCTCGGCGACGTTGATATCAGCGTTATCGCCATAGCTACCACCTGAACTTGAAATAATGCGGGGGTTGGAGAAGAACATGGTTTATATTACCCCGAATATTATAATAGCCCACCAAATAATTAGAGTAGTGTGGATTTTCATAGTTTATAGTAGTCGAGTGATAATTTCCTTGAACTCTTTATCATCAATCATTCGATTGCTGTACATATCTACAGTGAGAGACTTGAGCTGCTTGATGATACTCGGATTGTCGTTTCCTAATTCCATCTCTCCTTTCAGCTTATATTCAGCACGAAGAGTCTCAAGTGGGTCCGTTAGCTTATCATGGAAATTGTACTGGAGGTGAGTGATCGCAAGGATCTCTTTGAACAGCTTTTTATCATCGATAGATATCTTGCCTGATCGATATGGTTCTTATATACAAGAGTCTTGATCATGGTTTGGAGACTATCGCTGATTTGACACTGAGGACCACATTTGCGTCGGTTTGGTTGAACGATGACAAGGGTCTTAGCATCAAGGCCAGGCAAACGAATGTACTTGCTACCAAGCTGACGATAGACATAAGCACTTGGTGTAGCTAAACCCTGGATTTCGTTGAGATTATAGGTTCTTCCTCGTCGGATTACACCATCAAGCGGAGCTACGCCCGCGCCTCTTAGACCACGACCTTGAAGGCGCATCCCGCGACCCATTTCAACATTACCTTGCTTCGCAAACTCGTCGGCGGCATGCTCACGTTCTTCTTCTTCCTCGATCTCCTGAACCAGTTCGCTGTATTTTTTATACTTGACGGTATAAACGGATTTTGTCGCTCTTACAGCTGATAACGCTGCTCGTAGCGCAGATCTTGATGCCTTTAGAGCTGACTTGTTTCGAACGGTGTTAGATTTGCGTGCTTCTTTTTCAGCCGCAACCACCTGCTTTTGTATGATTTTAGCTTGTTTCTGAGCTTCTCCATATTTCAGGTAAGCACGTTCAGCGTCGTCATGAAGCTTGTCCAACTCACTCTCCGCATAGCCTTCCGCACTTTCTTGCTTTACATCATCCGCATCGCTGAAGATGACTTTGCGGATAATCCTTAGGTTATCATTAACATTTTTGATCATCTTTTCCACTGCTTCAGTTGCAGGACCTTCGATATCGCTTGCAGTACGGTACGCATCTTCTAATCCACTAAGTAGCGCAAGGAAAGTATCCATCCAGCGAATTGTTTTCATTAAATCGGACAAAGCTTTTCCAGAAACAGGTTTATGCTCCTTGTTTCTAATATTGAGATAGCGTCCCTCACTTGGAACACCAAAATAATACGTGTCGTGAGCTTTTACACCATTCTTATAGCTTACAACCGGTTGCAGACGGAAAGGGATAACAACCTTATTATCAAAAAGACTCTTATAATATTCATACAGCATTTTCTTAGCATCAGTATCAGGGATAGAGAGGTTCTGATCCATATCTTCATCAAATCCAGTTTTAATTCCATGTCGTGCTTCACGCTCTTCATCGTTTTCATCCGCTTCGTAAGGCTTGTAATCTCTAATCGTTTTCTCGACATCGCTTGCTCCAACCATAGTTAGCTCTAAGCCCTTGCTTTTAACAATTTTTAAAAACGCTCTCAATGTGGATTGCCAATCAACCTTTCTCACTGCTGCTGTATGCTTAAGATTTGATTCCTTTCCAAACACATCTATCGATCCGTTTTTAACCCAAACATATTGTTCTAAAGCACTTTCATCAGCCTTATATTTGTCTTTGTAAATCGGCAAAATGCTCTTCATAAGACCATTCGATTCGAGCATTTCAATGTTTTTGGAAATAATCCATAGCATCTGAAATCTGCTTCCTCATTCGTCAGTCAGAAGTGGTAGATGTTGATTTCTTTTGAGAACTCCAAATCCTTAAGTCTGCGATCTTTTAGAGCAACCATCAAGGTCTTCCATTCCATCACCAGTTCGCTTCTTCGCTAAGCGTGTAAGGGTTCGCGTTATAATTTCTTCATCGCGCATCGCACCAACTTCACCAATTGATTGACTTTTCGCCCTCATACCAAATATCTCTGATTTTGCTTTCAGACGCTACCCAGTCAATTGAACCGTAGTTTTTTGTAATTTCTTTCCCGTCTTCACCGAGGTAGAGATCCTTTTTCAAATACATATCTTGGATCATTTACCCGTTTATTACGAATTGGGTGAATTTTAAGAGCAATCCAGTTTCGGATATTGTTAAAGAAAGCTTTGATCCATTCACGCGAAACCACTTGCTCCTCAGTATCAATATTGGTTAGAGTTTGTAGCTCGATTAAAGTTGTATTAGTTTGTGCATCTGTCGTTGAAGGCTTGCTCTCCACCCCAAAACATCCGATGTCGTAGGATTAGCCTGAACGTTTCTGTTCAGTTCTATCAACGCAATTTGTGTTCGTTGCATTTCTCTGACGTTCTCATCATCATTATCTTACTCCAACATCCACCGTACGAGCATTATTATCGACTTCAGATCATCTACCAAAACTGGCTAATTTTTACTTCAGGATCAGTTGATAACTCAGGAGGTTTTACGGAGTTTTATCACTCAGATTATTTTTTTAAAGTCTGACTGAGCATTACTTCTGATGGAAATGCCTTATCAGATCCAACACTCGATCAGTCTGAGTTGTTGCAGTTGTTTTCTTAGGGACTGTTAGTAATTCCATTGAAACGTCAGTAGCCCAAGAAGCCCTTCATAACATCTCACGCTTCGCTTTAGCTTTGACGAACGCGACGCTGAGCTCGTTCAAGAAGCTTCCTGTCGTTTTTGCTCTCTCTGAGCGAAGGGATGTTGAAACTTTGGAAAATATATTGAACCTATATGTTGTGAGTCATAAAAAAATGAGTAGTCATATATACTTATGGTAGGGTCGCAAGACCCTGGCCTACGTCCGAGTCTCGCTCGATACACTACCAGTAGCTCGGCATAACTAAGTCATGACGGAAAGGTAGATATGATATGGCAGATTCGATTTCGCTCATTTAGAAGATTCAAATATCGGTCTTTGATAACAATGGAACGGAACGCCAAAGATTGCTCCCAGTTCGTGCTTGTACTTTTGAATTGACTACCGTTTTGCGAAAATTCGCAGTTGCATCAAGATTCAATAATTCATTTTTGATTAGGCTTACTTCTTGGATAATCCAAAGCTTGCGTCGAAAGCTTCACAGCTCGCGTTCTTTCTCTACACAACTTGGGCACATTATTACGAGATGAGTGTCTATGTATAATGACTTGATATTTTTTCAAAATCTTATTAAAAAATAGTAACATTATATGTATTGCGCCAAACCTTACGGAGGATGTCTCCATCTAAATTATTTTCAAGCTAATTATGGCTCACTTTTTTTTACTTCCAGTACTCTTTCTCCAGAGTTGATATCCTGTTCTTGTTGATTAACCGCAGATTATCTTGTGGTCCCAGGAGTCAGGCTCATTAGCAAGCCATCTTATCAGATATTTGTACTTCCCCGACCGTTTCTTCTTGTGATCCAAGATCTTCTCCCGCCTCAAGAATATCGCCTCGATTTAATAGTAAGCATCTGTAGTCTCTGTTTTTAACAATTTTAAGATCGTTTGGTGCCATGTAGAACGTATGCCATTTATGTGAACGGATTTGGACTCCGGTAGCCATCAATCTCCAACGATTTTATAGACTGCTTGCCTCCATCGAGCAGCTTCTTTATCAAAATTCTGCTTCTTGAGACGGTATAGTACGCTGATCCGACCTCAAACTCCTTCTCAATTCTATCGGCTTCCACCTGATTATGACTCAGATCTGCATCCATACTTGCCTTTTGCCTCATTTGGGGTCATACCAATCGAGCGATGAAACGTGCTATTGTCGTTTTCGATAACATCGGCGATAAGCTTTTGCGTAATCCTCTTGGGAGACATTTTAGCTAGTCTCTGCTTTAACGTTCTGTTGAATCGCTCGATTTTTCCCATAGTACCGTGATCACCGGGCTCGTTGTTGTAGTGCTCAATTTTCTTGGATTTGAAGAATTCTTGAGCATGTGAGTTCATAAACTTGCTACCATTATCACTTGTCAGGATATCAACTTTGTGGAGGCGAACAAACGCTTAAAGCGCTGCTAAAACAGTTGGCGCAGTCTTGTTTAACAAGAGCTTTGCGTAGCCCAAACTTGAGTTGATGTTGATAGCAGTCAAAATTGGTCGTTTCTCCCAAAACGCAAGATCCATTTGCCACGAGTTGAGGTTATGTGAAGCAATTTTGAACCCATCGAATCGCTTCTTCTGCTCCTGAAATCGTTGAATATCGGTCTGACTCGCATACCAATCCTTTACGATTTTGAGAGTTATCTTAGGATATAACTCCTTTGCTTTCTGGTACAGAGCTTGAGCCCCGATAAAACCGGGTTTTGGCTCATAGTAGAGTTTTGATAGTAGATGTTGAAAAGACATGATCCTATATTTTACAGCAAATACAATGGTCAGACTTAGAAGTCTGAGCATCAGCTCAATATACCTCCCTTAAATATTAAGTGGAATCGTAGAAATGCCGTCCGACAGTACCTGTCGCTTATCGTAGAAATATGAAAGGTCACTCTTTGTTTGAGTATAGGTGATGATAGACTTGGTTTCTTTCAATAGTCTGAAGCCCTTGTTAGTACCCTGAAGTGTGATGCGGTCCCGTACAACAGTCTCAAACCCGTCAGGGTTAAGGACATGTTCATTCCGATCACGACCCTGCTGCACACCTTTTGCTGAAACTTTGACCTTGTAAGATTCGTCAGGTAGATAGCAAATATAGTTCTTACTCGATAGTGAGACCATAGCATCACCTGACCATTCATCCTTGAATAGACCAGGGGTACGACGATCAAACTTAGCCACCTCGGTGTTGTAGTCGCGTGGGAACCAATCGTATTTGTGCTCATGGAAGTGCTCACGCAGCTCAGGCTTGATACAGTCTTGAAACGGTTTTTCACAGCTGAAAGCGATATAAGCCGAATCAGTGTCCATTTCCTGCTACTGGAAGTCAGAGCGGTCAAAGTAGAAATCGATGCAGTCATAGTAAAACTGAAGCATGCGTGGGTTGGCGAGCTGGTAGATGGCAATCTACAAATGGATGGGGTTCTTGTTATTGAGTCGCCGTTTCTTCATGGTGATATCACAGGCGTCATTAAGCTCCTCGAGACCATGGAACGTAAAGTGTTCGATCTTGCACTTAATAGCTTTGTCGTTCGACTCATACTTGACCTCGTTGTGCTTGCTTACGTCCATTCCAGATCGACTGTTGCCTACAAGTTTCATCATCTCAGCAATCATCGCCTTAGACTTATCAACATCACCTTCTCGTTGAGCATTGATACAGCCTCCATAAATGGAGCAAAAGCCTTGTGAGAGCTGGCCTTGATAAAACAGTAAGTCTTGGTGATCTCCATACCGTGAGAAAGGTACCACTTGAGCAAAGGGGTGTAGATGAGAATCTTTTCACCAAAGTAGCTACCAATCAACTTGCGAGCAGACTTAGAACGATTTGATGTGCGAGACTGGTTGTAATCGAGCATATGCTTGCCAATGACACTCTCATCGGTACAATCGATTAGCACATTCTTGAAAATGGGAGTCATCTCACTGAAGTAGTATTTTAGGTGGCCTGGAGTACGAGTATCGCACTCGAGAAATCCGAATACCTTGTCTGCCTTTATGTCATCGATGATACCATCATACGCTTCAACCGTAGTCAATCGACCGCATGACATCTTCATTACCAAGAGCCCATAGGTATAGAGCGTTAGCGTCGTATCCGATAATTTCTTACAGACCTTACCACCGCGAATCTTCGTTTCATTACGCTTAGCGTAGCGATTGAAGATAATAGATGGACCTCCAGCAATGTTGGCCTTCATCTTAGCGTAGATGTCCTTCTCCTCCTTGTCGATCGAGTAGACCAGTCTGTCCGAGTTGAACTCAAGCAACTTCTTATACCGAAATCCCTTAAGCGACATGTCCTTACGAGCGGTGTTGCACTTTACGCAGCTGATCAAGATGTTGCCGTCGATGTGGCCAAGATTATTGCTGATACGATCTGCTAAAGCGGTATCAGCAGTCAGCTGGCAGTAGCATAGACCACACAGATATTTTTGCTTTTGCAGCAATGTATCCAAGTGCCCAATTGTCATTCCGAATTCTCGCTTTGCCTTAGCATCCTGACTCTTGTATCCACCCAAGCGGTTAGCTGGAAATTGGAATGCGTTAGCAGGTTTCTTATCCGGATATTGGAGATTATTGAAGCAGGTCTGACACATGACCTTCTCGGAAAGTCCAGGTAGCGATACACCATCCGCGAACATATCCAGTTCGAAACGCTTGAATAGTTCTCGCTGAGCCTTGATAGCTTTTATGAAGGGGACTACGTTGAGATTGTTGTACCAGATCAGCAGGTCCTTGATCGATTTCATCTCGTAGTAATCCCACACGAACTTCACTCGTTCGTAGTCATCACCGGTGATGCTTGTTCCACGGAGCTTGCTGTCAAAAGCTGACTTAGGTGGGATAGTAGTCTGGTTTAGCACAGTGAACGCAGTGATGTACTCGTACGGGAAAAGACCCTTGCCAAGACCACAGACACATCTAATTTTGTCATCGCATTTGCATCCACAGAGATATGTCGTAAGATATTTATCGTAGCTGGTACCAGCTGGTACATAGTTGCTAATATCGAGCATTTTAATGTCCGATGTAGCAATGCACATGTAGCTGGGGTTCTTGATGACAGATTTGATGTTGTCAGTACCAATCACGGCAAACAAGTCGCTCTTAATCAAGTTGATATCGTATCGACCAGAATTGAAGCCGAATACTGGTACCTGATCAAGCAGCTGTTTCAGTTTTCCGTAATCGGTCTTTTGCTTACCAAAACCAAGGCTGCTGTGAAAATCAAAGAAGCTACCATACTTTCCTTCTCCAATCCAACTCTTCACATCAGACATCTTGTAGGTCTTGCCAAGATTGACTCCTGCAATTTCCATACCTGTCAGACCGTGAGAATTGATGATTTTCTGTAGAAGCGACTTGTACTTATTGACATTGTACTGCTGGATCTTCACCGATACATCGCCAATGTATTTGAACATGTCCGTAAGCAGGATTTTTGGATCATCATTTACAAAGCAACGCACCTCCTCGGTTAAGCTATCAGCTACTGATGCTGACACAGGAATGTGTTCGTTCGTGAAGACAGTATTCTCACCGTGTTGAGTCGCGGTAGGCTTAAGGATAGCCTCAAAGTCATAAACGATGAAGTGATCGATGTACTGATCAGCATCCTTGATGGAATACTTCGTAAGCAGTGATCGTATCGCGTTCTGAGCTGGTTTGTAGATAGTTGGCTCAGCTGGGAAGCTTTCGATATTCACAAGCTCGCACTGATTCTTCTTGTGGTTTTTAAGCCTTTCAGCGCTGACGAAAACCATTTCACACTTAGGACATTGGTATTTAGACTGGAGCATGTCAATGTTCTTGATGTAAAGAGCGTGATTCTCGTACGATAGAATATCCATAGCTTCATACCCCTTGTCCGATCTACGAATGCATTCTACATTTCCAGAAACTACATCCATCTTATATACGTTAATACCAAGCTGGAAGCAGTCCTCAACCTCATCAAGCTGTAGTAGGTCAATGGGCTTGAAGCTTCTAAACAGGCTCAACCAATATTTAACTCCCTTGAAAGAGCAGTGGCGCTTGAATGCCTCCTTTACCTGAGCCTGAATTCTTCGAGGATCCTTCTTAGGACTCTGGAATGTATGCCAGGCGATGCAGTGGAAGACGCACTTGTTGTTGGTCTTAGGGAAGTTGATTACATGCTTGTTTTCGCGAATAATCTTAGGGATGACAGCTTCGCTATCCCCCAGAGCATGGTCGCGATGATAGATAAAAAAATTTGAAGGCAGTGATCGCCTTGAGCTTATACCCGGAGCTGGGGTAGTTCAGTTTGTCAGCCAACTCCATAGAACGGATGTCCGAAATCACCTTCTTTCGAATATCAGCCTTGTTATTGATAACGACAGGTTTAATGAATACATAAGTATTAGCGAGATTCGGATAGAAGTAGCGAGTGTCGTCAGGATCGGTCTTGCTTACAAGTTCGTACCCGAGAGCAATATTTATCTTAAACGCACTCGTTTGAGTCGAAAGGACGTTCTCGAGCTTGTTGTAGAAATCAGAAGGCTCAACACCCTCGTACAGGTGTGATTCCATGTGAGTACCATTGTAAAAACGGTACTTAGGATCAGCCTTGTAGTCAGGCGACAAGTGCTTCTCAAGGTCTTCAATGGAAACATTGTACTGCTTAGCTACCAATCTTTGGTTGATTGGGCACGAAACGTTGCTAACATAAACCATCTTACCCGTTCTACCACGCACCTTAACACGGTAGCTGCTACCCCATTTGATAGCTTGGATATTTAATCTCTTTAATCCTTCGAGCTCGTATGCAAACATGCTGCCTATATATTCTTGGGTATATTATTCTTCGTTGATATGACTTCATAATATTTTGGATCTTGTATCAGGATCGACTTTATATCATACTAATATACAAAAAATCTGAAATTAATTAATTCAGGTATTTGAAGTATGACTTGTTGGAGGTTTTAAACCAGTTATAATATCCAACAGCGTTATCAGTTTCAGTCATTGCCTATATTGGACTTGACTTTTTACCTGAGAAAAAAATTAATTAATTAATTAAGTTTGGTTTCGTTGTTACGCTCGACTTCACCTTCACTAAGTTCGGCTTTGGGTTTACGCTTGCGAGCTCTAATCTGGTCCCTATTCTTGTCGTCGTACCCCTTTTGATACGACAAACGAGCTTCACGTGTGCGCTGATAGTAGCGCTTCTGCACCGCCTTAATACGCTCCTTGTTAGCTTGGTATTGTTCAGGAGAGTACACCATCTCTGTATATTACTAACTTTATATTTATCAGGATTAAAAAATAATAAGCCTACTACTTAAGTGCTTCGTCTCTTCTTGTTTTTTTTTTTCTGTTCGATCTTCGAGTTTGCTGCACTGTGGCGATCGCTGCTTGTGATCTTCAGAGCTGCGGCGGTCCCTGCTGATTGATACCATCAACGGAGTCCTCTCGTGATTAGTTTTCTCGATCAATTCAATCATGTAGTCGTAGTGCGATTTCAACCGCGGCAACCCATACTTCCAAGCTAACCCAATCAGTCCGATGGCGAGAATCACCCAACACCATAACGATCGTCCATCGAACGCAGAGTTTAGACATCCTTCTTTGTCGAATGGATCTTGTCCAGCGGCCAAAGCAACGAGAACAAGTCCGCAACCAACCAATAGTAAGAACCGTCTTGCGCGGATGATCCATCGTCTTTCTTCTGTTCTACACAATAGAGGTTAACACATCAAAGAAATTATAAATACAACCTCAAAAAGACAGGTCGAGACAAAGGATGCCACGCACTCTTCAACTTCTCAATTGTGGGGTCACTAGGAACCACCACCACCACGTGAACTTGGCCCTCACCCGGTTGGAAATTCTTCCCGAAGTACTTGATGGAAGGTGTAGTTGGAGAAACGAAGCTTGGACGAAGCGGAGGAGTGAGCACGCTGGGTGAGACCGGAGCGAAGACCACTTGAGGGGGAGAAGGAAGATTCGAAAGTTATTGATTGAGGTCTTTAGCTCGAAAGCCTTCTTGCTATCTCTAGACCTACTGGATACACCCTACTTGATTCTTTACTGGATACTGAGTTACTTCAGCCAATCAGAGAGCGCCACGTCGATGCCCATCTTGTACCTACAATCTTGTACCCACAGGTGGCGTAATCGACAGTGGCGTAATCCGCGGTGGCGTAATCGGCGTGGGTTCGGATTGGACCGGTTCGGGCTAACCGGTTCACGGTCAATAACCGATACCAAACCGGTAACTCTCAATACGCCCCCTCAATGCGAAGTCCCATGAATGCCGAGAGCCACCGTGAGGTCCGTGTGGCGTGGTCCCGCGAGCGCCTTCGTCATGATGTCCGCCAGCATCACGGAAGTCTCGCAATACTGGAGCTTCACTTCACCGCGCTTCACTTCGTCGCGGATGTGGTGGTACTTGATGTCGATGTGCTTGGCGCGGCCGTGGTTCACCGGGTTCTTCGTCATCTTGATGCACGACTGGTTGTCTTCGCGGATCATGAGCTCGGGTCCCGTCTCGTTGGCAGCTGCCAGGATCTCGCACAGCAGGCGATGAATCCACTTGCCCTCTTGGATCGCCAGACTGAGCGCAATATACTCCGCTTCGCTCGTAGACAGCGACACGCTTGACTGCTTCTTGCTGCCCCAGCTCACAGGCGCACTCATCAGCATGAACGTGTAGCCTGAAGTCGCCTTGCGGTCGGCGAGGTCGCCAGCCCAGTCGGCGTCCGAGTATCCACGAAAGTCGATCTTGTTGCCCGGCTTGAAGCAGATCCCGTGCGTCTTGGTGCCTTGCAGGTAGCGAAAGATACGCTTGACTACCACCCAGTGTTCCTCTTGAGGATTCTCCATGAAACGCGACATATAGCCCACAGCGTACGCGATGTCCGGGCGCGTGGCAGTCATCAGGTGCATCAGGGCACCCACAGCTTCGCGAAACGGAGCGTTCACCTTGGTCGCTGCGTCGCTTGGAACCAGTCGAGTGCTCATGTCCACCGGACTCACCACGGCCTTGCACTTATCCATGGCGAAGCGCTTGAGAATGTCATCCACATAGCGCCGCTGGCACATCGTCACACTGCCGTCTGGGCCGTCCACCAACTCGATCCCAAGAACGAATGCGCACTTGCCGCTGTCGGTCATCTCGAAGCGAGTCGTGAGGTCCGTCTTCGTGCGTGCGATCAGCTCGGGTGAACTCCCGGTGATCAGCACATTGTCCACATACACCAGCACGAGCACGCAGTGACCGTCCACCACCTTGATGTAGAGGCACGGGTCGAAGGCCGACACTTGGAAGCCGATAGAGCACACGAATTCGTCGAAGGTCTCGTTCCACACGCGCGAAGCTTGCTTGAGACCGTAGATCGCCTTCACCAATTCCAGGCAGTCGAAGTTGCCATCCAGTTCGACGCCTTCAGGAACTATGCAGAACACCTGCTCCTTCATTATCCCGTACAGGAACGCTGTCACCACGTCGAGTTGGTCGAGAGGCCAGCCGAAGTACTTGGGAATAGCGATGACCATGCGCAGTGTCACGTACTTGACCACGGGCGAAAACGTCTCCGTGTAGTCGATGCCGTACTTCTGCTTGAACCCTTTGGCCACGTGGCGCGCCTTGTACTTTTCGATCGATCCGTCCGCTTTGCGCTTGATCTTGAACACCCACTTGGTACCGATGGCGCGCTGTCCGTTGGGCAATTTTGCAGCACGAAACACACCACGAAGTCGCATCGACTTGAGCTCAGCGTGAATTGCCTTGCGCCAGTGCACTTGGTCCGGGCCGTTCACCGCTTCTTGGAATGTCGATGGTTCCGACAGGTCCACAGTCGCTTCAACAGCATTGGCACTTGCACGCCAAAACACTGGGGGAGTCGACTCTTCATCTTGGTCACCAGATTTTTCTTCTTCGTCGGTGTCCACTCGGTGCGAAGAGGAAGAGGAATCCGGCGCACTTGCTTCTTCCAGTCCAGGCCGATGGCGCACAGTGTGCGGTCTTCTGGTAGCTTCATCTTCGTCACTTGGGCGACTCTTGCGCTTCCCCGTCTGCTTGTACTCCGTCTGGCGAGGTCCGTCATCGTCGATATCGAGCGAGTCAACGTCCAGGTCATCGACATCTTCATCGGAAATCCGCGGTGAAAGTCCAAAGGTCGATTCATCGAAGTTGACATCGCGACTGATAACCACCTGCCCCGCCTCGATGTCATAAAGTCGATATGCCTTGGACACTTCTTCGTAGCCCAGGAATATTCCGGCGCGAGCCTTGGGGTCCTACTTGAGCCGCTTCTCCTTCGGAGTCAAAATGTACGTCCGACAGCCGAACACGCGCATGTGCTTCACACTCGGCTTGGACTTGTACACGATCTCGAACGGAGTCTTGTGCTCGATCTTGGGTGACGGCAGGCGGTTCTTCACATAGATGGCCGTCATGGCCGCCTCAGCCCAGAAACACTTGTCCAGCTTGGCGTGATGCAGCATGCTGCGGCCGATCGTGACGATAGTCCGGATGGCTCGCTCTGCCGTGCCGTTGGTCTGGTGCGCGTACGGATCCGTGGTTTGCTGCTCGATGCCTTCGTCTTCGTAGAAGGCCTTGAGCGAGTTGGTAGCGAACTCACGAGCTCCGTCATGCCGCACAAACTTGACCTTCTTGCCGAACTGCGTCTGCACCTTCATGATGTACGTCTTGATGCAGTCTTCGCTCTCCGACTTGGCACGCAGACAGAAACCCTTCATGCATCCGCTGGCTTCGTCCACGATCAGCAGCAGGTACTTGCTGCCGCCAAGCGAGTTTTCCTCCATGGGTCCGCAGATGTCGAAGTGGAGCAACTCGAACGTGTCATAGTGACGCTTGTCACGGTTGCTGGGGAACGGTTTTTGGACCATCTTGCCTTGTTGACAACCGCGACACACGCTTGTTCCACTCGACTTGGAGGGTGCTTTCGCGTCCTTGATCATCTTGGTGTCGACCATCTTGCGAAGCACCTCGACTGGAGCGTGACCCATACGCGCATGCAAGTCGACCGTTCTTCCACTTGTCGCTGCATTCGCCGATCGCTGAGGCGTGCGAAGCCAGTAGAGGCCATCCACGAGATCCGCCGTCGCCACCACTAGCTTCGAGTCCTTGCGCGAAACGTGCATTTCGGTGCCGTCAAACACCACTTGGAACTTGCCACTCTTGTTGATCTGCGGCACCGAGAGCAGATTCTTGCTCATGTTCGGCACGTACAGCGCGTTCTTGATCTCGATCTCGCGCTCGTCGCCGTTGGGCAGAACCACTCGTTCCACGATGGTCCCCACACCCTTGATTGCCGCCTTGTTGCCGTCGGCCATCGAAAGTTCGCCTTCATTTCGCTCGATCAAATTGGCGAACTTGGCCTTGTCGTTGCAGATGTGGTGCGTTGCGCCGCTGTCGACCGCCCACATCCCGGACATATTCTTGCCCGTCGAAATTCCACATTCCATGGAAACCGCGAACGCCACTCGATCATAGTCGTAGTCGTATCCGTCGCTGTCGTTTCTCCACTGGATGTTGTTGGCCCCGCGTCCACGGCCGTTGCCATTGCCATTGCCGCCGCGTCTTGGGCCCCGATTCTCGTCCTTCTGCTTGGTCCAGCACTTGTCCACCGTGTGCCCCAATTTCCCGCAGTATGTGCACTGGCGAGACTCTCGGTCGGTGTTGAACGCCTTGGCCGCGTTCTCCGTCTTCACCGTCGCCGTTGCCGTCTTCTCGCCTTGCCGCTTGATATGCTCGTTCGTGAGCACCTTCACGACGTCTTGCGATCGCAGTTCCGCGCTGCTCATCTCCAAGTTGAGGACGACGTTCTCGTAGCTCTTGGGGAGGCTGCGCAATAAGCAGATCGCCACGTCCTCGTCCTCCATCTTGGCGCCGATACTGCTGAGTTTGGCGCTGATGTTGAGGACCTCGTTACAATGATGCAACACATTGTCGCCTTCCGACATCTCCATGCTGAAGAGCTGGCGCTTCAAGTAGATGCGCCCAGCCTTCTGCGACCCTCCGTACAGTGTCTTCAGGCGCGACCAGGCGACCCACGCTTCCTCGCAGTCATCAACCACATGATGGTAGTCCGCATTCATGTGGAGCAACATCAGTCCGAACGCGATGTTGCTGGACTTGACGTAGTCGTCCTTGGCCCGCGTGTCCGTGAAGCTCGGAGTCATCTCGCGGTTCACCACATGCCACACCGACTTGGTCAGGAACACGCCACGCATGTAGCGGTTCCACGTCGCGTAGTTGTCTCCGTTGAACTTGTCGATGGAGACCTTGGTGGAGGCATCGTGGGCAGAGGACATGGTGCTTGGGCTCATAACCTGATGGAAGGTATGGATCTTGGACACCGAAGCTTGGACGAAGCGGAGGGAGGCAGCACTCTGGGGGAGACCGGAGTGGAGGCAGGAAACCACTTGAGGGGTAGAAGGAAGATTCGAAAGTTATTGATTGAGGTCTTTAGCTCGAAAGCCTTCTTGCTATCTCTAGACCTACTGGATACACCCTACTTGATTCTTTACTGGATACTGAGTTACTTCAGCCAATCAGAGAGCGCCACGTCGATGCCCATCTTGTACCTACAATCTTGTACCCACAGGTGGCGTAATCGACAGTGGCGTAATCCGCGGTGGCGTAATCGGCGTGGGTTCGGATTGGACCGGTTCGGGCTAACCGGTTCACGGTCAATAACCGATACCAAACCGGTAACTCTCAATAGTACTTGGTGTTTTTGAGCCACAGCAGGGGATCCATCTCCACGAGTTTCGTGATCGTGCCTTGCGGGTGCCCACATTCACTGAGCGCCACAGCTGCCGCGTCAGCCCCGTCCAGCCACGCGCCATTCGTCGTCTTCGCCAGGAAGAGCTGCAGCTCATAGGCTGGACCCAAGTAGTTGATCTTCGTCTTGACCGCGTCCTTCAAGTCCCCCACCGTCTGGCCCGCGTCGATATCCACGGGGAACGCGCTGCGAGCCTCGCCAACGATCGCACAAAAGAGCTTCACCATCTTTTCTCGAGCTGGCAGATTCTGGAGAGAATTCCTGGTCGTATTTAAGCGGAAATTAAGGCGTGTCACATAGATTTTCATCCAATGATGAGACGCCACGCCTCGCGCTCTGAACTGCGGTAAAAAAAAACGGCGTAATGTTCTATTCTATTAACCAATGTATAGTGTCGCGTATAGCAGCTGGTCCGAAAGAAGGTTCCAGGATTGTTCTCGGTGGTAAATTACGGTAAGTAAAAAAACTGCCGGCGTAATGTTCTAAGTATTACTACTCAGATTTAGATCGCCTGTCCGCGATGCTTGGCGGCCTTAAAGCATTTTACGTGGGAAACGCTATCGATGAAGCTCTTACCTCTGCTCGTGGCCGTTGTACTTGTGCAACGCTCTGCGGGCCAGAATGGGGTGCGAGAAGTAGTTATTGACAGTGAAGACGCTCGGGTGGTTGAAGTCACCGATCATGTTAATGGAAAACAACCGCAACGCGAAACTCTTTGGAGCAAGGTAACGATCGGGGACGACAGAAGTTACTTCAGCTGTACGGTAGATGCGGTGATTCTCATTTCTACCATTTAGCCTCAATCGGGACTCGTTGAGCAGCAATTTGGTTTGTCTAAGTCTAGCAAGAACTCTTTCGTAAGCAGCGGCTACAGCAACTTTTAGCACGAAAAAAACGTACTAGATCCTCTTTTTTGTTGTCTGAAAAACTTTCAGGACGATGGCAAGGGAGCAAGGAACCCTGCTGGAAGTGCTACAGATTTGTGGCCCCGTCGATGGATCAAGTTTCTCGACGGTAGCTGGCTGAATGAGTTCTGCGTGCAATGCGAGCGCGATCCTGTTTTTAAGGCGGGTATAACACAGAACCTCGATGCGATGCAAGCAGTGCGTATCAACATCCATCTTCATTGAACTTCCGTTTAACCAAGAAATTAACAGACTCTCGTATTCGCAGTTTGTAGCATTTGTGTCGATCGGGTACGCCGTCGTCGCAATGTGGCTCGGTCCGATAAAGCTCACGCATTGGCAACGGCGCAGCGTTCTGGTCACATACACAGCAGCAGGAACCGTCCAGGTGGTTTTTCTAGCACACGCTTTCCGACTCCTGGACATCCACTACGCATATCCGTCGACTTTGGTGCTGGTGATAATATTCTTCATAGCGTTTAACCTCACCAACGCGCTGCTTGTGCTGGAGTCCGAGGATCCGGAACCTGTAACCGAAGCCCACGTGCAGCAGATCGTCGAGGCGTCTTCAACTCGTGTGGTAACAGCGCAACGCGCCGCCTGCTTCTAGATCTGCTCAGTGTTTTCTGCAGTGAAGGCCACCAAACTTACACAATTTCATTGCTGCTTCATTCATTGTCCATCGAGAACGACAACAGCTTTTTGTTGCTGAGTGTTGGTTGATCTGCACGTTTCCGCTTCTTCTTCTTTGTGCCGTTGGACGCTGTACCTTTGTCTTTGCCCATCTGCACCACCGTCTGTCCGCTCTTCTTCTTTAAGTCCTTGTCGTTCTCTTCTCCTTCCTCCTCTCCATCGGACGCCTCTTTCTTCTTATTTCTCTCCTCCGCCTTCTCCTTCTTCTGTGCCAGATACTCGTCGATTGCTGCCTGCTGCACCTCGTCCAATCCTTCGTCCTCCTCCTCTCCAGGCTTGGGTAGCGTCGCGAACTTAGCCTGGATGGCCGGCGGCTGGTGATATTTCTGCAGAAACTTGGGGATCACACGGGTGAATTGCGGTCCTTTGCCTTTGCCGCGAGCCTTCCCCTTGCCGGCGCCGCCAGCATTCAGTCCCCGAAGACTGCCATCCTCGCGCCAGTCGTCGTCCATGCTAGAAAAATAGCAATTTTGATAATAAAAACAATATTTGCGCTAAACTGTGAATTTTGGTGGCAACCTCACAAATTGTAGAACGCGACGATGGCGACGCCGACGGGTCTGAGAGGATACTTGTGGGGTCAACGGTGGAACATCTTGCTGACGACGCAGTTCATTTTCACGTGCGGCATCGTGTACAACCGCTACCAAGAGAATCAAGCTGCGCCGCCCGCTATGAAGCAGCCGCGACCGCTTCGTGAACGTGTGGACAAGCAGCAGTGAACTAATTGCAACCACCAATAGACATTGCGTCTGAAAAGCTGCTCTTCTGTCGCTATATTCAAGTCAGTGGCTGCAGTATCACCCATAGCAGCAAACTAAATCGACACAGTGATACGCTGCCAGTTCGATACTGCAGTTTTAGATACATCGAGGAACTTTTGTGGTGAATTTGCGACGAATTCAGGTCGGCGTTTAACCTAAAAAACAAGATAGTTGATGGCGTTGTGTTTATCCTCATCGACGAGTGGATATAGCGGCCCCGTGATTCCACTGACTGGGGCACTACAGTCCAGAGCCAACCAAATTGAACCACCAGCAACAGCGTTGGCTGGGTCCATCAACTCTACTGAATAGTCTGATGATGGCGAGGTACTAAAGGAATCAGCCGAGCCATTTGCAATTCCTTCCAAGTCGGTGCAGTATAGGGACCCGCCAGCTAGAATGGGCTGACGCTCGGTCAGGTCTTCTATCCATGACCAGAAGTAGGAAACGTCTGTATCAGACATGTAGATCGTGGTGAGAGTGGACGACAGTTGGGTTACATTCTGAGGAAGCTCGCGGATGTTCGTGTCTCCAATACCCAGATCAGCCATTCCCTCGATCTCAAATATCTCTGGCGGTAGGCTGCTAATAGGATTGCCCATCAAGGACAGGTAGCTTGGCATGAGGCGGAGCAATGATGCTGGTACACTGCGTAATTGACTATGCTCGACGACGACACACGATCCTAAAAGCCACTTTACGTCAAGGCCATCAGGGAGCTCGCACAGATTCGTGACGCACATTTCAATATCGTACAATTGCAGTGGAGTGTCACTGGACAAGAACCCTGAGGGGAGAACGCCGTCCGTCATATTGACACGAACTAGCATGAGCGACAGAAGTCCAGGGTGATTTTTTTTTGTAATAGCGACGGAATCTCGCCACTCGACAATGGTCGAGTTATAGATTTTAATGCTGAGAAGGTTGTGAAAATCATTGAAAAGGTCGGGCACTTCGAGCGCAGGGCAGTGTCGGATCAGCATCATTACCACAGTGGACCCGTCAAATTCGCGCCAATTCAAGTCCACTTCACCCAAATGACCGGATATGCCAAGCCGATAGCAATCCAAGCAAAGCAAGAAGCACGACGGTCGTGATATAGCCCAGGGTCGAACCTGAAGCATGCACTGTGGTAACGATATCTGCACAGAAGCTTGAATGTGGAAGTAGAGAACCACCAGTCCCCACACAAAGAAGAGGAAATGTACTCCATTGATCAATCCGCGCCAAGTTAGCTGTCGCACGGATTTCACTGTAACTATGTTGCTTGGTAAAGAAGACCTTTCTGGTAATTCGTTCCTCGCAATGTCTTCACCGGTGGCTTTCGCTTTCACCTTCACCCTTTTACTCATAGCGATTGCGTTATCACACACCGCGGCCACACGATTTCCCCCTCTTAACCCTCGAAGATACAGTAGCTCTTTTAAATTCGTAGTTGTCATCATTACTCCTAGCGAAAAGACTGTGCGGCTGAATAGGTCGGACCAGGACACAACAGCCACCATCTGAGATTCATTCAGCGCTCGAGTTGCCCATTCGTCGTTGTACCAAGGATTGACACCAAAGTCTGTCGTTTCAGGATCGTATTGATCCGCATAACTTTGCAGTACGATGACAGTCACGCCCATACACGACACGAGATCTAGAGAGCAATCACACACTAAGCTTGCAAATCGTTTGCGAGCTTCATCCTGCCGAAATGGCATCGCGTGGATGGTAGCCGAGGACCAGCAGTTGAGTACGAGCCCCACTACGTAAAACCGGTTCAGCAATACGCTGGGGAGAAGGAAACTCATTCGATACGCTTGAATGGACTGGAAAACCGTCTCGATGAGCTCTCGGCAGATTAGAAGTGTATGGAAATATTTTCCGTTGACACCCAGAAGACCACAGCAGTTGGTGAGTGATGAAGTCACCTTTAACACGCTGTTGCGAATTAAGGAGTTGGTTCGACTCCAATAATTCTCCGCTGAATCTATGGTGGTGTTGGGAACTGAGTCAACTTTTCTTCGTCGTACTTGTTCAGATAGAATACAAGAGCTACCCCAGGGCGTGAAAGCTAGTGTACACTGATGTAGTGAACTTCCAACCATCGATAGCATACAGAGAGCATGTATTGAAGCCATTATCGCGTGAACGACGGTAATGATCCCGTAGCAGGACGACGGCATACCCACGTGAAAGGACTCCAGGTTCTGGCTGAGTGAAGTACCGCCAAGTTCCCAGTATAAGAGCGCATAGGCCGCGTTGTATCCACAGATGATAAAGTGCACACCAAGAAATATAAGCCACCATACCGCGAATATCCACCCCGACACGACCACGATTTCAGGATAGGTAGTGGATGCCAAATGGCATGCCACCTCAACGCAGATCGGGAAATCCGTTTTCGGGGCCATAAAAATAAATAATTCGTTTTCAAGGCCGTTATTATCTAGTAACGGCCCAGAAAACGATTTTTTAAACAGGTTTTGGCTCTGTAGCTTAAGGGATTAACGAGCAAATTTTGTCCTTAAAAAGAGGACGAAATAACATGCAAGACCATCAAATTGCGGAAAGCGAAAAGACACCTGACTCCACTTTGTATGGATGGGATTGCTTTCTTGGGGGGGGGAGATAATTGGCCTTTTATCTAAGTTTTTATACTGAGAATTTCAGTATAAAAACTTATTGAGATAGGCAACGAAGTGCTGTATAGCACAGCCCAAATGGGATTAATTCAAGGACAGTATACCGATATCGTATCGGTGCGCATTTGACCTACTAGTATACTGATACCTGTATCATGTCGGTGCCAAAACAGCTCCCCCCCGCAGAAGGCTTAATTATACGCATTTGGCGTATTAGTAAACTGATATCGTGTCGGTTCGACCACTGCGTCGTCGCTCTGAGAAACTCGACGTCGCTGTTTAGTTGTGGTATATAGCAATGGGGGCTATATTAAAACAAGACTGCTCTGTATGGTCTTTGGGGGCACGGCTTCGTGCTGCGGAGGGTCTGTAGTACAATCAATAGCTAGTGTTTGTACCTGCGATGCAAACAGTGCTATGCCTACTGTATAGTCGAGTATGTTTGGATTGCATTTGGTGTGCAACATGACGGCGACTTTGCCTTTGAGCTTGCGGTACAGGATTAAACGAACAGGGTGATGATGTTACGAGGTAGAGTGGACTAGATTTCGCCAGTAATTCTATGCGTGTTCAGCATCCGCTATGTTCTTTCGAAAGATGGCGGGTCGTCAGCAATTTATATGTATATATATATATATATTATGATGGCCGTATTTCCCGATAGATACGCAGCCGGAGGGGATTATATCGCGTGGATGCATGAGCGACGTCCCGGTTTAAGTTAACGGTATTGCCTAAGTAGGCAGGAGCTCATCATGTTCTAATCTTAATGACGACGAAAGATTGATAATACTTACCACGCTTAAATACCGGTTGCACCGTTTGAATCAAAGAATAAGCCCTTCAAACACCATCAAAGTTCGATATCAAACTTTGCTTGATGGGTTTGTTCTTTGTGAGAAACCTCCGTTCCAGAACCATTTTTATGTTTCCAGTCCGCCCCTCTGTTGTGCTTCCTCCCCCGATTTTAATGTCCTAGATGCACCTAGCTCTTAGCTTGCCCCTATTCGCTTTTCTGCTAACTCATATATCTTCAGTACTTCTTCCAGATCAAGACTCTCGTCCACTTGGAAGATCAAGTTATGCAGCCCTAGACTAGGATTTCTTGCAGCTACAAGTCGACAGTACTAGCAGGAGATACTTTGATGCAGCCATTCAGCCCAATGCGATGGAGTCTGAGCACATTGATGCACAAATCTTGGTCCACCCCGATGCCGATACTTTCATAGCGATTCTATGACAATAGAGATTTTTTAAAAAATGACTCTACTCTAACAAACTTACTTTCACTGTTGTAAGGACGTCCTGCGATATTCAGCCCAGTATACCCTAAGCGATCGAGCTGCGAATTTGCATACAGTCCCCCGTGTTTACGACGAATTTACCTGGTGCACAGTGGAGCAAGTATTGCTGTCCGACGTTGGTGTGTTTCTAAATCTGGTTGCTTCGGTTAAGAACGTCGTCGAGCCCAAACCAGCTCAGGGTGGGAGAGGTTCTCGCCGAGAAATACGCTTCGTGTATAGCACCAACCGTGACGTGTGCTGTACGCTCTGGGGTGGTTTCGTTGACGTTATGACGGTGAATCAGCTACACAAAACGATAGCTTTGTAGACGTGTCGCTTGGCTGAGCACCAAGGCAAAGAAACTGACGTCCATTTCTAGGAACATTGCTAACGCTTGAGCGGAAGCTCTAGTTTCCACTATATGCACGTTTCTTTTTCTCATTGGCGTTGCCGCAGGGGACACTCCAACTTCCGCTGAATACACACGCTTTTGTTTTTTAGCTTTTTTTAAATATAATTTTTTTTATCTTTACTAGAAAGTTTTAGTTCGTTTAAATTTTATTATCAATCAAAAAAAATGAATATCTCCTAAAGGACTTTTAAAAAAAGTTATTTTTTAATTTATTATTTTTTAAGTTAAGGTTGTTTTAGTTTTATTTTTTTATTTTTATTTAAACAAATTTATGTGAATGAACATTAAAAATAGCTTTTAATGAATTTCTTGAAAGTTGTTAATAAATATTGTGTTTAAAAATTGTTTTTTCTTTTTAGGGTTTTTATTAAATAAAATAATTATATTATATTTAATAAAAATAAGAAAAATCGATATGTATTAAAAAAATTGATACACATATTTTTGATAATATAATTTTTCACTATTATAATAGTGAAAAATTGCCTAGGCTTCAACATAACAGCGTGACTTTTTGCTTCCCTAGCACTCTTGACTTTTCCTATCTCAGTCTTCGCGAAACCCTAGTACGAAGAGCTGCTAACATGATTGTAGAGTGCAAATAAAGGGCTATATTTCGATATACATCCACATGAACATCTACCAAAATTGAGGCCCTCAAGTTCTTGTCCAATTTTTGTCCTTGATTTTTTCTGATTGGGGTTAAATGAAATAGAGTGGTTAATCCCATCCTAGGAGGAGGACAAAAAGGATTTTGATGTGACATACACAACGTGTTTTGACCTAGCGAGGACAAAATTCGACTTGGAATTTGTAAGGGCGGATTTTGGGACCCAAACTTGCCCTATGTCCTTTGTAACAAAATCAACCTCTGCTACCAGCTGCTAATAATAGCGATCGCCGTGCTCAGATCATATTCAAATCAAGATATCCTGTCGTTTTGTCCTAGCTGGTAAGACAAAATTGAAATTTGACATGGTATTAGGTACACTTTTGAAGCTGCCATTACGTCCTCATGGACTGAGGAGGACACCAGGTCAGCTACACCTTGGAAAGGCTCCGACATAATAATATCAATACCGTGATTGCGGTACTATTACTAATATATTGCGGATTATTGTTTTCCTCAGAAAACAGTACAGTGCGATATTTGACACGAAGGCGCCAACCATTTCTGGTGGACACTGCAGTCTACGGAAAAGGTGCCCGAGCTGTCATTCTGCATTTCTTGCACTCGCCACGACATCCCGACAGTTTGTTGGCTTCTTCTTCACTCCTCTGGAGCCAGGGCTCTACTGCTGCAACATCTGCGAGCAGACTCGCAAGCAAGCTCAACGCACAGGCTACGCGAACTTGATGTCACATCTAAACTCAGTCCACCCAACGCACGGCGAGGAGTATGAGCAGCTCCAGCGGCGAAACCCACCTCCATGGAAGTGTTTTCTTCACCGACGAGACAACAGCCAACCCGTACGACTGGCTTCGCTGTATCGATGAGAGAATTTTCCATTGAGCGAGGTGGAAAACCTGCTCACTCGACTGCTCATTCGGATGCGTCCAACATCGACCGCAACACTAAATACCTGCATGGAGCGGGTGGCTGGCCGTGTCGGCAGCACTATTGCAAAGGAGATGAGTACATGCTTCGGAATCATGTGAGATGGCTGGACTCGGGCACGTACCACTTCATCGCTGTAATCGCGGTGTTCGCTGGTAGCAACGGTCGTGTCAAAAGCTGTCGCCCACGGAGAGCGGGCAGACGGCGGATGATCAAATTGAGCTTATCGAAGCCGTTCTTGCCATCTACGACAAGAGTATAGAGATGGTGAAGTTTGCTGTCGGTGACAACTGTACGACAAACCAGTTGCTTGCCACGAAGCTAGGCGCCCCTTTAATAGGGTGCGCTAGCCACCGATACAACTTGACGATGTACAAGGTTTTGGCCGATTCTGAGAAACTGCTATCTCAGATTCGTCGATTAATGACGGCCCTCCGGCTTCCGAACAATGCCGCTCAGATGGTTCTACATACTCGTCTTACTGCTGAGCAATCGAATGCGACGCGGTGATCTTCAGTTTGGACGATGGTGGACAAGTACGTTCACATTCGTGATGCTACCAAGCATGAAGCTGCGGTGGAGGACTTGTTGCCACGAGGCAGCGCTCATCGCCGTATCTTGGCCCTTCACGGCAACCCGAAGGAGCTGAACAGTGTGTGTGTGGGGGGGGGTGGGGGGGGGGGGGGGGGGGGAAGTTGCAACAGCATAACCGCGCGCTTGTGAAGGTTCGCGCCCTCTTCGACGCGTGTATCAAGAAGTACCCTGTAATGAGACAATACCTGGATGTAGACACAGCTATTAGACTTAGACGATAAGTTTGACTTGGTGTTGGGCATGCCGTGTCTTGCACGGCATGATCCAGTGGTCAAATGGGAGAAGCGTACAGTTGTACGCTTCGGACGCAACGCGACAGAGAGCGATGGCCCTGTCAGTGTCACCCATGCACCGCAAGGTGCATCCGATCACACCGTTGAGGCAGCACCGTATGTTGCAGCCTCCGGTGCCCACACACAAGTCACAACGACTGAGGCAGTCGTTGAGTCTGTCTCAAATCAGAAATCAGATTTGAGATGCATTCCTACTTCAACGCGCGTATCAACTCTGGGAGTTGATAGATTAAGTATGGAAGAGACTTCAGCTACAAGCAGTAGCTGTAAAGTCGGCGTGTCAGCTCCGGGAGTTGACACGGAAGGCTCCGCCGCAAGGCGTCGAGGGAACAAAGGTGTGTCGGCTCCGGGAGTCGACACAAACTCCGCCGCAGGGCGTCGAGGTGTCAAAAGCGCATCAACTCCGGGAGTTGATGACGCGGCAAGCAGTGTTGGCGGTTGCAAACGTCCAACACCGGAAAAGCTTGCGTGCTCGCGTGCAGCCGGGCTGCACGACGAAGCGATATGCAATTAAGCCGGGCTTGATTGTGTGCGTCCGCGGAAAGAATCCGCCGACGGTTACGACAACGGAAACCCGTCCAAGGCCGGATCTGGACGAAGAACAAGTGAAGCCGGGCTCCACAAAAAGAAATGACAGCGCAAGCAACACAAGCTGCGCAAGTCGGTCCGGGACCGAGACGCTACAATTGGCGATCGACGACTTCTTCGAGAGTCGTCGTCAGGTAGGACAAGTGCGAGAATCGAAACCCCGCACAGTGCACCAACGTTCTGTGTCAAGAAGCCACAGGGCGGATGACGCATCGTTCATGTTTACAACAAGCTGAACGATACGGCGATACCGGCGCAGACGCCGATATCACGAAAAGATGTGATCATCGATTCGATGGCCAAGAGCACCATCTACAGTGCTCTTGATCTGCGCGACGGATTCTATCAAATCCTGATGCGTGAGAGTGACATCGCTCTCACGGCGGTGAGCACTCCAAGCGGTATGCTTTGGGAGTGGCTCGTAATGCCGCAGGGACTGAAGAACGCCCCTGCTACAATGAAGAATGCCCCTGCAACAATAGATGCCTGACGCATCTATTGCGCTTGGTGCGCGACTTCGCACCGAGTTACTTCGACGATGTGTTTGTTCACAGCCGGGCTGTGAACGGGAAGACTGACGTTGAGGTGCACAAGGAGCACCTCCGTGAGCTGCTAGGGCTCATGCGTAAGCATAAGCTCTATGCGAACCTGAAGAAGTGTATCTTCGGGGCGAGCGAGATACCCATTCTCGGGTGTCTCGTCGGGAAGAACGGTACGCTCTGACCCAGAGAAGGTCAGAGTGATAAATGAATGGCCTACGCTATCCACTGTCAAGGAACTGAGGCAGTTCTTTGGGCTTGCAACGTACTTGTGCAAGTACGTTGAAAACTACGCGGGCAAGATTCGCCCGCTGTCGCAGCTTCTAAAGAAGGAAGCTGACCGGAAGTGGACTGCTGAGTGTCAGCAGGCCTTCGATGCAGTCAAGCAGGGCTTGACTGAAGCGCCGATCTTGGCAGTGGCTGACCAAGATCGTCCGTTCCACTTCGTGTGTGACGCATCCGACTTTGCGATCGGATGCACGTTGAAACAACACGACCACGAGGATCGTGATCGTGTGGTCTACTATCAGTCGCGTCAGCTGAAGCCAGCTGAGCGTAACTATCCCGTACATGACAAGGAGCTCCTTGCCATGAAGTATGCACTCGCGAAGTTTCGAGTGTATCTACTTGGGAGTGGACCGTTCGTGGTCTACACCGACCACGCTTCACTACGAACTGCAGTGAAGTCGCCACATATCTCACAGCGGATGGTGAGATGGTTGTCGTTCTTCGCAGAGTACGACTTCCGGGTTGAGAACATACCCGGAAGGTTGAACGTCGTGGCCGACGCATTGTCACGTCGGCCAGATTATGCTGTGAAGACAGCCGACGCCAATCGGATTGGTGTCGAGAGTGTGAGTGCTCCGTCGTCGTCGTTGATCTACGACGTTATGGCCGCGTATGTGAGTGACGCAGACGCGAAGCAGCTGCTGAGCTACCTTCCGACGAGGCGCGTCGGAAGTTGGCACCACACCTTCGAGCTCGTGCACATCGTTATCGTGTGCACGAAGGACTGCCGCTATACAGCGCAGTGGACGACGATGTGATTTGCATCGTCGTGCCGAACGACTATGATCTGCGGATGCGGATCATGTACGAGTATCACGATGCCCCTACGGCAGGGCATCCTGGTCGTGAGAAGACATACGTGCTTCTCACGCGTGACTTCTACTGGAATCACCAGTACAAATGGGTGCGCAAGTACGTGCGTGCTTGCGAGGTGTGTCAACGCGTGAAGCCTGCTGCGTTTTCGCAGGCTCCGCTTCAATCACTTCCGACACCGTCGGAGTGTTGGCAGTCCATCTCCATGGACTTTGTCTTTGGTCTTCCGCCTGACAGTAAGCGGAGGACTGGTGTCGTGGTCTTTGTAGACTGATTCAGCAAGATGGTGCATCTTGCTGCACTGCCGGCTGAAGTGACAGCCGTACAGACAGCACGACTGTTTGTAGACATGGTGTTCAAACACCATGGCATGCCGCTCGACATTGTGTCGGACCGTGACCCACGCTTCACAGCGCGGTTTTGGCAAGAAGTGTTTACACTTCTTGGTACACAATTGTCGATGTCGACTGCGGACCATCCACAGACGGACGGTCAGACCGAGCGCGTGAATCGCGTGCTCGGCGACCTGTTGAAGAGCTACGCACACTCGTTCCAGCAATGGAGCGACTGTCTGCCGATGGCAGAGTTTGCCACCAACAGAAGAGCGCTGATACCGACACAGTATCAGCGATGACGACACGAAGACAAGCTGCATCTCGTTCCGGGAACGAGACGACGGACAAGAACTACGGGTCTGTGCAGGGCACAGACACCACGACCACGAACAACACGTCTGTGCAGGTCACAGACAGTGCACAGGACGGGCCTGCTGCGGGGAAGAACGCCGTGCTGAACAAACCATTCAGCACGCAAGCAATGGACTTTGTCCAGCGCCGACAAGCCGTAATACGGTTTGTCCAGGACGTGATAGCAGCTTCTGTGGATAGACAGAAGCTGAACGCTGACAATGTTGGCAGGGGCAACACAAATGAATTCGAGAAGGGTTCATTAGTTCTGTTAGCTACTCAGAACCTGCCTAGACACGCAGTTTCGGATTTCGGAGCAAGTAAGCTTGCTCCGCGCTTCATCGGTCCATTCACAGTGCTTGAACGGCATGGCAACACGTACAAGTTGGACATACCGTCCAGCATGCGGATCCACCCGACATTCTACGTCGGTCGGCTGAAGCCGTACACGCAACACGAGCCACCTAACCTTGATGGCTCGCAGAGGACGACGAGGCGGCGTAAGCCAGCTTCTCGAGGGCAGCAACACGGTCGTGGGGCCTCACGACCTGCGATCCAAGTTCCACTTGGATGTTCGACGCAGTCTGAGCGACCTGCGCGAGCTGTGCCTTCTGATAGCGCAGCTCCTGCTGCAGCTGGGCGAACTCCCCACTCTGGAACTGTTCCAGAGCGCTACACGATCGTGTAGAGCGCGGGAGTCACGGTCAACCTGGGGTTGACCGTACGAGGGGTATCTTTCCGCCCCCGCCGCCACCACTGCGCGATGCGCGCGGCTCGACTCGCTGAATAGTTGAGCGAATCGTGGGCTATGAACCCCCGAAGACGAACCGAGATCAGGCTCGTCTTCGTATTCGTTGGAGAGGATTTCCTCCCCACCGAGATACATGGGAACCTCGGAACGTTCTGATGGAGGACGTTCCGGAAATGGTGAGGGCGTACGAAGCCCAGAACGGAGTGCAGGCGTAACGCCTGCACGAGCGCTGCGATCACCGCTGACACTCGGAGTGTCACGACGTTCATCACGACGTTCAAGTTGAACGCGGAGACCACGCAGCTGAGCAGGTACACGCACAGTCGTGTACCCGGTGAGGTCTCGCTCGGAGAGACGCTCTGCCCCTGGGGGACAGTGCAAACACGCAGTTCCAAAGGGAACTGCGCACGGAATACTCGCCTCCATAGCTTCATTATGGAGGCGATCGATCATGTGACGCCTCGAAAAAATCTCGAAGCGACGTTGCGCCGCAGTGATGCCGGCGCAGTACGCTTTTGCGTCTTTGTTGAAGTTTTCAACAAAGGCGTTCCAAGATTGACAAAGTGCCACCCACTCGGGCTGCGCGAATTCTTCTTCGACGCATGCCATCGGAGCTCATGGAAGAGTCCGATGAAATAGTCACGCCTTTGATTCGTCATCGGATCAAAGTGCTGAGCTACAGCCTCAGCGTCATCAACGATGGCGCTGCACACGTACAGCGGGATCTGGTTTGGTGGCGATGTCGCACCGAACCTGGAAGCAATCTCGGATGCACTTGACATCCACGGAGCGCGTTCTGTGGGGACAGAACGCGGAGAAGAAGGAGTAACCGGCGTTGGTGCAACATACTAAAATAAGAAAAGCTAAAAGCCGTTTTGGGTTAAAATGAGAACTATTATTTATGATTTATGTCTGGACTGGGTTTCCTCCTAAAACTGATATCCTAAATGAAAGGAATTCTGCCATCCGATGGCTGTCAGAACCTTGCTAATCTAATTAGTAGAAAGAAATGCTTATCTACCAATGAGAAGCCTAAATGCATACAGACCAGCGGTCTGCAAAGTGTAGCCATTGGTGTGTCTTACACCAACGTTCGAGAACCCTCCATGTAACCAAGTGGCTACGTGTAGTGACTTGCGTGTAACCTCGTTACAATCGGTGTAGGTATAATTTGAAAGCGAACGTAATTGTTGTGTACCACAAGTAACATAGTTCGCCGATCGGAGGATACTTTCGTGGACATGAAGCTCGCCGATCCGTTGAATCTTTGCGTGATTGAGTTTGTCGAGGCGTCGCCAACCCACAGCTGCTTCTCATTTGTTCACTGTATAAGAGCTATCCTATGACCGATTAACGGGTGATGTACTTGATTTTACGATTGCTAAATATAATTAAAATTTGAATTTATATTCTGGACAGGTATATTCATCCATATCGCAACCGTTCCGACACCCTACCCCTTCCGACATTTGGGATGTCAGGACAATTTCGGATCTGGTAGATAAATTAAATCCAACCAATCAGACGGTTCCAGATAAGCATTTGAGCCAATTAGCATAGTACAAATTGACCAGTCGGTGAAGACTCGGCTTCAGTATACCGTAGATTTTTTATGCAAGGTTTTTTTGTTGGAGTGCGAGGTTTTTCGGGGTTCAAGGCTTGTGCATTGGTGGCGCAGCATGTACAGTCGGTGGTGTCTGTCAGGCGTTAACTACAGACTTACCGAAACGAAGGTAAGAAAGTCCTGAGGCTTGCGCCACGGAACCCCGACCAAATTCATATTTACCAATTTTGTCCAATCCGGCACGTTTTACTTTTCGGCCCTAATTTCGATCCGAATTTAAGAATTACCTAAAGAAATTGTGTGCACACAATTCACGTCACAAAAATGACTGGGCGTCCAAGTGGAGGCCACAAACACAAACTCGCCACTTGATTCGCGCCACCCACTCCAAGCTACTCCGGCACCATGCACCTCATGTACTACCTCGGCGACGACGGCAAGCGCGTCTACACGCTCAAGGTGCGTCTGTAGCAGCAGTGATTTGTGCTTGACGGTGCACAGGTCCACTAACGGATACTTTGCTTTGCTTTTGATTACATGAGCAGAAGGAGACGCCTGCCGGTACCCCGACGTGCTCTGCGCACCCGGCACGTTTCTCGCCCGACGACAAGTTCTCCAAGGAGCGCATCACCACCAAGAAGCGCTTCGGCCTGCTGCCCACGCAGTCACCCGACCCGATCTTCCAGTAAGAGCCGCAGTCGACGACCATTTGTGGAGGAAGCATCAACGCCATGGCTGCCTGGTGTCTAGAGGCATTGGGCGACCACAAGCAGTGCTGTAGATTTATAGACTTAACGTAATGACAAGCCCAGTGACCTCAACGACGATGCATTCCTCGGTATGGAGCAGCATAGACAACAAACGACTCCAACCCTCTTTATACTTATGAATGCAAAGGTTTCATCGAGTTTAAGAGCAATAGTAATCCCGCAACAGGTCACAATACATTGATCTAATTGATAGGAACACATCAGGATAAGCAGGTTCTTTTGCATAATCAGGCAAGCATGGAGTTGATGTCGAGCAGCGAGGATGAAGGCGACTTGCCGACGTCGCTTTCCGCGTCTCCAGCGCGTCGAAAGGCTTCGCCGCCCTCTACTAATCAAGACAGCTTCGATGAGGAGCTGTTAAGCCCCACATCGCGCGTCCAAGTGAGCGACTGGCCTCCAGCACCGGCAATGAGCCACAAGCCCGTGATCTCGGCGCGGCAGCTGCTTATGAGCTTCCTGCCGTCTGCAAAGCGGCCATCGCCTACCAAAGACGCTAAGGAGAAGGCCACAGATGCAGCTGTAGCCGCCTACTCCCTCATTACCTCCAAGAAGCCCACAGTATCAGAGCAGAAGGAGAAGGAACTCACGGCTGGCGAGCGCATTGCTCGGAAGTACGGACTGGTGGCAGCTGCAAAGACGTCGCCCAAGGACGCATGTAGCCGTGCTACTTCAGATTCAACAGGATCCACAGCTGCTAGACGCTCAATAGATGAAGATGATGCAGAGGAGCGGAAGGAGGCGAGTCTAAGGGCCAAGAAGAGATCGTTCTGGGACGCTCAGATGGCTGAGGCTGTGGTGGGTACTGAACAGGAATCAACGCGGAAATCGACCTACGTATCACCATTCAGCAATCCAGATGGGTTTATGAACATGAAAAGAAGGCGACAACGACAAGAAGCGTCGGTAGAAATGAGTGAAGAGGAGATGAAACAATCACGTGACGCTTTCTACGATGACTCAAAGAGTGAAGCACAGGATGTTGGACCTCGACCGCGACACATTATCGGTTCGGCTATTCCAGAGCTGGACGATTCAGACGATTGGATGTCAGACTCGAAGGAAGTGGCGTTGGAGGATGAGGAGGTTGCTACTAAGCTGCTTGTTAGGAAGGATTCGACTGCTAACGTTAGACGAACCAGCCAAAAGAAACGAGCACCAGCGAAGAGACAACCACGGAAACGAGTACAGAAGGAGCTGAGTGATTCCAGCGAAGACGAGAAAGAAACTTACACAAGTGAACGATGGCCGCAGCTTGACACCCCGAAGGTGCGCTTAGATTCCCTTCTTTTTATTACGATGTCAAACAGTAATTTCCATGCTTTGGTTAGGTCAACGCTGGTCCTATGATTCTGGAGGTGGAAGGATCCAAGACGCTTGAAGTATGCGCTAACCTCAACAGCTACTTGTTCGACTACCAGCGCGAGGGGGTGGAGTTCCTCTTGAGCGCCTACCAACGCGACACTGGAGCGATTTTGGGTGATGACATGGGTCTAGGTAAGACAGTTCAAGTCATTGCGTTCCTGTCAGCAATCATGGGAAAGCACGGCGACCACCGCGATAAAGATGCCTGGAGAGCGTTACTACACCAACGTCGGGAACGGTATAGTGAAAGTGGCGCTGTGGGCCATCCTGAAGACTCGGGCTTCAGCTTCTCTGGTGAGGTAGCTCCGATTTTTATTGTGATGCCAGCATCCCTGCTGCAAAACTGGGAGCAGGAGCTGCTCACGTGGATGAGCTGCAGCACAATCATTCTGCGTGGCAAACCACGCGACCGTGACGCCATGATCGACCAAATTGCACGGTATGTTTGTCCCTGTACTACCAATAATGTAGTGATTTATGGTGTATCATTGTTATTGTATACTGCAGGGGTGAATACGAGATCGTCATTTGCAGCTACGACATTCTGAAGATGTACTTGAATCGGCTGCACAAAATCCCGTGGGAAGCGGTGATTCTGGACGAGATGCACTGCTTGAAGAACCCCGAGGCCAAGCTTACCCAAGCTGTCAAGGTGATTAAGTGTCGCAAGAAGCTTGGACTTACTGGCACCTTGATGCAGAATAACGAGAAAGAGCTGCATTGCTTGGTCGACACCATTGCTCCGGGGGCAATCGGATCGTGGGCGGAGTTCAGCATGTACTACGGCCAGGATATCAAGTTTGGGAGAAAGAAGTCTGCTGCTCCGGAAGCGGTTAAACGGAGTCAGCAGAAAGAAAAGGAGCTACGCCTAAAACTACGCCCGTACTACCTTCGACGAGAGAAGGAGATCAATCCGACGTTCCAAGAGGTTAAAAAGAATGACCAAGTCGTGTTCTGTGACCTCACGCCACTCCAAATGGCAGCGTACCAGCGAGTTTTGGCCATGCCTGAGTTTCAGTTGCTTCAACGTGGAGAGGAAAGGTGCGACTGCGGTCGGGATAGTGGGGAGAAGCGGAAGAAATGCTGCTACAAGACACCTTCGGATAGTGGCGATGGGCCTGGACTGCTATACGAGCGCTTTCATGAGCACGGACCATGCAAAAACTGCCCAAATTGTATGGGTCTTCCGTGTGTGGCAATGCTGTTGAAACTGTCTAATCACTTGGAGCTGCTCAAAGTGAACCCGCATGATGGACAGGAGCTGCAACATTATCAACGTAAGTTTGCAAGGACAGCTTTTGGTAGTGATCTTGATGAGGTCGGAGGTGTAAATCAGGTGTCGAGTTTTCAAGAAATGTGCGCTATCTCCACGAAAACGTGCGGGAAAATGATCGTGTTGGAGAAGCTGCTTGCAGTGTGGAAGAAGCGTCGACAGAGGACGCTCATCTTCAGTCGAAGCACTCGGATGCTTGATATCATCCAGCTCTTTCTCATCACAAAGGCGACGAAGTACAGCAGACTGGATGGGAACACCAAGGTGGAGGAGCGTTTGCAGATGGTCAATGGCTTCAACAGTTCGGAGAGCAACACGACTGTATTCTTGATCAGTACGAGAGCTGGTGGGGTGGGACTGAACTTGCAGAGTGCAACGAACGTCGTGATCTTTGACCCTAGTTGGAACCCAGCGCACGACTGCCAGGCGCAAGATCGAGCATATCGCATTGGCCAGACAAAAGACGTGCAAGTTTACCGACTCATTACTCTGGGGACAATCGAAGAGATGATCTACGTTCGACAGATCTACAAGCAGCAACTCAGTGACACGACGTTAAAAGGCTCCAATGCGCCTCGATACTTTGAGGGTGTTCAGGGAAACCCACAGCAACGAGGAGAGCTCTTTGGAATAGCGAACTTGATCTGTTGGAAACCCGGAGGCGTGCTCAAGGGCATCCAGGATGCGTACCAACGAAGTCATGATGGTTTGTTAATCCAGCAGAATCGAGTTCAATACGACGCTGCATCGATGAAGAAATCGACAAAGAAATCAACGCCGAAGAAGCAACCAGATGTCGTGGATGGCGATGAAGGTGAAATGATCGAAGTAGCGGACGAATTGGTCTCAGATATGCTGGCACCGGATGAGCCACCGACGCCAACGCCGACCGAAGAAAAGCCTGTCGCTGTAAGTACCAGTAGTGACAGCGGCGATGAGGATATGGACGCCTTGCTGAATGGAGCTACAACGTTTCGCCACGAAGAGATTGTTGGTGAGCAAGAAGGAGAGGAGGACGTTTATCAACACGAAGATGCGAATGCAGTGATCAGCGGATCGGAACCAGAGCTCGAAGCAGAAGATTCTAGGGCAGCAAACGGCTACGATCATGATCAGCCATCGCGTTCATCTCCTGGGAAGAAGCCTAGCATATTATCACGCATGGAGGACGCCAAAAGCCCCACGCTAAGCAAGGACACTCAGAAGAAAGTGTACGTGCCTACATACTTATGAGTTACTACTAATTAAGGTTTTGCTTTTCGGAGTTGGATAGTTCGTTTTGGGTCTTCCTGTATGAAGTACATAGCGATCAAATGTGAGGTCCCGGCACTAGAGTGCTAACTGGATCTGGCGCGCGAGTAGCGGTGTGAGTTTCGCGAGTGTGAAGATTTTCTTGGCCTCGCTGGAGCCATAGCGGAGTGATCTTGGCAGATCCTCGCACGACCCATGAACGATGTGGTAGTGATTGGCACCATTCCCAGCGAGATCGTTCTTGTGATGAGGCTCGATAGGCCTAGCATGAGCTCGGGCGTCACAACACCGAAGAACCAGCCCACGGCCGCAAATTGATAGAGAAATGCTACGCTGAAGGCCACGATGAGGGAACACTTTTGACCTCTCGAGAAGCTGACCCATAGCGGAATGGAGCGCACCAAATACCCGATGAACGCCACAAAGCAGCAACTCTGGCGTCACACAAAAACCAAGTTAGTACTGTACGATAAGCAAGCCAGGGGAATAGCAACAATCTGGTACCAGCTCGGCAAATACGACGGAGCCGTACACCCCTGGAACACCTTCATCGATCAAAGCGAGTGTGCTCCACGACACTGTAGCTGCTGTATCCTGGGGCACTGTGCTGGTTGAGAACTCGTCGTCTTCGGTCTCCTGGTCGGTGGAATGAACGTCGGTTGCAGCTAACGTTAGCACCTCGTGTGATGAAGGCAGTGTGACCACCGGGAGCTCTTCAGGCTCCGTTGGCTTGACCAAGTTGACTAGTTCTTGGTCGCTCTCGAATTGGTCCTGGTGTTGGTAGGGTTGGTTTCTACCCGTTTGGAAGTACAGGCTGGGGTCGGCGTCAACCACCGTGCCGTCCGTGCCAAGAACGATATACTGCGGATTGTACGATGCTGCCATCGTCGTGGAAGCTACCAGGAGACCTTGCAAGGCGTGCGTCGCACGCATCTTACGTTTATCTTTTGAACTGTTGCTCGACTTTCGGTTATGAGCTGGTTTCCAGCACACCAACGACAACAGTTTCCATTAGAAAGCCATGAATACTCAAAGCGTTTCTCAGAGCTGTTGAAAGGTCGAGAGCCGATAGCGTCGGATCTTTTTTCTCGTGGTCATTTGTCGCCTGGACAATCGTAAGCTATGCGTCTGCAGCACTCTCAATTGCCAGTGAACCACCACACGGAAATCGTGGCGGCATGCTGCTGGACGCCCGAGAACGACGCCATCACATGCAGCGACGACAATTCCATCGTGAGGTGGCGCATGGACGGAGAAGTGGTGGGTGCAGTGACCAAAATGGACGCCTACGTCACATCGGTGCACTGGGTGCCGTCGGTGGGCAAGCAGAGTGCCGACACTTTCGCTGTTTCGTGCACGGATGGCACGTTCCGCTTGATATCCAAGAGCGGACGAGAGGAGAAGCGTGTCCAGGCCTGCGACGCTGGCGCTGTGATCGCTCTCAAGTGGAACTACGACGGCACGGCTCTTGTTACGGCAGCAGAGGACGGCACGCTCAAGATCTGGTCCCGCAGCGGAAACCTCCGCTCGACACTAGCGACTACAGGTCGGTCTGTCTACGACGTGTGCTGGGGGCCTGATAGCGACCAGCTCCTGTTCACGCACGGCAACAATCTAGTCATCAAGACTGTGCAACTTGGACGCAAAGACATTCAGTGGAAAGCCCACGACGGCTCCATCTTGTGCCTCGACTGGAATCCGATCAACAACCGCCTCATCTCGGGCGGGGAAGACCGCATCTTCCGCGTTTGGGACGCCTTTGGTCGTCAGCTGTACCAGAGTCCAGCAGGCGAGCATGTGGTCACCTCCATCGCGTGGTGTCCCAACGGAAGCTGCTTCGCTGTGGGCTCCTACAACATGTTGAGGCTGTGCGACCAGACGGGATGGTCGTATTGCCGCCAACGTCCTCAGAGCGGCTCGCTAATGAATCTGGCGTGGGCCTCCGACTCGACGCAACTTGTGGCTGCAGGTGGCAATGGGGCCACTGTGTTTGCACAGGTTGTGGGGCGTATGCTGCCCTGGAAGAAGGTCGAGGTGACGCTGGTGGATCCCCGTAAGATTCACGTCCATGACGTGGTCAACGAGACCCTTGAGGAGCTGGACTTTGCCCGTGACCGAGTCGTGGAGATGTCGTTCGCGCACGGATTCCTTGTGGTCTGTACAGCGACGCAGTGCTTCATCTACGACGCGCAGAGCTGGAATACACCCCACATCTTCGACCTGCGAGCTGCAGTGAGTCTGCTAGTCCAGAGTGAGAGTCACTTCCTGACTGTGGACAACTTTAACGGGATCCAGGTCTACTCGTACGAAGGCAAGACTGTGAGCAACCCCAAGTTCTCCGGTCTGCACGTCGAGTTCCTCAGCAGCCGCACCATCTCGCTCAGTAGCGACACGCTTGCCATTCTGGATCACTCAGACCGTAAAACAATCCGGTGTTTCGACTTGAACACGGGCAAGCAGCTTCCTGTGGCGATCACTCACTCGCTGGAGATCCTCGAGTTGTCACTCAGTCGCTTCGGACCCATGGAAGATCGCAAGCTCCTGTTCATCGACCGTAACCGCGATTTGTATCTCTCTCGTGTGGCCAGCAAGGGAAGCTTCAAGCTGCACGCTCAAGTGGACTCAGCAGCGTGGAATGACGCGTCCGAGCTGCTGATTGCCATCGCTGACACCAAATTGCTCACGTGGACGTACCCCAACTTGGTCTACGTGGACCGTACGCTACTGCCGGACGTGGTCGAGTCTCGAGATGCCGCTGATTTCCTCAAGATGGCGGCTATTACGAGCTTCGTTGGCTCGAGTGTCACTGTGAGACGCGCCGATGGCACTACACTCGCTGCTAGCGTATCCCCTTACGCTCCAATGCTGTTCGAGTTCACAACAGCCGCTGACTGGGACAAAGCTGTGAGACTCTGTCGCTTTGTGAAGAGCAAAAGCCTCTGGACTTGTTTGGCTGGGATGGCGCTCCACCGACGCCACTTGGAGACAGCGGAGATCGCTCTTGCGTCCATCGACTGCGTGGATAAACTCTATTTCGTGCTGTACGTGAAGAACCTGGCCTCCGACGAGCGTCGTAATGCTGAGTTGGCTTTATACTCTGGCAACGTCGACGAAGCTGAGGCTATTTTGCTGCAGGCACACCCGACTCCTCTCGTATACCGAGCTATTAAACTGAATCTGCGTCTTTTCCGCTGGGAACGAGCGCTGGACCTAGCCATCAAACACACAACAAACGCTGGGACGCATGTGGACACTGTGTTGGCCTACCGTGAACGATTCCTAGCGGCGAACAAGCTCCAAGAGACCGACAAGAAGTTCCTGCAGTACTCGAAGCAGGTGGCTATCGACTGGGAAACCATCTCCAAGAAGAAAGAGCTCGAGCGCGAAAAGGAACAGCAAAGCAGTGGCGGCAGTCACCGGAAGTAGGAACTGCACATTTTCTCTTGTTCTTGCTGCTGCGCCTAAAGCTCCAGACCAGCACTAAACACGCCATATCTCGTCGTCACCACATATTAAGAAAAAGGAACCAAGCCTACGTGCATACTCCCTTCCTGACAACCACGAACGTGCGAAGATTGCGAGTATGCGCGCGAACTACAGTTGTACTCTTTGAGTCAGCGTGAGCTCCCCACTTGTGTTTGATGGTCCCCACGTGGCTCCTGTCCGTTCGCTTGTACGTGTGCATTTGGCCAGCTTGCATTTCGTTGCCACCTGCCTTCTAGTAGGTCCTACCGAGTCGTTTCCTTCTCCTCAGCAATTGCATTGCTCTGCAGTGTTTTCCTTCGGAGGTGGTGCGGCTGTCAGCTTAATATCAATCACTGCACGACAGTAACAAAAGAGTGAGTACTTCTTGACACATCAGCTCCAAAACTAACTAACGTACGGTTAGAGTCTCCGCTAATCATGGTGTTTTCCATGCCGGGCAACACAGTGGCTAGTTTGCGGAAGAGCGCCTTGATATTGTAGCCGGCCTTGGCGCTCGTCTCGATGAACATGACGTTCTCCTCTTTGGCCTTATCGGAGCCCTCCTCGATGGACACTTGACGCCGGTCCGAGATGTCCGTCTTATTGCCCACCAGCATAATCACAACGTCCTGCCCGCGTTCCGTGCGCACATCTTCGATCCACTTGCTCGTGTTCAGGAACGACGCACGATCTACATCAATTAATTTAAGAAAAAGTCAGCATCGATCGTCCTCTTGACTATCCTCGGGCCTGGACGCCTTACTTGTGATGTCATAGACTACGACGGCTACTGACGAGTCGCGGATGTAGCTGGGGATGAGGCTGCGGAACCGTCTGGAATGGGCCAAAGCAATTGGGTCAGTCGAAGATCGTTGAGAGGAAATGGTATCTGGCTTACTCCTGGCCAGCTGTGTCCCAGAGCTGCAGTCGCACAGTGCGGTCCTCCATGTACATGGTTTTCGACAAAAAGTCGATGCCGATCGTGGCTTGGTACGCGTTGTCGAACGTGTCGTACATGAAGCGCGTGATCATGGACGTCTTGCCCACTCCCTGATCTCCCAGGAAAACTAGTTTGTACTTGGCCAACGGCGCGATCTGAGGCACATTCACGTTGGCATCGGCTACCTCCGTGTCTCCGTCGCTGGGGGCTGCAGCCGTGGGCACCTCGGCGGGCGGCACCTTGTCCTCCTTGTCCGTCGCCTCGGCTGTCGTCATCTTCCTCGCCTTTTTCGATTCTGCAACTCGCCGCCACGTTGTGTATGTGCATTACACCACATTCGTGTGCAATACATACATGTGTAACTTTGTCAGCTGACTATGATTACATGTATGCTCCAAACTTGCAAGCAACACCACATTTACGAGCTCCAAGATTGACCGAGCGCTACACATCCGTCACAAATGTGTGGACCTACCTCACTACTTGTAGACGAAAGACGAATCCTACAGAACCGTCTATTTGCATTTCAGGCTTATATAGGTACAGATATATAACAGTAAAATAGAACGCCAAATTACTCCCCTCCCCCAATCATTACCCTCCAAAATACCATAAGCTGGTACTAAAGCTTGTTATCGATGCTGCACTTTTGTTGAAAAGTGAAACTAGGTACTTGAACTCTGTTGAAGTAGCCTCTTTGATCGATGGTACAGTGTTCCCAAGAGCCGATGACCAATGATCAGAAATCCTGTGAAACTCGGTATACCTAGAATTAGTATTGAATAGTATGGGCTAGTGTACTGTAGTTCCTCAGCACCAACCCCTCGGTCGTCGGTGGTGCGCCTCCTAACTTCGTGCTAAGACTTTACTTCGTCTTTTGACACCTCTCCATCAACCTACCCTGTTCTCTCTTCACTGCTCCCCCGATTAACCTCGCCATAGGTTATGAGCTCAAGCAAAGTATTGAGAGTTACCGGTTTGGTATCGGTTATTGACCGTGAACCGGTTAGCCCGAACCGGTCCAATCCGAACCCACGCCGATTACGCCACCGCGGATTACGCCACTATCGATTACGCCACCTGTGGGTACAAGATTGTAGGTACAAGATGGTCATCGACGTGGCGCTCTCTGATTGGCTGAAGAAACTCAGTATCCAGTAAAGAATCAAGTAGGATGTATCCAGTAGGTCTAGAGATAGCAAGAAGGTTTTCGAGCTAAAGACCTCAATCAATCACTTTCGAATCTTCCTTCTCCCCCTCAAGTGGTCTTCGCTCCGGTCTCACCCAGCGTGCTCACTCCTCCGCTTCGTCCAAGCTTCGTCTCTCCAACTACACCTTCCATCACAAAGCCTCAAACGACAACTTTCACACCTCGTTGCGGCCGAGAACTTCGACGTGTGAAAGACCCGCGTGTGCGCCGCTCTGGATGGCAAGCACCTGCTCGGCAACGTCAAGAAACCCGACTAATATTGTAATGGGCCAACTCTGTGCCCACTACTTCGGCTTACACGTTAGCGCACGTGTACGAGGAAGCGTAGATTGCTTAAACTTAGATTTACTAAAATAAGAAAAGCTAAAAGCCGATTTGGGTTAAAATGAGAACTGTTATTTATGATTTATGTCTGGACTGGGTTTCCTCCTAAAAGTGATATCCTGTATGAAAGGTATTCTGTCATCCGATGGCTGTCAGAACCCTGCTAATCTAATTAGTAGAAAGAAATGCTTATCTACCAATAGGAAGCCTAAATGCATACAGACCAGCGGTCTGGAAAGTGTAGCCATTGGTGTGTCTTACACCAACGTTCGAGAACACTCCATGTAACCAAGTGGCTACGTGTAGTGACTTGCGTGTAACCCCGTTACATCATCGCCCCGTTAAGATAAGACGTGCTAGTCTTAACACATCAATCAAAGAATTGACGAGACCGTCAACTCTCTGGGAAATTCGAGCTCATTCCGCGATGAGCTCGCTAACGAAGACGCCAGCTCAAGAGTCTGATTCTGCAGACACTGCTACGTCCGAGTCTGCGACAGCAGGCACTACCACCTCGGTGCCTGCGTAAGCAAGCACCTCCACGACAGAGTCTAGGCTCTCTGTCGGCGAATACCACGCGCTGCAGTATAAGAAGCGCGTGGGGGATAAGGCTACTGCCCCGGAGACGAACCTCGAGGGCTCGTCGATGTTCAACACCGACGGTAGCTTGCCTACCGACTATGGGTCGGACATCAGTGATGTCCCCATGGAGGACGGGGAAGTCCCATCCTCAACAGCCGACTCCGAGTCGGCCGCAGTCGCGCATAATCCGGTCACAGGGTCGCGTCGACCCCGTGAAGATGATCCGATCGCTTCAAATTTGAAGCGCTCGGGTAATGATGAAGAAGAGAAGGCACCAACGCCGGTTACTCCTTCTTCTCCGCGTTCTGTCCCTACAGAACGCGCTCCGTGGATGCCAAGCGCATCCGAGATTGATTCCAGGTTCGGTTCGACTTCGCCACCGAACCAGATCCCGCTGTACGTGCGCAGCGCCATCATTGATGAAGCTGAGGCTGCAGCGCAGCACTTTGATCCGATGACGAATCAAAGGCGTGACTATTTCATCGGACTCTTCCATGAGCTCCGATGGCATGCGTCGAAGAAGAATTCGCGCAGCCCGAGTGGGTGGCACTTTGTCAATCTTGGAACGCCTTTGTTGAAAACTTCAACAAAGACGCAAAAGCGTACTGCGCCGGCATCACTGCGGCGCAACGTCGCTTCGAGATTTTTTCGAGGCGTCACATGATCGATCGCCTCCATAATGAAGCTATGGAGGCGAGTATTCCGTGCGCAGTTCCCTTTGGAACTGCGTGTTTGCACTGTCCCCCAGGGGCTGAGCGTCTCTCCGAGCGAGACCTCACCGGGTACACGACTGTGCGTGTACCTGCTCAGCTGCGTGGTCTCCGCGTTCAACTTGAACGTCGTGATGAACGTCGTGACACTCCGAGTGTCAGCGGTGATCGCAGCGCTCGTGCAGGCGTTACGCCTGCACTCCGTTCTGGGCTTCGTACGCCCTCACCATTTCCGGAACGTCCTCCATCAGAACGTTCCGAGGTTCCCATGTATCTCGGTGGGGAGGAAATCCTCTCCAACGAATACGAAGACGAGCCTGATCTCGGTTCGTCTTCGGGGGTTCATAGCCCACGATTCGCTCAACTATTCAGCGAGTCGAGCCGCGCGCATCGCGCAGTGGTGGCGGCGGGGGCGGAAAGATACCCCTCGTACGGTCAACCCCAGGTTGACCGTGACTCCCGCGCTCTACACGATCGTGTAGCCGCTCTGGAACAGTTCCAGAGTGGGGAGTTCGCCCAGCTGCAGCAGGAGCTGCGCTATCAGAAGGCACAGCTCGCGCAGGTCGCTCAGACTGCGTCGAACATCCAAGTGGAACTTGGATCGCAGGTCGTGAGGCCCCACGACCGTGTTGCTGCCCTCGAGAAGCTGGCTTACGCCGCCTCGTCGTCCTCTGCGAGCCATCAAGGTTAGGTGGCTCGTGTTGCGTGTACGGCTTCAGCCGACCGACGTAGAATGTCGGGTGGATCCGCATGCTGGACGGTATGTCCAACTTGTACGTGTTGCCATGCCGTTCAAGCACTGTGAATGGACCGATGAAGCGCGGAGCAAGCTTACTTGCTCCGAAATCCGAAACTGCGTGTCTAGGCAGGTTCTGAGTAGCTAACAGAACTAATGAACCCTTCTCGAATTCATTTGTGTTGCCCCTGCCAACATTGTCAGCGTTCAGCTTCTGTCTATCCACAGAAGCTGCTATCACGTCCTGGACAAACCGTATTACGGCTTGTCGGCGCTGGACAAAGTCCATTGCTTGCGTGCTGAATGGTTTGTTCAGCACGGCGTTCTTCCCCGCAGCAGGCCCGTCCTGTGCACTGTCTGTGACCTGCACAGACCCGTAGTTCTTGTCCGTCTTCTCGTTCCCGGAACGAGATGCAGCTTGTCTTCGTGTCGTCATCGCTGATACTGTGTCGGTATCAGCGCTCTTCTGTTGGTGGCAAACTCTGCCATCGGCAGACAGTCGCTCCATTGCTGGAACGAGTGTGCGTAGCTCTTCAACAGGTCGCCGAGCACGCGATTCACGCGCTCGGTCTGACCGTCCGTCTGTGGATGGTCCGCAGTCGACATCGACAATTGTGTACCAAGAAGTGTAAACACTTCTTGCCAAAACCGCGCTGTGAAGCGTGGGTCACGGTCCGACACAATGTCGAGCGGCATGCCATGGTGTTTGAACACCATGTCTACAAACAGTCGTGCTGTCTGTACGGCTGTCACTTCAGCCGGCAGTGCAGCAAGATGCACCATCTTGCTGAATCGGTCAACAAAGACCACGACACCAGCCCTCCGCTTACTGCCAGGCGGAAGACCAAAGACAAAGTCCATGGAGATGGACTGCCAACACTCCGACGGTGTCGGAAGTGATTGAAGCGGAGCCTGCGAAAACGCAGCAGGCTTCACGCGTTGACACACCTCGCAAGCACGCACGTACTTGCGCACCCATTTGTACTGGTGATTCCAGTAGAAGTCACGCGTGAGAAGCACGTATGTCTTCTCACGACCAGGATGCCCTGCCGTAGGGGCATCGTGATACTCGTACATGATCCGCATCCGCAGATCATAGTCGTTCGGCACGACGATGCGAATCACATCGCCGTCCACTGCGCTGTATAGCGGCAGTCCTTCGTGCACACGATAACGATGTGCACGAGCTCGAAGGTGTGGTGCCAACTTCCGACGCGCCTCGTCGGAAGGTAGCTCAGCAGCTGCTTCGCGTCTGCGTCACTCACATACGCGGCCATAACGTCGTCGATCAACGACGACGACGGAGCACTCACACTCTCGACACCAATCCGATTGGCGTCGGCTGTCTTCACAACATAATCTGGCCGATGTGACAATGCGTCAGCCACGACGTTCAACCTTCCGGGTATGTTCTCAACCCGGAAGTCGTACTCTGCGAAGAACGACAACCATCTCACCATCCGTTGCGAGATGTGTGGCGACTTCACTGCAGTTCGCAGTGAAGCGTGGTCGGTGTAGACTACGAACGGTCCACTCCCAAGTAGATACACTCGAAACTTCGCGAGTGCATACTTCATGGCAAGGAGCTCCTTGTCATGTACGGGATAGTTACGCTCAGCTGGCTTCAGCTGACGCGACTGATAGTAGACCACACGATCACGATCCTCGTGGTCGTGTTGTTTCAACGTGCATCCGATCGCAAAGTCGGATGCGTCACACACGAAGTGGAACGGACGATCTTGGTCAGCCACTGCCAAGATCGGCGCTTCAGTTAAGCCCTGCTTGACTGCATCGAAGGCCTGCTGACACTCAGCAGTCCACTTCCGGTCAGCTTCCTTCTTTAGAAGCTGCGACAGCGGGCGAATCTTGCCCGCGTAGTTTTCAACGTACTTGCACAAGTACGTTGCAAGCCCAAAGAACTGCCTCAGTTCCTTGACAGTGGATAGCGTAGGCCATTCATTTATCACTCTGACCTTCTCTGGGTCAGAGCGTACCGTTCTTCCCGACGAGACACCCGAGAATGGGTATCTCGCTCGCCCCGAAGATACACTTCTTCAGGTTCGCATAGAGCTTATGCTTACGCATGAGCCCTAGCAGCTCACGGAGGTGCTCCTTGTGCACCTCAACGTCAGTCTTCCCGTTCACAGCCCGGCTGTGAACAAACACATCGTCGAAGTAACTCGGTGCGAGGTCGCGCACCAAGCGCAATAGATGCGTCAGGCATCTATTGTTGCAGGGGCATTCTTCATTGTAGCAGGGGCGTTCTTCAGTCCCTGCGGCATTACGAGCCACTCCCAAAGCATACCGCTTGGAGTGCTCACCGCCGTGAGAGCGATGTCACTCTCACGCATCAGGATTTGATAGAATCCGTCGCGCAGATCAAGAGCACTGTAGATGGTGCTCTTGGCCATCGAATCGATGATCACATCTTTTCGTGATATCGGCGTCTGCGCCGGTATCGCCGTATCGTTCAGCTTGTTGTAAACATGAACGATGCGTCATCCGCCCTGTGGCTTCTTGACACAGAACGTTGGTGCACTGTGCGGGGTTTCGATTCTCGCACTTGTCCTACCTGACGACGACTCTCGAAGAAGTCGTCGATCGCCAATTGTAGCGTCTCGGTCCCGGACCGACTTGCGCAGCTTGTGTTGCTTGCGCTGTCATTTCTTTTTGTGGAGCCCGGCTTCACTTGTTCTTCGTCCAGATCCGGCCTTGGACGGGTTTCCGTTGTCGTAACCGTCGGCGGATTCTTTCCGCGGACGCACACAATCAAGCCCGGCTTAATTGCATATCGCTTCGTCGTGCAGCCCGGCTGCACGCGAGCACGCAAGCTTTTCCGGTGTTGGACGTTTGCAACCGCCAACACTGCTTGCCGCGTCATCAACTCCCGGAGTTGATGCACTTTTGACACCTCGACGCCCTGCGGCGGAGTTTGTGTCGACTCCCGGAGCCGACACACCTTTGTTCCCTCGACGCCTTGCGGCGGAGCCTTCCGTGTCAACTCCCGGAGCTGACACGCCGACTTTACAGCTACTGCTTGTAGCTGAAGTCTCTTCCATACTTAATCTATCAACTCCCAGAGTTGATACGCGCGTTGAAGTAGGAATGCATCTCAAATCTGATTTCTGATTTGAGACAGACTCAACGACTGCCTCAGTCGTTGTGACTTGTGCGTGGGCACCGGAGGCTGCAACATACGGTGCTGCCTCAACGGTGTGATCGGATGCAACTTGCGGTGCATGGGCGACACTGACAGGGCCATCGCTCTCTGTCGCGTTGCGTCCGAAGCGTACAGCTGTACGCTTCTCCCATTTGACCACTGGATCATGCCGTGCAAGACACGGTATGCCCAACACCAAGTCAAACTTATCGTCTAAGTCTAAGACGATTAGATTCTCCACAAACACTCGGTGTTTGTACGAGAAGCGCACGCGTACGACGCGCTTCTCAGTCCTCACGGTGGCACCCGTTGCCAACCGCACTTCCAACACACTTCGAGGTGTGTCTACATCCTCGAAGTTCAGCTTCGGTAGACTTTGCTGTCGAACAAAGTTGTTTGACGCACCCGAGTCTACCAGAGCACGAAGAGAGCTCTCTCTCTCTCTTCGACCATATTTTCAGGATGACAAGATTTGGCTTGTCATCTTGCTTCTTGCAGTGAGAGTCTCTCTAACTGGGGTCTGCAGTCTTCAGTGTCGCGTGTCCGTTGTAGACACGCGTGACTGCACTACCAGTAGGGCGCCCCGCTCCTACTGGTTCCGCGCGTATTTTTTATTGATCGTGGTGATGCCCGGCATCGCCACGTCGGCCCCCGGCCTTGTGCACAGCCGCTGTGCACTCACGCGCATAGTGTCCGGCGTATCCACATCGGAAACACCGCACGCTACTGTTGTTCCGCTGCTGGTGACCAGCAGCCGTAGCGTTCGAGAGGTCCATAGGTTCCGGACCTCCCGTTCTCATCACCGGACGTGCCATCTTCGGCACGTTCACATGCAATTTAGCCTGCCGCAGGCTAAATTCCTCTTGCATGGCAAGGGTGATCGCAGCTTCGAGAGTACTTGGGTACTCTCGGAAGAGATAGGTCTTCACGGGACCATCCCTCAAGCTCTTCATGAACGTGACGACCTTGGTCGCCTCGTCTATCGGGTTGGTCATGATATCCGAGACCAAGTATCGCGCACGTTGGGCGTAAGCATGAACGTCATGCTTACCTTGCTGCAGGTCGAGGAACTCAGCCCTCGACCGGAACGCGTTCTTAGGAGGCTCAAACGCTTGTCTGAGCTCCTCCTTGAACTCCGCGTACGTGCCGAAGCACGTAGCGTCCGTGAGCCGGCGTCCATACGCCCAGCTCCTCGCTCGTCCGCCAAGACATGACATGGCGAACGCAACCTTCGACGGTTCGTCGAAGATGCGTCGAGCTGCAATGGCAGTGTCGACCTCGACAAGCCATCGGAGAAGAAGCTCTCCCTCTTTTCCCACATAGTTGCTCACGTGCAGTGTCAATGACTGCACGCGCGGTGTCGTCCCGGACGACGCCGTCGTAGTCGTAGCGGCAGCAGCATCTCGCTGCTCCTTGACTATGAAGCCCAGAGCAACACCGTGTTGCTCTGTCGGTGACAACGTCCGTAGCATCGTCGCTACGGCCGCCTCCCCAATGACTGTTGCCAGTCTTCGGAGTGCCTCCCACTCTGGGTCTGACAGGTGGGGGCAGTCTGCACGCGCAATGTGCGTTGCGGACTCGCTCGGGCCACGCATGGACGGATTACCGTCCATGGGTTGGTTCTCGGCCCCTTGTTCGTATTCCATACGATCAAGTCAGGTAGTCGGTCGTTGGACGGACTACAAAGTGCTACCAGGTGTAATGGGCCAACTCTGTGCCCACTACTTCGGCTTACACGTTAGCGCACGTGTACGAGGAAGCGTAGATTGCTTAAACTTAGATTTACTAAAATAAGAAAAGCTAAAAGCCGATTTGGGTTAAAATGAGAACTGTTATTTATGATTTATGTCTGGACTGAGTTTCCTCCTAAAAGTGATATCCTATATGAAAGGTATTCTGTCATCCGATGGCTGTCAGAACCCTGCTAATCTAATTAGTAGAAAGAAATGCTTATCTACCAATAGGAAGCCTAAATGCATACAGACCAGCGGTCTGGAAAGTGTAACCATTGGTGTGTCTTACACCAACGTTCGAGAACACTCCATGTAACCAAGTGGCTACGTGTAGCCACTTGCGTGTAACCTTGTTACACTCCTTGCCTCTCTCGAAGTGTGCCTTCAGTGCACTGTACAACACAGCAGGGTCCTGCGTCTCGATCGGCCCTTTGAACTCTTCTCGCAGCTTTATACTCAGTGACAAAGCTAATGCAGAAAAACTTTTCGTCCTCCATTCTCCAAATAGGAACCAGTATTCTGAGTCGAAGGCAGCTCGAGCTTCATCGAACACCGCATCTCCATCCAGAAACTCCATCAGCCCCCACTCATTCAGTTTCAGCTGCAAATCCTGCTTCCACGCATCGTACTTCTTGTGTCCACCAAGCACAATTACGTTGATTTCGCGACTTAGCATTGCACGGTCCTTAGCATCCATCAACGAACGTCGCGTTGCTACCTCCTGCTGCCCAGTAGGCAGACCAGCCCTACCACCGTTCGGGCTTCTCGGATGTCGCGCAAGGCTGTCAGGACCCGAAGTGTTGGACGGCGACGAAGACGATGGCGATGACGACGGAGGTGGTGGCGGCGGCGATGGAAGGCGATCACCAATAGTGGCTGCTTCGTGTTCAAATGAATTGTGTGAGGATGAGCGACCAGTTGCACGTGTCGGATCTATCTCACCCATACGGTCGGCCGCAGTTCCTTCGTCATCAGTGGTGCTCCTCTCTCCAGACGACTTCCATGTACCCCTTAGTGACGGATCGGCCGTTCCAGGACATTGCTTCAATTGATCATCAGTATTTGTCTGGGCCCAAACGTATTGCATGCAGCCAAGAGTGTCCCATTTAGACCAGACAGACCACCAACATCTTGTACTGCAGAATCGCCAGAAGCAGACCGATCCGCTTGGAAACTTGGTGTCCGCGCAGCCCGTTGGGTCTCTGCCGTACTCTGGGGGTACTCTGTTTGCCTTGAAGGTGCAAGAGCGCCCACCTCAGACAAAACACGACTCGTTGGTATGGCTACCCCGGGGGGGGGGGGGGGATTGAGGCAGTTCTTGATCACCGCGATTCATGGGGTTTGCTTGGTCTTGGACTGCGGTCTCGTTGTGCTCCAGCGTGACGTTTGGTCTCATAACCTGAGGGCAAGTGTCGGTAGCGTGAGAGTGTCTACTTCGTGTAGTAGCGACCATGACTAGCGAGTAGAGGAAGAATGCGAACACTGGCTGGGCAAATGACGCAGCTCGGGGATGGCAGACGATATGTGCTTGAGTCAGATGATTCTGAAGTGAGCTCATGAGTGAGCGAAGCACAGCAGTCATAGCCACCCTGATGCAATGTGTATTCAAAGGATAGAGATACAAATGATAACTGCAGGACTTCAGTGTATCTAGTCGTACAGACTGCAGCAGCTCTCATGTCTGCGCTGTCCTCATACAAATGCAAGATGTACACTGAGACAGGCTTCTGTATTCAAACCCAACAGTTGTATTTCGAGGAGTACGACCTGGTGTCGTACCCAGTACACATTCAAGGCAGTCCATCCAGACTTCAGCGTGCACCACACTGACGGTGGCATCAGCACTCTATCTCACAGATACATGTACACGAAAACGAATGAACAACATGGATGATCCCCCGCCGCGAAGCGGCGGTGCTCGGCTAGTTCGGATCGAAATTACGGACGAAATGTAAAACGTACCGGATTGGACGAGAATGGTGAAATTGAATTTGGTTGTTGTTAGGTGGCGCGAGACTCACGACTTCTTATTATACCTTGACTTTAGTAAGTTTGTAGATGTACCCATCTACCCCCTGCCAGAAACCACCGATTGTACATGATGCGCCACCAACGGATAAGCCATGAACCCCGAAAAACCTCGCACTCCTACAAAAAACCTTGCATAAAATCTACGGTATACTGAAGCCGAGTCTTCGCCGACTGGTGGAGGGCGTGGGTTTCGCCTCATTCGCTGCTCTGCGCCCGATAGTTGGTAAAGTTCGCAACGTAGAGAAAATGGTACGTGTGTATGTGTTTCTGTGATGCTGTGCCCGCCGTCCTGCTACGCTGAATGCGCGCGCAAAAGCGTCGTCCACCTCCCTGCCTTTCCCGCACTCGAATGCTGCGTCTGCTCGCGGTAAAGAACGAAAACCCACGCTCCACCTTGACAATCGACCCACGAGTTGCGATCTAGTACTGTAGCAAGCGCTGCAGCAACAGGACGGACTTTAGACCGCTCATACAGGTGGAACAGGGCCGGGAGAGGCAGAATTGAGGGACTGAAGGCTTTGGCGGGGGGGGAGGGGGGGGGGGGGGCAGAACCAGCGGGCAGCAATTGCAGGACTGAAACAGGCAACTGACAGGACATGATTAACTCTTTCAGGCCCAGAACGTCCCTGAATTCAAGCTCATCCTCGTTGGTGACGGTGGTGTCGGCAAGACTACCTTCGTGAAGCGTCACTTGACGGGCGAGTTCGAGAAGAAGTACGTCGCCACGCTCGGCGTGGAGGTGCACCCTCTGACTTTCCACACCAACTTTGGCCCCATTCGTTTCAACTGCTGGGACACGGCCGGCCAGGAGAAGTTCGGAGGTCTGCGCGATGGCTACTACATCCAGGGCCAGTGCGCTATCATCATGTTCGACGTGACGTCGCGTATTACCTACAAGAACGTCCCGAACTGGCACAGAGACCTGTTCCGCGTGTGCGAGAACATCCCCATCGTGCTGTGCGGTAACAAGGTCGAGGTCAAGGACCGTAAGGTGAAGGCCAAGCAGATCACGTTCCACCGCAAGAAAAACCTGCAGTACTTCGACATTTCGGCCAAGTCCAACTACCAGTTCGAGAAGCCGTTCCTGTGGCTGGCCCGCAAGCTTGTTGGGTACGTTTTGCAGCTATTTTACTTGCCTTTTAGTGCACCTATTTGACTAATTTTACTTTTTTTATTGCAATTATAGTGACAACAACCTGACCTTCGTGGAGGCCCCCGCCCTTCGCCCGCCTGAGGTTACCATCACCCAGGAACAGATTGCCCAGATCGAGGCTGACGCTAGTTCTGCCGCCGCCGCGGTGCCCCTTCCCGATGAGGACGAGGACCTGTAAGCTGGATGTGGTGTGCTGTCCTACCACGCCTCGACCTGCACTTTTCGCTTAGAACTCAAGGAGGAGAACGACGGAGGGAGACTCGGACGGAATAGCCGCGCAGCTTGGTCGCGCGTTCTGGCCGCATCGACCGACTGGTTTGCTGCCCCTGATGTGATGGAACGCTTGGTTCCTTAAGACGATACAACCAGGAGACGAAGAAGACCAGTGAGGAAAATAGTCGCGGTTGAATGCATGTTGCTCTATTTTTGATTTTGCTTTTCGCTTAGCTTATTCCCATTCCCTACAGAAGTTGGATAAATCCGCAAGATTACATTCTCTTGCCATGCCATCGTACCTCGAGCTGGTCAGCAATTTACATGGATTGACAGTGACGGATGTTTCGCTAATGATGCCTTTCATCGTGATGCAGAGCCGGATGCTAGAATTGGCAGCTGGCAAAAGGATTCCTAGCATTTGTGGATGATCGCTATCAGCAGGATATACATTATAGAGGGTAATATTCGGATACGTTTAGTTTTCTAAAGGAAAGCCAAAATATAATATTATGCAGACTTCTTAGCAAGTTTCTTTTGTGTCGTGTTCGTAATGATGGAAACTACTGTCGAGCCCCTTGGAAGCTCGCCACGAAACCGGCAAACCATTTTTCTCCAAGAACGACACCTGCGTGATGGCTGGAGATAGCTCACTGCACTTACAGCCACTGCAGAGCGACGGCGACGGCGAGGACTCGGGTGCGTACGCGAGCTGTCCAACACCTGGCGACGCCGAGCGCCAGCCGATTGACACATCACTGAACGAAGAACCAGGCGGCGTCAGTGAGCTTAAATCGGTGCGGTTTAGCCCTGAGAGCGACATCGTAGTGGCCGTTGATGTTGATGTCGACCGGACCAGCAGCGACGGGGTGAGCGGCATTCTCCATACTCGGGACATCCAGTGGACGTTGAGGACCCGCGCATTCCGCACGTGCCTCGTTCTGGCCATGCCTTGGGCCGCCTACGCAATTCTCAGTACGCTATCTTCTTGTTTTTTTTTAATTGGAAACGTTGGTGCTGATACTATGGCTCTCTCCTTGCAGACACCGTCTTCACGAACACGCGCCTTTCCTACATGGAGTCCATGGGCATCTCCGACTTTGTGCCACGGTTTGTGCCAAGTCTCATCCAGGTTTTCCTTGGACCGATCCTCGGCGCCATGTCGGACCGCTCGCTGTCCAAGTGGGGACGACGTAATGTGTTTCTAATGGCAGCCGCGGTCATCGTAACGGTGACAGGATTGCTCTACGGCTCAGCAAATGTGCTTTTCCCAAGTCTCCAAGAGTTAACCAAGCTGCTTCTTGTACTACTCAGTATCGGCGTGCTGCTGCTAAATGTGCGTTTGCTTGCAGCTATCAAGCTTTCGACAGACCAACACTTACGTGTTTAACGTCATATTTGTCTACAGATCGCCCTTCGTGCCCGTGTCATGGACATGGTGCCGATCGAGTTTCAGGTTCATGCGCAAGCAACACTAGCCATGTATGAAGGCATCGGTGGCGTGCTGGGATCGCTACTCTTCCGTAGCACATCCGACGCCGTGGTCTTTGCAAGCGCCATCAGCGGAGAGGAGATTTTGAAAGCTTTTGGATTCGCTATGGCCGCCATCTTCGTCACAACTGCAGTTTGTATCTATCTGCGACCAGAACACCCTCAGGACAAGCCCATGTTCCAACCTCGACTCGGTCGCGTGGGCCGTGAAGCATGGGAGCAAGTGGTACATGCACCCAAGGTCTTTCGCTTCTTATGCGTATTGTATTTCGTGCTATCCTTCGCATGGCTGAGCTTCTCGGACGAAGTTTATCAGTGGTGGGGTGCTAACGTCTATGGAGGCTGCAAGGCCGCAGGTATAGCACCAAAGTGATTTCTATAACGTACATGGATATTGACATTCTATTCACGTGCAGACTGCGATGACGTCAGCCGAGATAAGTACCGAAGGGGTCTCAACACAGCCAACACAGCGCTCATCGCGCAGGTATGGTAGTTCGTTTTGTGCCTTACATTTTAGATGGACAACGCTAACTGTGGCTGCTTGTTGACCCGGGTAGAATGGCCTCGAGGCGGTAATATGTTTCGTCGTGTTACTCGTCATGCCGCGATGCCAAGACGCAAGGTATCTCAAGCGCTTCACTGTACTCGGACTTGTGATCGGAAGTACGTTGCCAGTGTATAGAGCTTTCCTTGACTTTCGAAGTTTATGCTGATGCTTACTTATTGTTGCTTGCCCAGCCTGCGCGCTGGTGGCCGCAGTGTCCGTGGGCAAGTTTTCCAAGGAGGTGGCATTCACAGGCTTTGTGATCACGGCTTTCTACCAAACGGTGGCGAATGTTTTCCCATTTTCGATTGTGGGCATCATGGGCAAGGAGCTTCAGACTTCGATTCACGGATTCAACAACAACGGCCTCTACGTGGGTGTTCTCATGCTTTTCGAGGCAGCTTCGGATCTGACAGTTCAAGTGTACGGCACCGAGAGCTTGGCACCTCTGGGGACGGGGAACGTGCTCACTCTTCCGTGCATCCTTTTTGCGGTTGGAATTGCATGTACAGCCAGCTTTGTGGCAACGCTCGGGCGGCGTTGAGCTGGCATCAGAACGAGTACTCATCCCTCAGTATTTTATCATCACTACTATCTATTTGGTGGCCGCTTTATTTAGCGGATCTCCTCATACCAAATGTACGCTATACGCTGTACCAACACTCTTCTTCACCGTCCTGGTCTGCCTCGTCCTCAATCATTCTGAAGGCACTAGGGACTCATCGCGGATCTTGCCTTGAAGTTAAACCGATAAATGGCTACAGAGCGACCACGTCCAGCGCTGCTGCAGGAGCTGCTGGTGGCGCACGATGACCGGCACAGCTACATGCAGCGCATGCACTCGCTGGCCGGCCCAGGAGCGTACAAGATCCCGTCGACCTTCCAACACCCGGCACCAAACCTACTGCTGCGCGTGGTACAGCGCGAGAACTACGGCCGAGAGTTTGCCAGGTAAGCCTACCAACCCAATACAGTACAGCGTCAAGATGCACCTGTATCATCGCCTACTTATCGCCACATCCTCACAGACAGAAGCGGATCACGACGGCAACAAGTGCGGACACAGCAGAGTCGACGCCCGAGTACGTGTCTGTATTCCCGAAGCCAAGCCTGTATAGAAAGCCCTCTCTTTGCATTGCCCGTGCTGGGTGACTAACTCGTGATTGGTTCCGCTTCATGCAGTGCGCCGTGCCAGCTCTGCTTCGTCACGGCGGCCGACACGCATCGGGCGCGCCGGGACCAGCTTCGGAAAATGCTACAGGTAATAAGTTATCGCCGTTTTTCTTGCATTCCCTCGCTCACATTGGATGCCATTGCTGCCTTTGCTGCTATCAGCAGGCGGATCGCTGGTGTCAATATGATAATGCAGCTTCGCCATCGCCGTCGAAATGCGGCCGTCGCTCCGTAACAGACAGCAGAGCGTCGAGTCCAAGAGCAACATCGCCGGACACCAGGATGCGACGATCGCCATCGCCGAGCTCACGCGCCAGCTCCCCGGAGCGGCAGCGCTGGGCATCAGCAGATCTCGCGGACATTGTGGCGGATTTCGGCGAGCCAACAGCGGCGATGGAGGAAAAGCTTCCGAGCGAAAACGGCGCACGCGTCCAGCAGCAGGTGAGACTGGTTACTGTGACTTGGGCTGTAGAGAAGGAGGTGTGTGAGTCTTCTCGCCGACTGACGTCGTGCGGATGCTTCCTGTGGTTCTATTTGACGTGGCGGCAGGTCTGCACGTTCAGCGCGCCGCTGACGTACCAGCATTTCCTCGTGCGCACGAGTTACCTGGAGCGGCTCAAGAAGCACCAGCAGCAGCGCGCGGCCAGCCAGTAGCCGACGAATGCTCCTCCGAACGCGTTGGTTGACAAGTTCATCGCGGCGCAATCGGAAGGATTGGATGGTGTGCGCCGATACAGAAGGTAAACGGCAAGTTGAAGCTGCCACGAGGCTGACCTCGCAGTGGCTTTGCGTCATGCCCTGATTTCGACGGTACACGACCGCGTCACACGCTGTGACGCGGCCGTGGCAGGCAAGAGCTCTGAACGCCCTGCACCTTGGTGCTTGATGATCAAGTTGATCTGCAGCGCCACAGCGGCGAGCTCCGGCGGTCCTCAAAGCGCTGCATGTCACCTTGCTGAACCCATCCGTGACGTATGCCTCAGAACCTGTCCTAAAGAATAGTTAACCAAACAAAGTACACAAGAGCTTCAATCCCAAGTGTTATCGCTCTTTTGCCAGCTCCATCCACTGAGATTCGATAGAAATGCTCTGATGAGCCGACAGCATGATGTCATCGTGTCTCTTCATGCGCAAAGGGTCCCCAATTCCATACAAAAACCAAGTCAATAACCGCTGACGCGGCGCTCCAAGCAGCGGCGCCCATCCTCCAGGCTCACCCTAGATTTCCGATTTCCACGTGCGTGGACCCGGTTGACGCACTCTGTTTGGCCCGCCACCGCAGTGCGCATTTGAGATTTTGCGGCGTCCGTCCCAGTCCCCGGCCTCAAGACACCCCACACACATCACACCATGTCGGCCAAGGCAATCCGCGAGTTCGACGGCAAGCGCATCCTGTCCACGAGCCTGCCGGCCTTCAACCTCAACAAATGCTTCGCGCAGGTGGCTGTGAGCAAGAGCTTCGCTGGCCAGAGCCGCGAGGAGTTCTTCGGTGCTATTGAGACCAACAGCCAGTGGCTCACGACACTGGGCGAGACCAAGCTCGTGGTCAAGCCCGACCAGCTCATTAAGCGCCGTGGCAAGGCCAACCTGCTGTTGCTCAACGCCACATGGGCCGAGGTGCAGGACTGGGTCTGGGAGCGCATCAACAAGCCCATCCAGGTGGAGACCGTCACGGGCGTGCTCACGCACTTCATCGTCGAGCCCTTCATCAAGCACGGCGCCGCCGATGAGCACTACGTGTGCATCGTCTCGAACCGCGACGGCGAGGAGATCCTCTTCCACCACGAGGGCGGCGTGGACGTCGGCGACGTCGACGCTAAGGCCAAGCGCCTGCAGGTCGGCATCGAGTCCGTCGCCTCCGAGGAGGAGGTGACCGCCGCGCTGCTCTCCTCGGTCGAGGAGGTGCGTAAGCCCATCCTGGCCAAGTTCCTTGTGGGCATGCTGGCCAAGTTCCGCGAGCTGCACTTCGTCTACATGGAGATCAACCCCATCGTGCTAGTGGGCGACCAGATCTCCGTGCTGGACATGGCTGCCAAGCTCGACGAGACGGCCAACTTCCTCGTCGGCGACCGCTGGGGCGCCATCGAGTTCCCTCCGGCCTTCGGCCGTGCCAAGTTCCCCGAGGAGGAGTTCATTCAGGACCTCGACTCCAAGACGGGCGCTTCGCTTAAGCTGACGATCCTCAACCACACGGGCCGCATCTGGACAATGGTCGCCGGTGGCGGTGCCTCGGTCGTGTACGCTGACACCATCGCAGACTTGGGCTACGGCCACGAACTGGCCAACTACGGCGAGTACTCGGGTGCTCCCAGCGAGACCCACACTTACCACTACGCTAAGACCATCCTGGACCTTATGACGCGCAACTTTGACGAGCGTGGCAAAGTGTTGATCATCGGAGGTGGCATTGCCAACTTCACGGACGTCGCACTGACCTTCAAGGGCATTATTCGTGCCATTAAGGAGTACCAGCAGAAGCTCAAGGACAACAAGGTGCACATTTGGGTGCGTCGTGGCGGCCCCAACTGCCAGGAGGGTCTGACTGTCATGCGTGAGGTCGGTGAGGCCACCGGTGTGCCTATTGAGGTGTTCGGCCCCGAGACGCACATCACGGCCGTCGTCCCCATGGCCCTTGGCCTTGTGGAGAAGCCCACGTCGGTGGCCGCACAGCCCGCTGCCAAGGCCATCGGTGGCTCCAAGCCGAGCGCGAGCAAGCCTGCTTCGGAGGAAGGCAGCGCTGTCAACAGCGACAATGATGAGGCCGAGACTGCTGATGACCTGGAGAGCAAGGGCGTGGCCAAGAAGCAGGCGCCTGTGGTGATCCAGGACGAGGGCATTGTGCGCATGAACGACAACACGCGTTGCATCGTCTACGGTCTGCAGCAGCGCGCCGTGCAGGGTATGCTCGACTTCGACTACCTGTGCAAGCGTAAGACCCCCAGTGTGGCGGCTCTGATCTTCCCGTTCTCGCCCAACCACTACCTCAAGTTCTACTGGGGCACTTCGGAACGTCTGATCCCCGTGTTCCAGAAACTCTCGGATGCCGTCAAGAAGTTCCCGGACGTGAGCGTGCTCATCAACTTCTCGTCGTTCCGCTCCGTGTACCAGTCCACGATGGAGGGCTTTGAGCACAGCGACACTATTAAGACGCACGCTATCATTGCTGAGGGTGTACCGGAGCAGCAGTCGCGTCTGATCTCAAAGAAGGCGCGTGAGCTGAACGTCGGCATCATTGGCCCTGCCACGGTTGGTGGCATCAAACCTGGTTGCCTGCGTATCGGTAACACTGGTGGTATGCTGGACAACATCGTGCAGTCGAAGCTGTACCGCCCCGGTAGCGTGGCGTACGTGTCCAAGTCCGGTGGTATGTCGAACGAGCTGAACAACATCGTCTCGCAGACGACCGACGGTGTGTACGAGGGTGTCGCCATTGGCGGTGACAAGTACCCGGGCTCCACGTTCATCCAGCACCTGCTGCGTTACGAGGCGAACCCGGAAGTCAAGATGATGGTGCTTCTCGGCGAAGTGGGCGGCACTGACGAGTTCGCTGTCTGCCGTGCCATCCAGTCGGGTGCCATCAAGAAGCCAGTGGTTGCCTGGTGCATTGGTACGTGTGCCAAGATCTTCCCGTTCGAGGTGCAGTTCGGCCACGCCGGTGCATGCGCGACGGGCGAGTCGGAGACTGCTTCGGCCAAGAACGCGGCTCTGGCTGCTGCCGGTGCCATTGTCCCGGAGAACTTCGACCAGTTCGGCAACGCCATCCGCAAGCAGTTCGACTCGATGGTTGCGTCGGGTGCCATCGTGCCGCGTCCGGAGGTCCCGGTCCCGAGGGTGCCCATGGACTACGCCTGGGCCAAGAACCTTGGTCTCATCCGTAAGCCAGCCAACTTCATCTCGTCCATTTCGGACGACCGTGGCGAGGAGCTGCGTTACGCCGGTACCCCTATCTCGAAGGTGTTCGAACAGGACATGGGCGTCGGCGGCGTCATCGGCCTGCTGTGGTTCAAGCGCAACCTGCCGGCCTACGCGTCCAAGTTCATCGAGATGGTGCTCATGGTCACGGCTGACCACGGTCCGGCCGTGTCGGGCGCCCACAACACGATCGTTACTGCCCGTGCCGGCAAGGACCTGATCTCGTCGCTGATCTCGGGTCTGGTGACGATTGGACCCCGTTTCGGTGGTGCTCTGGACAAGGCTGCCGAGATGTTCGCGAGCGCGCACGACTCGGGCTTGTCCCCCGCCGACTTCGTGGTGGACATGCGCAGACAGAACAAGCTCATTATGGGTATTGGCCACCGCATCAAGTCACTGTCGAACCCGGACAAGCGCGTGACCATCATCAAGGAGTTCGCTAAGGCCAACTTCCCGGCCACGGACGTGCTTGACTTCGCTCTGGAGGTGGAGCAGGTGACCACCAAGAAGCGCAGCAACCTGATCCTGAACGTTGACGGCTGCATTGCCGTCTGCTTCGTCGATCTGCTGCGTAACTGCGGTGTCTTCACGCTGGAGGAGGCCAACGAGCAGATCGCGGACGGCTGCCTCAACGGTCTGTTCGTGCTGGGCCGCAGCATTGGTTTCATCGGCCACTTCCTCGACCAGAAGCGTCTCAAGCAGCCGCTGTACCGCCACCCGTGGGATGACATCTCGTACCTGAACGAGGAGTTCTAGATGGACGGAAGGCAAGAGCGAATGTTCCCGCGGGAGTAGTATATGCTAAGTAGTAAGCTTGAAAGTGATGTCTTTTCATATCTACCTTTGTTCTTCTTTTCTTTTTCATCACGCACTCGCGGCCACAGGGATCGTAGCGACAGCAGAGGTGTTCTCATCAGAAGAGTGCGAATGCAGTCGCTGGATAGCTTTCCGGATGCGCAACCGGTGTGCGAACTTGGCGATTCCTACCTCGCTCATGGCCTGATCCACGTCGTCGTCGCTCACGAGTTGCGCTAGGTCTTCCAGAGTCAGGAAACCATGCTCCTCCAACTGCTTAGCATACACGCAGTATTCCTCCGACCGGGAGATGTCGATACCTGCGAGCCACTCACGCAACGGGCCGCCATCACAGCTTCCGTCGTCGTCTTGGAGATCCAGCAGCACACTCTCCACTCCCGTCTTCTCCGGTGAAATGGCATCAGCTTTCTCAACAAGCAGGTCCCCGCTTAGCCGTCTCACCGCCTCGGCGTCCAGCGTCTCGCTGCTTTTGGAATGTTTTCTGGTCTTCTTGGTCGACTCGAGGATCTGAGCCAGCGCCTTCTCCGTGTCGGATGCCAGCGTTGTGAACGCCTCCTGCTCCTTCTCGGGACTCACCCTCTTCCAATGCGGCGCCGGGTTGCTCTTGGCTCGCGCACGCTCCTGCATCTTGCGCTGTTTCCAGCGGGACGGCTGGGGCGGTTGAGTGGTCATAGGCCCCCACCGCATGGCCGGCGTCTCCATCACCCGTCGACGCAGCTCTATCATGGCCGCCTCTGAGAAGCGATCGTCCTCTGTCAGCAGCGCCTCCTTCTGCTCCTCGTTGAACTGCGGACGGCGCTGCCGCAGGCGACTGAAGCACGTGGTGAAGGCCGTCGCCACGTTGGAAGCGGCCTCGCTCGCCACCTCGCGCGGACTCAGTACAAACGGGAGACTCAGCGCCACTACCGTCTTGACAATTGCACGCGCGCAGCCCGTAGGCGCGTCGCTTGTTACGTCCATCGTACCGAAGCGGGCGTCCATGGTTTTCAGATGTCACGTACTTGTGCTCTTCGAAAGTGAGATTGAGTTGCGTCGCTTCAAGATCGAACAAGATCCAAGATTTCATGGAAGGCAGACAGATGGTTACACTTTTTTTTTGACGTGAAGTGTAGGCGGATTGGTAATCTATGTATTCATTTGCTAGGTCGCCTTATCCTGTAAGTATGCAACTTAGGCTTCGACGGAGATGGCACGACGCAGCGAGGCCTTGACGGTTTTGTATTTGCAGCTGGTTGAAATCTTGATGTACTCCTTACCGTTGTCAAGAACCACCGTGAGCCATTCCGGTACCAGCGACTCGAGCAGGTACAGCTGCTCCTCGACCTTACCCTTGATCGGAGCTCGCAGCGCGAGTCTGCGCACCACTTCCGCCTTGGGAAAGATGGACTTCTTGGTGACAATTACTAGTGACTGCAGCTGGTCGCTGAGCTGCGGCAGTGTGGACAGCATCCGCTTCTTCAAGGCCTTCGCACTATTTTCCGCCACATCCTTGCGACTTAATTCCTGCCTGCGAACCTTGTTGATAAGCCACTCTGGCAAAGACTTTAAATCCTGCGGCACGGGCTTCGCGAGCGCCTCCTCCACCAGCTTTTCCTTTGCCTTAATGCCTGTCGTGTCGTCCGTCTGTTCCTTGCTATCTTTTTTCTCCAGCAACACCGTCGGACTCTCTTCCGTCACTATCTCCGCCGGCACTTTAGGCAGCGGGGCCTTCTCGATCTCCACGAGTTTCAAGGCGTCTTTCAGCTCGTCGTCTGTCATGTCTGGGAACTCCTTCTTAATGGCCTCCACGTGGCATTCCAAGTAGGCATTGGCCTTGCTGAAGAACAGAGTGATGCGAGCATCGAGGCTCTCACAGTTCTCATTGGGAGGGGGCAGCTGCTGCTTGCGCAGTGTGAGTACAGGTGGCTGCTGCTTGAGTCGCTGGCGCTGCGCTTGGAGCGAGTCACCGCCCTCCTCTTGCGCTTGGCGGCGAGCAGTGCGCGTGTTCTTCTTCCACTCGAGTGCGTAGGCGCTCGGCAACAAGTGCAGAATCTGCTGCAGATGTGCAGGCGTGAAGCTGAGCTGGCACGAACTCTCCACAGCACGCTTGACGGCGGCGAAGTCGGGCGTGTGCTGGTACAGCGTCAATGCGCCGAGTCCGAACTCCAGCGCCGAGAATAGACGCACGAGGACGCGTAGAGAAGGTGGAGCGCGCTTATCTAGCCGTCGGGTAGAGCGCCGTGCCTGCGACGGTGAGGGCGACGACCCAGCATCAATCTTAATCATTTCTGCTTTATGGAAAATGACTGTTTTGACAGTGAAAATGTATGGCATTCATTAAGCTGTGCTAAATACAGAGTGGGTACCTACACTGCAACTGCAGCCTACTTCGCAGAGAACATTTTGTGAGATAGCGGCGGAGCTATAGCATTCTCCGACAGTCATTGTGATCGGAAAGGCAGATGCAGCACCATCGCGTAGTTCTCAGTGGGTCCAATCTAAACCAGCCGTGGCTGCGGTTTCGGTCACGTTCGCAGAAGTATGGTATTTTGGCTATTTGAAGGGACGGCGTGCCGTCCGGCACTGCTAATCATTGGCCTAATGGCGCTTCCTGTCTACTTACTTGCCTGCCTATCGCCATCGGTGCGTGCAGCATGTGTGCCAGCCGCTGTGTCAATGATGGGAGAAGTTGCCTTTTTGAAGTGTGTGTGGTGTGCTTCACATGAATCGGTGTTGACTTGTGACCAAAAGAGCGTCCTCGAGGGGACTCGAACCCCCAATCCCCGCCTTCGGAGGGCGATGCCTTATCCATTAGGCCACGCGGACACACTGGTAGATTGTTGCCCCTTGCTGCCACGGGAGGCCTGTGACCAACGATTTTGGATCGCGCGCCCGGCTTTGACACGTGCACGAAAATGACACCGTAACAGGCACAGGTCTCGCGAAGGTTGCGTCGACGTACCGTAGACGATAGATTGTCACGCCAATTTGCCCCGGAACATGTATTAATAGCATTTGGCAGAAAAAACGAAACTGGAATGTTTTTAGTTGTTTTAGATGCGAACGCTGTAATGGACTGATGTAGGTTGCTTTGAATTTGCATCTAAAACCGTGTAGAGGTACTAGAAAGCAACCTGCGGGTGCCGTTTCAGAAATGAAAATCGTTTTCTTTCTTCGTCTCTAAAACGAAAAGGTGGTTTCGTCTCTTTCAATAAAACGGCACCCGCAGGTTGCTTTCTAGTACCTCTACACGGTTTTAGATGCAAATTCAAAGCAACCTACATCAGTCCATTACAGCGTTCGCATCTAAAACAACTAAAAACATTCCAGTTTCGTTTTTTCTGCCAAATGCTATTAATACATGTTCCGGGGCAAATTGGCGTGACAATCTATCGTCTACGGTACGTCGACGCAACCTTCGCGAGACCTGTGCCTGTTACGGTGTCATTTTCGTGCACGTGTCAAAGCCGGGCGCGCGATCCAAAATCGTTGGTCACAGGCCTCCCGTGGCAGCAAGGGGCAACAATCTACCAGTGTGTCCGCGTGGCCTAATGGATAAGGCATCGCCCTCCGAAGGCGGGGATTGGGGGTTCGAGTCCCCTCGAGGACGCTCTTTTGGTCACAAGTCAACACCGATTCATGTGAAGCACACCACACACACTTCAAAAAGGCAACTTCTCCCATCATTGACACAGCGGCTGGCACACATGCTGCACGCACCGATGGCGATAGGCAGGCAAGTAAGTAGACAGGAAGCGCCATTAGGCCAATGATTAGCAGTGCCGGACGGCACGCCGTCCCTTCAAATAGCCAAAATACCATACTTCTGCGAACGTGACCGAAACCGCAGCCACGGCTGGTTTAGATTGGACCCACTGAGAACTACGCGATGGTGCTGCATCTGCCTTTCCGATCACAATGACTGTCGGAGAATGCTATAGCTCCGCCGCTATCTCACAAAATGTTCTCTGCGAAGTAGGCTGCAGTTGCAGCTGTTACCCGCATTTGCATTCTAACGGACGGGGGAGAAGAGCGCTTCGCACCCTAGCACACTATTGCGCGGTCACCCCCACTGATAGCAATGATACCCAGCGTTAAACTGGCCGCTTCCATCAAATGTGGACTTGTACTTGCGGTTATTGCCGCCTCGGGATCGACATTCGCAGACACTGATCCTGCCGAACTCATTCCAGTGGTTGCAATTTCATCTGTCGACAGCAGCAGCAGCAGCAGCAACATCCTCGATCCGGAGAATTGGTCTCCGAATACTCCTCCGCCCTCTGTGGTTGTTGTTTTGAACAAAACAACGGTGACACAAACGGATAGTGACGATTGCCTCGAATCCAATGGTACACGAGTGCTGGTTCACGACATCGAGAAGAAGTTTTGCGTCCATGGATGGCCAATTTGCACCGTCGATAACCACCAAGGTTTGTGCCCACAAGCTCAAAACGACCTGCCTAACGGAGCACAGTGCGCCTTATTATCCACCAACACGAGCAATTATGGTTGCCTTGAGAAGGTAAACGCAACAACCGCAACAGCCTGCCATCTCCGAGCCCCAGAGACGTAAAGTTCTCATCAGCAAATATACGTTGTCAATTTATCCTTTGCTCCAAAAATACTGTTCGCTTTCATTTCTGAAGCGAAACTCACCGTTACGACAGTCGGCGGTGACTCCCTCCACACATAGGCGATGAACTTGCCATCTTCACCAAAAGAAGCGTTTGGTGAGTTGCCCCAGCTTCTTCTCGAACGTAGTGAAAACGACGACGACTTCGGAGACAGCAACCCAAATTCTGGCAAGTTGAACACACCCAATTATGCGAGAGAGGCAGCCGCATCGAGCGTATCACGGTGGCAATGGAAGTTCTGGAAGAAATCGTCGCCTTCATCACCGAAACAGCAACGACACAAGCAGCGCAAGCACCCGCTGCCTGGTAAAATACTAGCACCGCTGCCCGTCTCTTCATCTCCAGGACGGCACAACGTCGAAAAACTCGACAGGTTCATCGCTTCTATTGCAGAGCACCACTCGCTACCTATCAAGCCCCGTTCAGCTGAGTCAAATTGTATTGGATCGCCGCTGCCACCGCTAGAACAACAGATACTCCAGCGACCAAGACTCGTTCTTGGTATCAATGGTACTCCTACCGTTGCGATGGAGCAGATCGTGCGGCTTCAGGAGTACAACGAGCCAAATCCACCGGTTAATGCTCTGCAACTCGCTTCAATACCCAAGAAATGTCTGGGTGGTGATGAGATCGCCCTTATGCCATGTCATTCGCTGCACCACCGTGGATACGAGCTGTTGTCTGCTGAGTTGTGGCGTGAACCTGTTCGAGATCGAAACAAAAACTGGTTGCAAGATGAACTACCTACCCTGGTGAAGGGTACCTTACACGCAATACCCTGGAGTATGACGAAAGCCCCGGGTCCAAGTAATCGTGGCAAGTGGGCGAGATTCGAAAACTACAAACTTCATATTCCGTTGAACTCAACCACGACAATACTAGATACTCATCCAAGTCCAATTAGTCCACTAAAAAGACCCCAGCGTGTGTTTTTGCGAGCTCAGGGAGTACTGATCTCTCGAAGTTATTGCCTGGTTTCAGTGTTTGGTGAAGGAATCTACGGGCGGTTGTATGGCGCTGGTCTAACGGGGAAGGACAAGAAACGATGTCTGCGCGTGGAAGCGTACGAGCCGGCCACAAGTCGAACATACTCTTTGATCGTAACGCTGCAAGACATTGAGTTGATTTTCCGAGTCGGAGGAGACGACCCCGAGCGTGAAGCGTTACTAGCCCCAGGCAAAAAGCAGGAATTACTGCGCCAGCTTATTGCATTGCTCTACTTTGAGTATCCTGATGAGTCAAACAATGGCGATGATTCATTTGCTCGTGAAGTTACCGTGACAAACCCTAAAACTAAGATACAAGTCTTGAAGATCTCACCGGAGATTCAACTCAACGAGTCAACACTTCGAAGACTCGAGCGAGAGGAACGATTGCGACAGGATGAAGCTCAGCGTCTTGAAGAATTGGCTGCGATACTCGGAAAACCCCGCCGAGCACGACATCGGGTACTGTGCCAGACGATAAAGCTTCGTGGTCGACATTTTTACGTTTCGATCTACCATTTCCCAGCTCAGGCTCGAAACCTGATCATCACTGCATACAACCCAAGCTCGTCGATCACATATCGCCTCACAATTGGTTTGCTGGAGGCTGCATCGCTCGTGAAGCTGTATCCGTACCCGCGAAGTGGCTTTAGTCCTGAGCAAACAATGCTGGTAGCGCAAGGTTTGCTGCCACGACTTCAGATCCTTGGACGTGAAGATAGCAGACCGAACGCACGCATGATACTCGCGATAAACGGAGGTCGAAAAGGACCAGGGATGACGGCACTTCCCCCGCTTGCTCCAATTATGACCGCGGAGCTAAAGCGCGATGGATTGTTCAACAAAATGCTGCAAGATAGCCAGCGTTCGCTGCAGCTTGAGTTGGAAATGACTCAACTTCGACTCCACAATGATGCTGAAGCTGAACGTGTTGAAATTCGACAGAAGATTACAAATCTCGAGACCAAGCGTGCTGAGATGAATGAGAAGGACCAAGGGCATAGCATTCGTATCGAAGAGATTGACGCTACTGGGGGTGGTGGTGCGAATGCCGAGGTGAAACGTTTGCACGAAGAGCGACGGACTCTTAAGCAAGCGCGTCAAGCTCTAAAAGCTGACATGAAAGCTGTAGCAGCGCAGTTAGCTGAGTTAAACCAACAGATGCGAGGTGTGAGCGATAAAGAGAAGGCGTCCCGTGAGCGTGCCCAACGTCGAGCTGACAGAGCTCGGAAGCGAATACGTGAAGATGTGACGCAAAGTATAGCGGCAACCTTGCAACCAACAATTCAGGTAAAGCAACAACTGCGAATAGGACAACGTACGTGGCTTGCAAAGATACATATGCGACCTGATCGCACTTTGCTTGCTTCAGGAGGATGTCAAATAGCAAGCAAGCGTCTACGATACTCGCTTTATGCGTTAGAACCGGAGCCCAGCGATGCTTTGGACACAGTTGATGCCGATAGTCCGTTGTTTTCACTGGAGCTGTACGATCCTACCACTTGCTCGCAGTGCTCGAGTTTTGTCTTCTCGAGACTGGAGTGGCTAACACTTACGAAACCCCATCTCGAACAGCAAAGACTAGTCCCAGAACTAGCTCCTCCGACGTCAGATGTGGTAAAACGTCTGGTTGAGCTGCGTGAGAGCATGAGGGAGACTCACCAGGCATTGTTTGCCATGATATCAACTGGTATTTCATCAAAGGGGAAGGCATCAAAGACAAAAGCTCCACCCAGTAAGAAGAAACGCGAGGAGCTCCAACGCGCGATTGCTATGGCGAGTAACGAGATCCACCGATTGAATCGAGAAGCTCCGTGGCCAGTGCTGACCAAAGCGCTCTGTGAACGATGCACCATCACTCCAGCAACAGATAGTACAGCTTTCGGTATCACCTTAGATCGATGTATATACCGCGCTGTATCGCCAGTGCTTCGCATCTCAAGCGACGAGAGCGAGGACCAAGAAGAAGATGAATCAAGCGCCGTGTATTGCCGTGTTCGAGCAGATGTGCTTCCTCTAGCCAAAGCAGTTGTGTTTGAGGTGTGGGATCCGTACGATAGACAGCAGTGGCGAATAGCATACCCTGAAAGTCATGAACTACTGCGTGAGTTCGAAGTCGAGACTTTTGTCGAGCAGCAGATGCATCTCGAGGCCATCACAATGTCACTGCTCCTGTACCCGAACGCTGAGGCTGGCCGTCTCGAGCTGCGCTTTGAGGAGTAATAGTCTAGACGACCCCCTGTGGTAATAAACCTAGAGAAGAGATCGCGTTCACTGTTAAAGTATTTCGTGTTTCTCCGTCTGCTATGCTGACTTGAGCCTAACAGATAGCAACAGAGGCAGAGTTGACCTAACTGAAGGAGCTGTGGTCCTTGGTGTTGCCGGTGAGGCGGCGGAACTTCTGCGCGATCTCGTCGAACTCGGTGCTGAGGTCGTCGAGGGAGTTGGCCAGCGCCTCTACAGGCGACGACGCGTCATTGGTCTGCACGCGCACGGTGATATCGTGGATGAGCGGGTGTGGGTGGCGGTATCCGCTGAACGTCACGTTCGGGTCGCGCAGAAGCTGCCTGCAAGCGGTTGGTAAGAGGAGAGAGAGGTTTAAAATTCTGTGTCACTAAAAAATGCTTCTGACAGCGTATGGACGCACATGCGGATGAGGTTGCCCATGGTGTGGTCCTCGCGAAGGATGGTGAACTTGCCGGCGTTGGAGATCTTTGTGTCCTTCTCGTACGTCACCTTCTGCGCGCCCTCGGGCAGCAGGTACGAGTCGCTGCGGTTCGGTGCGTTCATGCTGAAATTGGTCTGCTGACGGCAAATGTGGTGTAGCACGGGATAGTGTTACACAAATAGTCACAAAGTGGTGCACATCATCTAGAGTTTTTCAAACACAAGTTTGAACCCATTTTGATGGAGGAGGACAACACGGAGGTGCTGCGCGCTTGCGGACGTCAACGCTCGAGGCGCCCGGCAGCTGATGCCAGCAGCTTGCAGACCGAGGATAAGCGACAGCGCACGACGCCTCGCAAGCCGCGACCGATCCACCGGCCGTGGACGCTGTATGCGCCGCCCAGAAGCGCCGAGGACCCATCGGTGCCCCTAGCTGCGTCCACCTTCCGCTTCATGTCGTTCAACGTGCTGGCAGGTAGCGACATTAAGCAGTCAAAGTGAATGTATCCATGCTAAAGTGAAGTTGACCTTATTGCAGACTACTTGGTGATAAATGATCGCGAGAACGAACCCGCCAAGCGCCACCAGAAATACGAGTCAGTTGCTGCAGTTGTTCTCGTGCTATGTGGACGCAATACTAACGGCGTTTACCTCTTGTACTCAATGCAGTTGGGAGTACCGTTGTGGGCGTCTGGTGAAAGAAATTCTGCGCTGGTCGCCGCATATCGTGAATCTGCAGGAGGTGGACCACTTTGAAGACTTTTTCGAGCCGAGACTCAAGAAGGCAGGCTTTGTGGGCGTTTACAAAAGGAGGTGAGGGACATTACTGGTAGGACAGATGATGATAAGTGACTGACATTGAGCTTGACGTTGCTAGAACGGGGGAGAAGACGCACGATGGCTGCGCGATCTTCGTGAAGAAAAACATGTTCCGCATTGTGTCCTCGCACCCGATCGAGTACCACGTGCCGGATCATCCCGTGCTAGATCGAGATAATATTGCATTGACAGCAGTGGTGGAGGCCAAGAACAGCGTCGGTGGACGCGATCCTGCTCGCTTTGTGGTCGCGAATACGCACTTGCTTTTCAACCCCAATGTTCGTGAGCTGGCGTTTGTGTGCTTCCATTCCCGCAATTAACTTTACCCTATTTGTTTTGTCTTGACGTGCAGCGTGGTGAGATCAAGTTGGCTCAGCTGGATATGTTACTGAAGCACTTGACGTCTCTGCGGCAGGAGCACAACCTGATTCTGCCGGTTCTCCTCTCCGGGGATTTTAATCTAGCGCCGCACAGCCCACTTTACCACTTTCTGTCCACGGGGAAACTGGATGCGTCTGGGCTTTCGCGCTACGGCTTATCTGGTCAAAATCTGGATACAAATGCGCTCAGGGTATGCTTTTCTGCTGTTGACTGTGAGTGCTGTTATGCTAATGCCTGCGCTGTCTTGCTTATGAGAAGAAAGCAGCTCGGGTCAACGAAAATGATCGAACTCGTCACCATGGAAATGGTACTGCATTTGGGAAGTTTAAAAGTGGCCGAGCTCAGCGAAATGATTTTCGCGTATACAAACCCAACACAGCGTACTCTCACGAGGTAAGTCACATTTTAAGCGTTTGAGAGAAAGATGAGCTGGCTAATCTCGAGCATCCTATGGCATTATGCAGCTTGATTTCGCCAGTGCGTACGCCCAGTCGCCCGATGATAAGTGCACGGGCGAGCCAAAGTTCACGATATTCCACAGTGGCTCCAAAGGAACAGTCGACTATATCTGGTACACCCGGAGCTCGTTGCACTGCCACGGCGTAGTGGAAATGATCCCAGCGGGGCTGCTGTTCAAGCACGACGAGCTACCTACTACCGAACATTCAAGCGACCACCTATCGCTTGTTGCCGATTTTTCGTTGCGCTGAGCAGTCATGGCGTAATATGATGCCGTCCAGAGTCTCCACAGGAATTCACTGCTCTTGGATAACAAGAGTTTTGACAAAGGATATTCATTTTGTTTTTCCCGCTTACACGCACTAACCGTGCGTGCCTGTACAGTCTCAGCAACGCGAAAACAAGATCATGCTCTATTACTTCTCCAGCAGCTTGGAGACTCCGTAGCCTACCAGACCGAAAACAGCCGCACCGATCAGGTGGATGCTCAACGGGACACTGAAAGGAGGCACAGGCGGGACCGGGACGTTGCCGGGGTCCTCGTACAGCGCCGTCTTCTTGTGCTTCGGGTCGCGGATGATAGCGGCCGCGCGACGGCCAGCCACGAAACCATCCTCATGGAAGCCACGACCCAGCCAGGCACCGGAGAGAGAGATACCCTCCTCCTGAATGATCTCGTCCTGCGGGATGCAGTCCGCCAGAAGACGCGGGTGGTCCCAGCGGAAGGCAGAGATGGTCTGCTCAGGAGCAGGACGTTTGCCTTGGAAGTCATGCGGCGTGATGGTCACGAAGACGTCCTTCTTGCTGTTCAGGCGCTGAATTCGGTTCATCCAGTACGTCAAAATGTACTGTTCGTCCTCAGCGATGAGGACGTTCCAACTGCTCCACACCTTGTTGGATGGCGGCAGCATGATCGGGTCGCGGTGGACATACATCATGCTCTTGTGGTAGTGGAAGCGCATGAGCGAGCGGTACGCCTTGTCGCTCCAACGCAGCATCTCGGCACTCTCGTCGGCGTGGGTAGCGAGCACAACATGGTCGCACTCAATCCGCTCCCCACCCTTCAGAATCACAGCCTTGCCGCCCTTTTCAACCTGCTCAACAGCAGCGTTGTAACGAACCGTGCCGTTGTACTCTTCCGTGAAGAGCTTGAGGAACGGCTCAATGTAGCCCGAGCCGACGTACCACCACTGGTGCTTTGGGCGGTCCGTACGCCGTCCCAGCGCGCCGAGAATCACCTGCCACAGCGGGATGTACAGAGAGTTGGAGTGCGTCTTGAGGCAACGAAGGAACTGAGTCACGGGCAGATCCAGCACGTCGTTCTTGGGCACCGTCCAGAGGATGGAGACGAAGGCCAGGAAGTAGTGGCGGAAGAACTCGTTCGAGTAGCGGCCTTTGGCAGCCCATTCACGCGTGGTGATATTCTCCTTCACGGGCATTGTCATGAGGTCCATAGTGAACTTGTAGATGTCCATGAGTACGCGCCAGATGCGAACGTCGAAGAGGTTGAGCAAACTGCCGTGGAACGGAGCGCGCGACGAGAACTGGAGGTCGCCCTTCACGTCCGACGTGACCGTGAGGCTCATGGGGATCCGCTTCTTTGTCGTACCGTCCGGCTGCGTGACGCCCAGCGACCTGAACCATTCCTTGATGTTGGGGTTCGAGTCGCCGAACATCATGAAGCCGATGTCCACCATCTCGCCGTCGATCTCCATCTCGTACGTGTGGCCGCCCAGCGTCGCATTCTTCTCGAGCAGCACAACTTCGTGGCCATCCTTGACCAAGTGGTAGGCGGCGGAGGTGCCGCCAATGCCGGAGCCGACGACGACGACCTTCATAGCGTTGCGGGAGTCTGGCACCAACGGGGACGAAAGCAGATTTCGAAATGCGTTCTGTCAGCGAGCCATGACTCCCCTTTTCGCCACCACAGGACCAGGACTTGGCGTTTGTAAGGGGACGCACTGATGAGCGGATCCACTTACAAACGACAAGTGAACTCGCTATGGCAAGGCAAGATGGACTTCAACCGCAGAAACAAACAGCATCACATGGAGTCTCATGAACGCATGCCATTTTGACTTTTAATGCGAAGGTCCAGTGCATACATGTCGCGTAGATGCAAGGGCAACACGCTGAAGCTAACGTGGTGGTGCCACCTGCACGGTGCACCACTGGCGCCGAGAGCAAATTGGCTGTCTCTAATTGCTCCAGGCAATCATGACAAGCATACGAGCTGCTTGCAGCGTGGCGGGTACGGCGAGGCCATCAGTGCGAGCCTTAGTGCTGCACACTCTGCAGGGTGGCATAAGACACAGAGTGACTCTGTGTCTTTGTGGCGAAGCTCGTACACCTCTCGTGGAGGTCTGGTCCGAGCAGGCGATAGCGTGCTCCGAGTCGATGAAAGAAAGAGTGATGTCGAATAGGGAATAACTCGCTGACTATATATCGCCCTGCCTACAGGCTGTAGCTCGCACCTTCTTCCATATCCAAGCCCAATCTACACGAAATACACCGATTCACTACACGCGTCTATTTAGAACTTGACGTCGAGGTACTTTGCAATTCCGTAGCCCACCAGACCAACGACGGTGGCGCCGAAGACATGGAAGCTTAGCGGGATGCCGAAAGGTGGCACGGGTGGGGTCGCAATGTTACCCGGGTCCTCGTACAGCGACGTCTTCTTGTGCTTCGGGTCGCGGATGATCGCAGCAGCACGACGTCCAGCCACGAAGCCGTCCTCGTGGAAACCACGACCCAGCCAGCAGCCAGACAGCGTGATGCCCTCCTCCTGAATGATCTCGTCCTGCGGGATGCAGTCTGCCAGAAGACGCGGGTGGTCCCAGCGGAAAGCAGCGATGGTCTTGTCTGCGTCTGGACGTTGGCCTTCAAACTCCTCGTACGGGGTGATTGTCACGAACACGTCCTTCTTGCTGTTCAGGTGCTGGATGCGGTTCATCCAGTACGTCAAAATGTATTGGTCCTCATTGCAGATCAGCACATTCCAGCTGCTCCACACTTTGCTCGACTTCGGCAGAAGCGTGGGGTCACGGTGCACATACATCATGCTCTTGTGGAAGTAGAAGCGCATCAGTGAGCGGTACCCTTTCTCGCTCCAGCGGAGCATGTGTGCGCTCTCGTCGGCGTGCGTGGCCAGAACGACGTGGTCGCACTCAATGCGCTCGCCACCCTCAAGGAGAACGGCCTTGCCGCCCTTCTCGACCTGGTCGACGGTGGCGTTGTAGCGCACTGTGCCGTTGTATTCCTCGGTGAAGATCTTCAGGAACGGCTCGATGTAAGCCGAACCAATGTACCACCACAAGTGTTTCGGACGAGCCGAACGGCGACCAAGAGTTCTCATGATCACCTGCCACAGAGGGATGTAGAGCGAGTTGGAGTGCGTCTTGAGGCAACGAAGGAATTGCGTCACCGGCAGGTCCAACACGTCGTTCTTGGGCACAGTCCACAGCACCGACACAAATGCCAAGAAATAGCTGTGGAAGAACTCCTTCGAGTACTGGCCCTTGGCGATCCACTCGCGGGTGGTGATGCCCTCCTTGACGGGCATGGTCATGAGGTCCATTGTGAAGCGGTAGATGTCACGCAGGATACGCCAAATACGCAGGTCGAAAAGGTTGAACACGCTGCCATGGAACGGGGCACGCGACGAGAACTGCAGGTCGCCCTTGATGTTGGAGCTCACCGTCAGACTCATCGGAATGCGCTTCTTGGTGGTTCCATCCGGCTCGGTTAGGCCAAGGGACTTGAACCATGCCTTGACGTTGGGATTCGAGTCGCCGAACATCATGAAGCCGATATCCACCATCTCACCGTCGATCTCTATCTCGTACGTGTGTCCACCGAGCGTCTCGTTCTTCTCAAGCAGCACGACCTCGTGGCCATCCTGGACAAGGTGGTAGGCAGCAGAGATACCGCCAATACCGGAGCCGACAACAACGACTTTCATGTTTATTCTTGATTCCTCAGCAGAGACAGCTATTGCAGACACGCGTCCAATGTGGAAATGACCCGCTCGTTGCTGTGGGGCATGGCGGCCAAAGGTTCATCGCCGATGGATACGCGGATAGCAGTTGCTTCAGCTTCAGCTTGCATTCCCCATCCCTTGCCGCAGCGGACGAGAGTTCATCTGTCCACTTACAAACCCGAAGTCGTCCGCAACTCCTGTTGGAAGGGGAAGTGGACAGAGCGGACAAAGCGCGACCACACACTGAACGCGTATCTATTTGCTGCCGAGGCAGCTAGATACGCGCGCTTGCAATGGCGAAACCTGCTTGCTCGTGAAAACTGCGCTGTGGGCACCAGCGGGAATGACCCCGGGATCGAACTTCGTCTGAAGAAATGGGAAACCTTTGTTTAATGATTATGTTTGAAACCGGCCAACGACGACGGCAACTACTGCAATGTTGGCACTTGAATTAAATCTGCCGTATCGACCGCGCAACAACAATGACAATTCGGCCCCGCTTTATCCGTCGCTCCTACGTAGCGTATATTTTACAGTGCGTATTTCAATTGCCGGGCCTTTTATTGCGGTAGATTGTATATTGCCGGCCATTATTCTCAACGCCTAGCCATCGGGTCAAAGCGTAATTACGACGTTCGTTCTCCGTTACTACGGCAAGTCGGTTGAAAGGATTGTCTATAGCTGGTCCAGTCTACGAGATTTTAGCTTTACCACCGGGACAGGTAACAAACAGCCTACGAAGCATAATTGCAGTGCGGTGCCGCTGCTACTGCTAGACTGTGAGAAATGAACTTTCGTGATAGTTTGCCTGGAAATGGTAGATAGGCACGCAGATATTTAGGCTGTATCGCCTTGCACAGATTCAAGCCTGGTTTCTGCATGGCTCGATAGTCAACGTTTGTTTTGCTGTGGCCCCATTTTGAGAATGGATACATGAAGGTTGTACCCACAGAATGACAATGTAGGTTTCGCTTGCTTATTGCTCGGTTCGCTGGTCGATGTGGAGGCTGCACAGTGAAGCAGCTACATAATATATCCATAAGCTATCTTAACTGGCGATCATGCAGGACAGGATGCACGCGAGCCCGGCGAATGCTCATGAAGTGAAAGCTACATGACAATTGGAGCGCACGACCTTCAAGTGGAACGGCGCAGTGTATTGATGTGGTAAATGACAAGCGGCGTCAGCGACCAATGTAAAACTTGTCCTGGACAGCTGGGACTCCTGTCTTCTTGTGGTCTCGTAATTTACAAAACCACAAGAAGCCCATCACGGAATCAGGGACCTACGGCTGGCAGATGGATATGCTACAGTACTTTGTTGAAATCACCACGCTGAAGCGCGCTTGCTTTTTCCGACTACCAACACTCGACAGCGGTGGTGACTAGCTAGATACAGTTCTACTGACCTTCGTACTCGATCCGGAAACGCACCGGGCACCTACGAAATTTTCACGACGACAACATCCTGGTGACTTTGAGGCATGGTGATCGAGCGAGTACCTGTAGCAATATGCCTGTCAATACATCTTGCTTCACACAAAGCGAAAATATCTTTGGCCACTTCAACCTGGCTATCGAATTTGCAATTTAGGTATTCTCAAATGCGTGTATCTTACAAACGCGAAGTTGTTTGTTAGTGCTAATTCTGTAATAAATGGGTATAGATTGTGAGTGTACCGTTTACCTTCAATAAAATGCGATTTTTATCCTTTTGGGGGAAACGAGGAAGATTTCTTTCTGGCGGGGTGTGAAGCAACAACAGGAAGAGACAGGATGACCGTCGCACTCGGCAGTTCTGGTACGTTTGCTGGCACTGGGAGCACTGTCCCCTATGACCCCCTGCACCCTCTCCACCTCTCCTTCAAATATATGTAACTTTGGGCCTCCCGTCGCCCTCTGTAGCCGTCACAAATCTAACTTTGCCTGGGTGGATCTTTTTGTCTGTATCTACTCAGCTGCGGGCGTCCTCGCGCTCCTAGAAGAAGAAGACAACGTGCTTAAGGTGCGGAAGCTTAAGACACTTCTATAACATCTTCCTTTGCCCTTTGGGGTCCATTATTAACACCGTTATGGTTGTAATCATCGACCAGACCCATGCTCTCCAGAAGCTGAACCAGGTGGTGGACCACTACTGGGCCGAGATCGCAGACGCCATCCCGCTGATCGAAGAGTTATCCGAGGAGAAGAACTTCCCGGACCGCGAGCTGGCAGCCTACGTTGCCTCCAAGTGCTTTTTCCACCTGGAGGAGTATGAGGACGCGCTGCGTCTGGCGCTGGGCGCCGGCAAGTACTTCGACCTGAACACGCGCTCTCAGTACACAGACACGATCATCGCTACGTGCATCGACAACTACGTGGCTGTGCGTGTCAAGGAGGACTTGGAGGCCGAGAAGGCTCTGGACCCACGACTCACTCAGGTGGTGGAGCGCATGTTCGAACGCTGCTATGCGGCGGGCGAGTTCCGCCAGGCTATGGGCATCGCGTTGGAGACTCGACGTCTTGACCAGGTGAAGGAGTGTCTCGCGCGCTCTACAGACGTGTCGGCCGCCTTGTCGTACTGCTTTGAGATCTGCAAGACGGTGGTCAGCAACCGCCACTTCCGTCTCAAGGTGTTCGAGGTCATGCTGGAAGTCTACCGCTCCCGTCCCACTCAGGAGTATGCCAGTGTGTGCCAGATTCTGCAGATGCTGGACAACCACGTGGAAGTCAGCAAGATCCTGGAGCAGCTCGTGCGTGGCAGCGACCGCGACTGCCTCGTCGCCTTCCAGGTTGCGTTTGATCTCAACGAGAACGAGAACCAGAAGTTCCTAATGAATGTCTATCACGCACTACCAAGTCCTCCGGCTCCCGCTGCAGACACGTCCACTACGGCTGAAGAGGGCAAGACGGAGGCCCCCGCACCCTCGGCTGTGCCTGCTATTCCTCCTGCGGCCCCTATTGGCGCTAGTGCTGATTACTGGGACAAACTGGCCAAGCTGAAGCAGATCCTGTCCGGTGAATTCCTCGTGGACTTGAAGCTGGACTTCCTCCACAGCCACAGCGACTCGGACCCGCTCGTTATGAAGACGATTAAGACGGCTGTGGAAAACCGCAACTCGGTGCTGCACCACGCGGCTGTGATCGCACACGCGTACATGAACTGCGGCACCACGTCGGATGCTTTTTTGCGCGAGAATTTGGAGTGGCTGGGCAAGGCTACGAACTGGGCGAAGTTTACGGCCACTGCTAGTCTGGGAGTTGTGCACAAAGGTCACGTTCGTGAAAGCATGAACCTCTTGGCTCCCTACTTGCCTCAAGGCGGTATGACGACCTCTCCGTACTCGGAAGGTGGCGCTCTGTATGCGATGGGGTTGATCCACGCCAACAAGGGCTTTGCAGGCTCGGGCAGCAAGAATACGATGGAGTATCTGCGTAATGCGCTTAAGAATGCTGGGTCAGACGAGACCGTGCAGCATGGCGCGTGTTTGGGTATTGGTCTGTGCGGTCTGGCTTCGCAAGATTACGAACTGTACGAAGAGCTCAAGACTGTGCTCTTTACTGATTCGGCCGTCGCGGGGGAGGGCGCAGGCATTGCTATTGGTCTTACGCTGCTTGGTGCTGGAGGTGAGGGACGCAACGGTGAGATCGTGAAGGACTTGCTGGCCTACGCGCACGACACGAAGCACGAGAAGATCATTCGTGGCTGTGTGATGGGCATTGCGCTGATGATGTACGAGCGCGAAGAGCAGGCTGACACGTTGATCGAGCAGCTGACGCGGGACAAGGACCCGCTGATCCGCTACGGAGGTATGTACACTATTGCCATGGCGTACGCAGGCACGGCCAACAATACTGCCATTCGACGACTGTTACACGTGGCTGTGAGCGATGTTTCCGACGATGTGCGTCGCGCTGCTGTCACGTGTCTGGGCTTCATCTTGTTCCGCACTCCTGTGCAGGTGCCTAAGCTGGTGTCGCTGCTGGCTGAGAGTTTCAACCCTCACGTTCGCTACGGAGCTTGTGTGGCTGTGGGTATTGCGTGTGCTGGCACCGCCAAGAACGAGGCCATTCAGCTGCTGGAGCCGCTGCTTGATGACGCTGTTGATTACGTGCGTCAAGGTGCGCTGCTGGCCTTGGCCATGGTTATTATGCAGGAGTCTGAGGGCCGTAACCCCAAGGTGGCTGCTATCCGCGCAAAGATCCTCAAGCTGATCACGGACAAGCACGTTACGACGATGACGAAGATGGGTGCTATCCTGGCGCAGGGCATCTTGGACGCCGGTGGTCGCAACATGGTTATTTCGCTGCAGTCTCACTCTGGATTCACCAAGATGGCTGCTGTGGTGGGCCTGGCCATTTGGGCACAGCACTGGTTCTGGTACCCTCTCTTTAACTTCTTGGAGTTGTCCTTCCAGACGACGATGGTGGTTGGTCTTAACAAGGACTTGAAGCTCCCGCGCAGCTTCGAACTCACGTGCAACGCTAAGAAATCAGCCTTTGCCACGCCAAAGCGCATGGAGGAGAAGAAGGAGGAGAAGAAAGAGCTGGTCGCCACGGCTGTGCTGTCCACAACCGCCAAGGCACGTGCGCGTCAGGCTAAGCAGGACGCGAAGGAGAAATCAGCCAAGCCTGACGCTAGTGGAGACATCGTCATGGAGGAGAAAGAAGCTTCCTCAGCTGACGAAGAGAAGAAGGACAGTGGCGATGCTATGGAGGTGGATGCGGAGGAATCCAAGCCGGCAGCCACCAAGAAGACGGCCAAGGAGCCGAGTGTGTTCACATTTACGACGCCCGCACGTGTGACGTTGGCACAGGAGTCTGCAATCTCCCTGGATACAGCGCAGAGGTACGTTCCGGTGATGCACCCTGCGCAGAGACTGGCAGGAGTTATCATGCTGCGTGACACAACGCCTGATGAGGCCGAGGATGTGGAGGCCGTGAAGGCGCCCGCTGCCGCCGGCGCGGAGAACGAGGCAGACCCGCCTGAGCCGTTCGAGTGGGAGCCGCCGCAGTAGGTATGTACGTACAGGACAAGAGGCCTCAAACTCGGCAATGCAGACCGACATGGGGATCGGGCTTTGTTCTGCGCCCTCCCTACTCGACTCGGACGGAGCGTAGTAGTAGAAGGGTGAGGTCAGACCAACTGGGAGCGACACAACAACTCGGAATATAATTTTTCAATCAAGCGTGCGCATTCGGCTGCATCTTGCCGCGGTCATCCATTGAATTTGGATTGTCTAACACTTGTGCGTTGGCAGCCTGCTAGACGATGATACCTTTTGATTTGCATGCGAGGCGAGGCACCCACAGCTCATCTTCGAAGGCATTCGCAATTTCCCCCTCTTCCGTGAACACGAAATGCTGGACGACTTTGAGGAGCCGGCGGCGAGCCCCTTGCTGCCTACGGGAGTAGACGAAAGGTTCGCGAAGGTGACGGGGTCGCAGATCGGGCAGCCGCTGTACCGGAAGCTGTTCGTGTTTACCAGGCCGGGATGGCGAGCGTATTTGAAGCAGTTCATGACGTTGCAGGAGCTCTCTGGTGCGTTCGGAGATATCGGACTATTCCTATCGCTGCTCACTGCGTTGGCCATTGGGCGAGTGCATGGTGCACCGCAAATTGAGTTCGGCGCGGCACTGTTCTTCGCGGGAGTCTTCACGTCGAGCTTGGCGCTTCACTTCAACGTGCCGATCCCCGTGCAGCCCATGAAGACAATTGCCGCTGTGGCCATCGCAGACAAATTCCCGAACGAGCAAATCATCGCTGCTGGCATTCTCATGGGGGCCATCGTGGGCCTTTTGGCGCTGACTAACATTATCACGCACGCCAGCAAGGTCGTGCCCGTGGCTATTGTACGTGGAATTCAGCTGGGTGTCGGGATCAGCTTAATGGGCAAAGGCTTCAAGACCGCATACGTGAAAGCTGCAGCACCAACCAAGGACGAGATCGTTTGGTTTGGCCTCGACTCGGTGTCCGTCTCGCTTCTCCTTGGAGCGCTGTGCATCGTATTCAACCGCAACAAAAAAGTTCCTATGGCGCTGTTGCTGTTTATCTACGGGATGCTCGTCGCCGTGTACCAGTACGTTCGTCTGCGTGACGAATTCCACCTGCCTGCGCTATCGCTTTTCGGCCCGGTATTCGTTGCACCGATCGTCCCGTCAGCGCACGACTTCGGCCAGGCGTTTGTGTATCTTGCCTTGCCACAGCTACCGCTGACTCTACTAAACTCGGTGGTTGCTCTCGAGTCGCTGGCGGCTGAGCTCTTTCCGACACACGACAAGCCCGCTGGAGTGCGCCGCGTGTGCTTCAGCATCGCTGGCGGGAATCTGCTGTTCTCGTGGCTCGGCATGCTGCCTGTATGCCATGGCGCCGGTGGCCTGGCCTCTCAGTACACTTTCGGTGCACGCAGTAGCCTTGCAATGGTGTTTCTGGGGGCTTTCAAGATGCTCTTCGCTCTGTTACTGGGCTCCACGTGCGTGGCCCTGCTTCAGACGGGCATCTTTCCGGCATCCGTACTGGGTGTTATGCTGGTCTTCAGCGGGTTGAGTCTCGCCATGGTCGGACTCAAAGTCGACATAAGTGAGCATGACGCTGGACTGCTGCTGCTGGCCACGACGTCGGGCTGCCTCGCCTTCAACACGGGCGCGGGCTTTCTTCTCGGGCTCGGCTGCCATTTGCTACTTCGAACGCTGCAGCTCAAGATCGAGTAAAGTCGATAGCAGGTTAGACAGGTAATGTCGCTCGAATGTTGCATATGATGTTGCGTACACGACCAATACACTTCCGGCTCCACGCCCAGTCATCGATCGCTCCGTCTATTGTCTGTCTCACTTGCAGCGCCGAGTTCGCTAGCTTGAAGCGGAACCAGACGTTATACCTTCAAAGGTAGCGCTCCCAATCCCGTCGGAGCGTAAGATACAGTTACCTGTTCGTGAGCGCCGCAAAGCGGGACCCGACATGGCTGGCGAGCGTACGGGCCGCAGCTTCGAGACGCAGCGCCTGGTGCCTCCCGGGTCGCAGCACACGAGAGCCTATGACGGCTACGAGGGCAGCTTCGACGGCCGCGGGGCCGCCGTCGGCGCCTTTTCGCTGCTGGGTAGTGACCATGTCAGCTATGGCGCTACATCTAGCCGGAACGCGAAGGATCCGCGAGACATAACGCCACCCTGGCCGCCGTCAGTGGCAATCCCCGTGGTGGCGTCTACGTCCAACAAGCTCTCGAACTGGCAGACGTTCTACCACTTGCTGTCGTTCATCACGGGCACGGGCATGCTGTGTTTACCCCTTGCCCTCGTGGAGATCAATTGGTACGGCGTGCTATTGCTCATCGCGGCCGCGGTGGTGAGCGCATACACTTCCAAGCTACTAGTTGACGCGCTGGAGGCGGTGCGCTGGCTGAGAGGCACCAGCGTCTCGTACAGCGACCTCGGGCATGAGTGTTTCGGTGCAGCTGGTAAGCTGGTCACGAGTGTGCTGGTGCACGCGTCTTTTCTCATTTTGTCCACGGGGTACCTGACACTGGCGTCGTGGTGTTTGGTGGATGTCCTGGGACTTCAGTACGGCACGGTTATGATGTTGGTGGCAGTCTGCGTGTGGTTCCAAGTACTTGTGCCATCGCTAAAGGCACTAGCAGTTCTTTCGGCCGTGAACGTGGCCTTCAGCTTCTGGGTCGAGTCGGTCATTCTGGGTGACGCCATGTATCCCCTCAAGCAGATTGCGCTGGAGCATTCAGACTTTGTTTTTGTGACTCCTGACCTCTCGAACGTGACGATGATGGGGAAGCTCTCGTACACGTTCTCGCTTCTTCTCGGTGGACTCTTCGGTCACTCGATCATACCTACATTGTACGACGCCATGGAGGATCCAAGCCAGTGCAGCTCGGTGGTTGCTCGCACGAAGTTGGGGGCTACAGCGATATTGTATCTGCCCATTTGCTGTGTCACGTACGCCGTGTACGGAGCGACGCTGCAAGCACCGGTCTTCTTCAACATGCGCAACGTCGTCGTGCGCAACGTGGCCATTGTGCTGTATAGTATTCACTTGTTGCTGTCATACGCCATCACCTTATTTCCTCTTCAGCGTGCGTTCGAGCGGTGGATCGTACAGCCTCCAAGTGGAAGCGGTCATAACAGTCCAGTCGAAGCTGCCGCTGCTGCTGGAGAGCTGCCATTCGTGACCTCCAGCCCCACGCTTCAGAGTGACCAAGAAGGACGACGTGGAGGCGTTGAGACCACTGCGCGCGTGTTCTGCCGGAGCATTTTGGTGCTCATCACACTCCTTTTGGGCTACTTTACTGCACCCAGCACGATCGATGTCTTCGCGTGGATGCTGGTGCCTACAGCACTTTTGGCAATCGTGCTGCCCTGCGTCTTTTATTGGCATCTGTGCGGCGAGGACGCCACGCGCACAGACCGCGTCGCCTCTGTTGTTATCAGTATGGTTGCCATCGTCACCGCGTGTTGGAGTCTCGCTGTGATCGTCGAGTGTTAGTGCGCAGGCCGGAGTCAAGTCATCGCCAAATAAGTAGGAAAACCATACTTGTAAGTAAGTTAAGTGAGCGTCCAGGAGCACAAGAACAAGTAAAATGTAAAAAAAAAGAAGCTTCAAGCAACTTCAACAAAAAACTTTGATATTTCATATTTGGTGTTCATTTTCTCACAGAAAACCTCTGTGGCAGGATCCAGTGTATTTTCGGCTCCTTTTTCTTACGTGGAATAGTCCGCCAAAGAGGAAGGCCATGGACGCGATCGCCAGCGTGAAGAACTACCTGGAGAAGATCATCTCGGACCCGCAGCTGGAGGGGATGAAGGCGTTGCTGCTGGACGCCGACACCAAGAGCGTCATCAGTATGGTCATGTCTCAGTCGCACATCCTGCAGCGCGAGGTGTTCCTTGTGGAGCAGCTGGACGCCACGCACGAGCCCATGCTGCACCTCAAAGCTGCCGTCTTCGTGCGACCCACGGCACGTAACGTGGAGCTGCTGCGCCGAGAGCTCAAGTCGCCCAAGTACGGACGCTACCACCTCTTCTTCTCCAACATCTTGCCTGTCGAAGCGCTCGAGAAGCTCGCGGAGGCGGATGAGAAGGAGGTCGTGATGCAGATCCAGGAATACTACGCCGACTACCTGGCGGTCAACGACTCGCTCTACGACTTTGGTCTACACAACTCCATCCAACTTAGTGTCAGGATGCCCACGGCTTCGCCCGGAGGAGCTCTACTATCCACTGCAACGGCTGGAGTTCTGACCACAGATCCCGTGGACAAGACCAAGATGACGCCCCCGCAATTGTTTCAGAGAAGCGTGGAAGGGCTGCTGTCTGTGCTCCTTTCCATGAAGAAGAAACCGACGATCCGGTACGCGAAAGGATCGGAAGTGGCCGAGAAGCTGGCGCGTGAGGTGTCGGCGAGGATGCAACTCGAACAGGATGGACTCTTTGATTTCAGACGACCGGAGGTGGCCCCGCTCGTGTATGTGCTGGACCGTAAGGACGACCCGGTGACGCCTTTGCTGACCCAATGGTGCTACCAAGCCATGGTGCACGAATTGCTTGGACTACACGAGAACCGCGTGGATCTTCGTGATGCACCCAATGTGCGTAAGGACATGACGGAGCTTGTGCTGTCTACAACTTCGGACGATTTCTTCGCACAGCAGGTGCACGCTAACTTCGGAGACCTCGGCATGGCTGTAAAGCAGCTCGTGGACAAGTATCAGTCGCAGACTCAGACTCACGAGAATATCCAGTCCATTGACGACATGCAGCGCTTCTTGGAAAACTACCCGGCCTTCAGATCTCAGTCGGTTACGGTATCTAAGCATGTGACGCTGATGGGTGAATTGGCACGTCGGGTGGAAGTGGATGGACTTATGGACGTGAGCCAACTGGAGCAGGAACTCGCATGCGGAGATGACCACAACACCCACTTCCGCGATGTGGTGGCGAAGCTGAAAGATGCGCAAGTAAAGCCACTTAACAAGCTGCGCTTGGCAATTCTGTATGCACTGCGCTACGAAACACACAGTTCGGTGCAGCTCAAGACGGTCAAGGAGCTGCTGGCGGCCCCACACGGGGGAGGACTGTCTGCTGATCGCGTGGCTTTGATCGATGCCTTTCTGAAGTTTGGTGGCCAAAAGGCTCGTCAGGGTGACTTGTATGGCGATCGTGCTGGCTTGAAGAAGTTCATGCGCGCTGTCACTCAGGGCGTACAAGGTGTTCCGAACGTATACGCGCAGCACGTACCGCCACTTGCTAAGAAGCTAGAAGTTATTCTAAAGGGCCAACTGCTGGACCAAGAGTTCGGCGTGGTGAATGGAGGTGCTGGTGCAACTACATCGACTGACCTTAGCGGAAGCAACGGCGTGAAGCGCGTGCGTGACGTTATTGTGTTCGTGTGCGGTGGTGTCACGTTTGAAGAGGCCATGAAGGTGGCCGAGCTTAACCAGAAAGCAGCTTCGTCAAATTCTGGCCAGCGCATTCTGCTTGGTGGCTCGCGCATTCACAACTCGACGAGTTTCCTCGAGGAAGTAGCGGCGGCGTACAACTTAGCTCCTCTCCATGGGCACGGCGGTGCGAACGCCAATTGGAACTACGATGGAAAGAAACTCTAGACGCGTTGTAGCAGCTCAAGAGAATTGGCGAAAGAGGAGGAAACAGAGAGTTTGAACTCACTTAGCATTGGGTAACAGGAAGGAATTGTGTATTTCTATTCAAAAGTAAGCTGGCTTATGCTTCCACTTACTGCTAAGTTAGGACGAGATAGTGATGCGCTCGTAAGTGCCGTGGTCGTCGCCGATGTGCGTGCCGTGGAGATCCACATACAGCACCTTGGGGATGAAGCCAATGCTGTTGTTGGTTTTCACGTAGATCTTCCAGAGGCGCGACGGGACACCATTGATAGTGGTTTGTAAGATGACCCGCCCTTTAGCGTCCACGTAGAGCAGGGAAGGACGGCTGGGCAGCGCATTCAATGTCACGGTGTAGCTAGTGCCGACCGCTTCAACGGCAACGGGGTCTTCTGGTTTAACTGCCTTGTGCGAGTAGCCCCATGCCAGTCTGCGCTCAATCATTCCAGTGGAATTACTCGTGGGGTGAGCCGTCCAGCCGAAGCTCTGCCAGTTGATGTCCAGCGGCCACTTGGGGTCCAGCTCACGGCGCTTCTTATCGCGGAAGCTGGCCGAGTACACGACGAGCTGCGCGTTCTTACTGCGCTCGAAGACGACGACTCGGTCTTGATTCACTGGCAGGTAGGCCGGCCACAGCGGCGTCTGCGGGTGGGAAGACTCAGTCGTGCATTGATAATCATTGTCGGGAAACTCCTCGGTGAAGTAGTGTTTCGCGTGGTGCTCGCCGCTCATACTGCTGGATGCGACTGATCTGGAGGCGGCTGTTTCAGGAATGATGCAAACGGTTGAGATTGCCGTTACGGGCGTGCAGCGTCCTTAATGCTTGAATTATCCTGTCGTCTTGCGGTAGGAGTGCTGGCACCTGAACCAGAACTTGAGCAATAATAGCCCGAGTCGAAAGATTCAGAAGCCTGTCGCGCGTTGTGATCGAGGGCGGTGTGGCATACACAAAGAGACATCTTGAAGCTTTACCGGCGGCGCTCTTCATCTTGGATAGCTGTGACTGAATGGTGTCGTATCGCCGGTCTTGGGACCACCCTGTCTGAAATGCTTGTAGTCAGCAGCCGAACCGGATCAGTAGCTCGGCTATAGTTTTGTCCCAGCGAGGTTCGTATCCTTCGTAGCCGGACGCTTCGATCTCCTTTACGAACTGCAGACGATCTTCAAACACACCAACTGAGTAGGGATCGTCACGACACCACCCTCGCACTTCCTTCAGCATTTTCTTCAACCGTTCTTGGATGATGGCCACCTCTTCCGCTGGAGTCTCGAAGTTGGCAGCGATGTGTCTGCGTAGTTTTGCTGTCTCGGGAAATTCGCGTGGTAAACACTGAAGAAGCAACAGCGTGCGCCTCAGTTCTTTCCGTTCCGAGGGTACTTGTGTGTCGATAAGATGCGGGAACATAGACGTCAGCACTGCCTGAATGTCGTCCATGTACAACGCAATACTAACACCTCAGTCCTTGGCATCTGCAAGCTCACGGCAAGTGGACTGCAGCTTACTGACGCTCGTGCTGAACAAGGAGTCTCGTGCTGCTAGCAAGCACGAGTGGACCATTTCCCCAAACTCTCCCTGTGGAGCAAGCGCCAGCCTCTTCTCGAGCAGCTCCCGTCCGGTGAGCTTCTTTACGGGCGGAAGTGCTAACGGAGCAAGATAGTGTTCAGGAGCCTTACGCTTGCGGGTGCTCGGTCTGCGTGGGGGTAGTGGCTTGGATCTACCTCTCGCCGCTCGAGCAAAGGGACGAATTACTCTAATTACACCGACTGCGGTTCGAGGTTGTGACGGGGAAGCTTGCACCGACGAATGGGGTTCGCGAAGCGATGATTGAGCAGAAACCCCATGATCCGCTCTCGACGAAGAAGAATCCAGTTGTTCACTCACTTCCCCGCGCGATGGCAACGGTTCTTCGGCTGGTTCACCGCGTTCATTGTCGAGGTCGATGATCTCGTGTAGCGGCATATCTCTCTCATCTTCTGTCGCAGAAGAGTTTGCATCGTCGTTCTCAGCAGCAGGTGCACTCACAGCCTGGTGCAACTTCCTCGTGATTGGGCCGACTTCATTGCAAGAGCTCACGACACGCGAGAGCATGCTGGAAACATTGGGCGACTCGTCCACCAGCGCCAGCGGCGACTTGTGCAGCTCTCGCGACGCCTCCGCCACTTGCAGGGCACGCCTCAGAGCTGCTAGCGCCTTTTGCAACCTCTTCTCCGCCTGCTGCAGCTCATCGTGGACGGCATTCGAACAGTGTGCACGATGCGTGGCGTCGCCCACACGAGCCAAGATAGCGTCCATGGATCTAGTAGCAATAACAAGTATAATACAGCAACGGTCTTCTAATTAAGACCCTAAATCGGCCGATTTACAATCCAATTAGACAATTGACCGTGGTGGCATTCTGTCTCTCAAAGAGATCAGATATATATTTAAAGGTCCACTTTCCGATCCCTTCACTATGGAGCAAAATGTCCCACAAAGACGCATTTCCATTGGCTAAAATACTGAACATGAATGTTCACCATTGGTTATTAATCTTGAAAACGACCGTATGTAAATCTCTGTGGACCACATCACAGCGCTGATACACATGGCACGTTTTTCAAACACTAAGCTTTAAGCTTATTAATATTATAAACCGTGTAAACGTACACTTTCTCTTTCTCCGCTGGGATTTAGCAATATTGTACCGTAGTAAAATGTAGGGTCGTACAGTACAAGTACCTTAGCTTTTAAAAGTTTTCAAGATACACTTTTTAATTGTTAGCTAAAAGTACAAAATACGCCTTTGTGAAGTTTTCTTTGAGCAAAACTGGATGTAAAAACAGAAACATAATGCATCCTTGACTCTGCAGTACCATATTTCCAAATTGAATCCTAGCCGTTTCTTAAAACACGAAAGATAGCCGACACAGCTGCTACTTTTCATTTTGATTTGAGGGAACAGCTTTAGAATAGGGTTGGGACTGAGTCTGGCCACAACTAGAGACGTGGAGTACATTGTACGTAGCTGTGGTATTACTGCAGATAATACATGTTTCCGTAGTTTCGCAGCTTAGCTAGAAAAATATAACGATGTACGTGAAAATGTGGATAGTGGCTTCCTGGGAACCTATGTTATGAACTCGATATGTTACGAGATATCAGTAATACACACTTAAAACTCACCAACAACTATTTAAACCCAACGGAATCCTTCCAGAATCGGGTATCCTACGATCGCAGTGGCACAGAGCAAATGGATACCAGAACTCTAAAGTTTTCAGCTCAAGCGTAAAAAGAGGAGCTTTGAAACTCTCTATATTTAATCCAACTTAGTAAATTCCTTTACTTAATGTATATGTTTAGGAGAGTTCGGTTCCTGCCAGCCAACAAAGGTTGCACGTATACTAAAACCGGGTACCGCTTTCCATGACATTTTATTCGTGATTAAAGCTTCAGTTTGGAAATAGTTCTGTGTAGAATATGGTGGCCCACAAATGATTTTTGCTTTTTGTAATGGAAGGTTGCGCGTTGATAGTGAGCTTTCGACTAACCCGGTGTAAATGTAGTCGTGATTAACCGTTGACTGAATATGCCCAAATAATATACGATGGCTATTACGCAGAGTTTAGTGTGCAGTGGTTGTATATGAGGTGGAGTTGCTCAATTGGCGAGTCGGAATAACAGGACTACCGCTGTTAGTTTCACAAAGACACTTTATCCACTGCGGTATTTGCATTCAGCATGCCCTGCATTCACATGTCAAATGAGTAAATTTAAAAGCAGTAAATCATATCTGATGATCGTTCAAGAAAGTACTAGTAATTGGGAGTTTGGTGAAGAAATGGGCCCTGCACCCTGGGTCGATATAAAACGTTGATATTGTATTTTGCCCCGTGTTGTAGACAACTATATATATGAATGCTAAAAGAACCGAGTCGTTATGTGCTATAGAAGACGCCTCAGTGGTTGTTTATGATCCTCCAACTGTAAGTAGCATGAAAATTATTAAAAGCAGGGGTTAATGTAGTAAATGAAAGTGAAAAGTTAGTGCAAATATTTTTACACCTACATGGAATTAATATGCCCTCTGCTGAGCGAAGCGAGCCGGGCTGCCTTTTTGCTTGGTCTCAACTTGCGTAAAGATCCCCGCTTGCGGGGCTCCGCTTGGCTTGTTTATATATAAATCGGCCCGAATGTCCGAGGTCTCAGCGGCATTTTGAGCAGATCATAATCAATTCCGACTGCTATTCCGACCGGTGTGGTTTGGACGCTAAATTAACCGAATGAGAGGCAGTGCCAAGAAGTCGTCCTTCTTATTAATATCTAGACAGCGGTACGCGGAGGTTTTGCTGACTGCTGCTGTATCCAATGACAGCTTGTTAACCTAGTATCTGGAAACAAACCATAACCGTATGTCTGACGCTATAAATATGCATACTAAGCACGCATATCTTGAACTGGGACGTATCCTTGACACCCATACATCCGCACAAAGCTCTTGGCTCCGTAGAGGATAACCTTTTTTATCGGTCAATCGCTGCCCAGGTCAAAGTTGGGTCAGCAGTTTGTTTGGGTCAAATTTGGATAAAAAGGAAAACACCCTTTTGGGACCAAATTTTATCACTACCAGCAGGTTAGCAATTATACTCAGTAGTTAGACGTGATCAAGCCACCTCTTCCCCTATGTTTAGTTGTTGTTTGTTTGTACACCACCGTTTCATCGTGCAGGGTGTCCCTCCGCATTCCCATCGTACCTACGCCGAATATTTTTGTGTTACTAACTCGTACCGTGTCATTGTAACCGCAGTGTCGTTATTTTCACCGATCACACTTCGCGTGTCAAGTTGGCATTTTGAAATCTAACAAGTTCCAAGCACCGCGACAACCCCCTTACTACCAAGCACCATGGACTCTGACTACGCTTCCGATGATTCGATGTCCAACCCGTTCCAGCTCGATGGATCGGACCTAAGCGACGCACCGTCAGAGGGAACGATGGTCCTCCTGAGCCAATCTTCAAGCTCGGTGCGTGGAGAGAGTGATGGTCACCAGCTTGAAGTGACATCAAGTTCGGAGAGCGAAGAGAGTGATGGTTATCACCCTGAAGCGACGTCCCAAAAAAGTGAGGCTATTTCTGACGATCTTCCCGTTGCGATATTGTGGACGACGACTGTCCATTTTCGCGGCTATTCTACCCTTTTAACAATGGCACTACTCATTATCGATGCAGCGCCTATTGGCGTACAAAGTGCAAGGCGAAGCTGTATGTGAGCGACCTCGGTGCCGTTGAGGCTGGAAACCATACGCCCAACTGTGTTCTTGACTTTCGTCGACCTCCAACTGGACCAGCTCCTGCTATAGCCGATCGTATGGCGGAAATTTTGTTTGTGACCGATGTCATTTGTGTCCGCAATGTCACCCTGGCTCCCACCGAAGTTTGGCGCATCGTCCGGGATCAATTCTACAGCGACGACAGCGAAATAGTCCGGGGAGCAAAAAACAAAAAACAAGTTTTGGGTCGGCTATATCGTACGAGAGCAAAACGTTTCGGGCGGGAGATTTTTGGTCATCTGGAGCGGGAGCCGCATCGCGACGTTAACAAAAATGTTGGATTGAAGTTCTTCCAGTTTCATGTGACTTACTACGAAGACGAAGTACATCATCGACTGATCGGCTGGGCCCACCCACATCTCATGGATCAAATGAAGCAGCGCCAGAGCTCGATTTTTGTCGATGTGACCTACCGATGTGTGCCGGCATCCTTCTATCAATTGGTAATTATGATGCTGTATGATTCTATTTCGGAGCTATATCTACCAGTTTGGTACTGGAAAAACTTCTCAAGTGTACACCCGGCTGTTCCACAACATTTACGTGGCCTCGAAGCAAAAAATGGTCCCGGCGCATGTTGTGTGCGATTTTGAGTTTGCCATGATCAAAGCTGTACAGAATCAATTTCCAGAATCGAGAATTGTGGGGTGTCTGTTTCACTTCAAGCAAGCCCTGCGACGCAAAATGCTGCAGTTAAAAATCACGGAAGTTCAAGTTGACTTGGCGATGCGGGAAGGCTGTATCGACAAGTTGACAGTCATTCGACGCATGAGTATCACTCTTCGGGGTGCTCACGATGTCCGATCTATTGACTGCCGCGAGAGGGGGATCACCTACTCCAGTGCCAACTGGAAGCAATTCTGGAAATATTTCAAGAAAATCTGGATCCACAAGTTTAAACCAGAGTGTTGGAATGTTAACAACGTACGCGAGGACATTGTTAATCGGGCCAAAACCCCGCTTGAGCGCTACAACCGCACCTAAAACTCGGCTTTTCCCGCCCCTCACCCCGACATCATTCAGTTCATCAGTGTTATCGAGAAACAAAGTCGCGAAAATGCCCGGCTGTTGGGCGACATTTCAAATCGTAGAGCCCGAGCTCCTGTCCATGCTGACCCCCAACGAGCCCCAGCATATGACTCTGACTCAGATTTGGAAGTCGATGGATGGGACTCCGACGAATCTGACTCCAACAATGACTTGATTAGGTCTATGTCTCCGGAATACCAGGACTAAATACCTAACCTAGAACACCGATCATTTCGTTTAGGTAAACTCAAATGGTTTTGAATTTGTCCAATTCAAAAGATACAATTCACAATAAAACATCTATCATTTTTTTGTATTTTTGCAAAAAATAACTTGATGCCCCAAAGGAAAGACAACAGCTGTGGCTGTTGTGGTCCGCTTCGCGAGAACGCGTGCATAGCACCCCATTGACACGTCGAAGACGAAAATGTACTTGCAGCATTGGAACTGGCGCAGGATCTCTGGAATCATAGGTAGTGGGAAAAACCTGCGTTGTAGTAGCACGTTGAGCCGATGAAAATCACAACGCAGTCGTACCATCTTTCTTCAGGATCGTGAAGGCTGGCGACGTCCAAGGCGAGGAGTTGTCGGGAGACAGCACACCTAGTTGGACCAGCCGCTGAATCCCATTCGTAGTGGCAACTAGGTGAATGGGTGGTACTGGAAACGGTCGGTATGCAAGTGGTTTGGCATCCGGCGCAAGTGGCAGTTTGTATGGCGCACCCGTGATAGTACCAAGTTTTCCCGATGCAACATTCTGGAACTCCTTCAAAAACGTCATTGCTAACACTAACTCCTCTGCTGACAGGTGTCGGGCATCAATCAACATATCATAGTCCACTGGTCCAAAGAATTCTGCTACCGATATCTCCACCCCAAGTCCTTCCTCAGTATCACAGGATAGAGCAACTGCGGTGCAACTTGGAACTCGTGAGAGCTCACTCAATTCGTCGAGAATATGGGCTTTTTAACTGGCGTCGTCGCGATGTGAGACGTTTTACCGAAAGCGTTTTCTGCTTGGGACAACTTGGCCTCTATCTGCTTCACCACCCAGTGTCGCTGAGCGCAAAGATAGTCGGGTCACCAATGCGAACTTCAGTCACCATAGCACTTTTATGCTTGTCAGAGGCCTTGGGACGCTGCGTCTTCGTTAGCGTGGGCGCCGACGTTTATTTTTCATTTTTGTCCGCACTATCTGAGAATTTAATTGCATTCCGTTCGTCTCCCTAATAGAAACGAAGTGCATTCATCTCTTCTTCGCGCTAATTTTGTCATAGTCTCCATCATCACTGACATCTGTTCGGTCCTCTCCTGCTGTGCAACAAACTGGTCTCGACTCAGTCGCTGGTATTGTTGCCCTTTTCGGCGGATGGTACGCTGGCGAGGACGGGTTACGGAAGTACTCGTTGTCCGAGTGGTTATTCCGCTTGAAAAAGGGACGGTGCTTTTTGTGATGCTGTAATTGCTGTTGCCCACGTCGCTGACCTCGTGCTAGACGTGCATTTCCTTGTTGGCGCTGATGTTGCTGGTTACCACTATTACTTAGCTGTTGTGGTGCATTTGTGTTGCCGTTGCCACGTGGCAGACGGCGTCTGTTTCGTAGCGCCTCACGTTCTTGCTCTACCCGCTCAATGAGTTCAAACTTCCCCTCGAGGCCCTGACGTTATAGTTACGACGCTTCCATTTGTCATTCGACCGGCATACCGCTTTATACATGCGCTGTAACGGGGATACACGGGATGGTGGTTACCCAAGGTGTGTGGGACACCCAATGGGTACACAGTACCCGAAGAGTTAGCAGACGCTCCGTTCATGGGCTGAAAGCCACACATTATGTAATTGATTAGGCTTGAATATGCTATATAGTCAAAGACATACATTTACACCGTAGGCGGCGTGGCCGCAGATAAGAAAAAATAAAACGCTTCTGGTTTTTGAAGCGAAGTGTTCTTAAGGTTATATATAGCTCTTGAGCCCTCGTCACTAGGGTGTTTAAGGGGCCTTGTTAAGGAACTTAGAATTAGTTACGCTTTGAGTCGTATGTCTTCCTCTGACGCTAAAGCTACGCCATCCCCGCTCCGCTTAGTAGCACTTGTAGTCAATCCTACACCTGAGTCTTACGACTGTACCCTCTGTGAGGATGGAATACCCGGTGTTCACGAATTTGCCCCCGGCACAGCAGGACGCGCTTAACAAGCTCATGTCCCTGCTTGGCCGTGAGGTCGTCTCTTAGCTTGCGTCGCAAGGTCCAGAGGCGATCAACGCCCGAATGGAATCGTTCTCTCGCTATGCGAACGCGCTCTTGGAGCATGTCCAAGAGAGGATTAGCGCCGCGACGGCAGCGGCGTCGGCGAGGCGTGAGGGGTCTACTAGACCGAAGCCGCACCTTGTGAGTGTGAAGGAATGATGAAGAGAATCTCCTTCTCTGGACCCGTGAGGTCGAGATGGTCATGGGGTCAGCCCTGCTCCAAACTGAGCAACAGCGCGTGGCGCTTGCTATCTCCAAGCTTGGAGGTCGCGCTCGCGAATGGGCACTGACGTGCGGTACGTCAGTTGACGCTGCGTTCCCAACTTGGGCTCAACTGAACCAGCAACTACCTCGCGTGTTTGTGCCACCTAACCAGGCGTACCGTATTCGGTCACATCTCCTGGCTGCCCGACAGGGTAAAAATGAGTTATTGGACTACGTCCAGGAGTTGAGAACTCTGATCGCCGGAACGGCGGCGGACCTTCTACCGGAAGCGGTCATGTTAGCCGTGTTCATGAAGGGGCTCCTCACGAGCGTGACTCGAACGGAAGTATTCCGTGTGCACATAGCCTCGTTTTAGGAAGGGGAGGGTGTGGCATTGAATGCAGAACACAACTTCAGGTCAACTAGACCTGGTTGGTAGGCTGGGAGCATAGGCTCGTTGACCGGTCCGGGACCGATGGACCTCAGCTATGCTACAGACGAAGAAGCAGAGCTTCTAGCTGCGGAGCAGCGCACAAGCATCCGTCGGTGCTACACGTGCGTGAGTACCCGCCACATACGGGTGAGTTGCCCAGTGCGCAACCAGCGCAAGGCTCCGCCGAGCCAAGCCTCTGGCTCGTCGCGGGGAAACGGCGACTCCCAGTAGGCGCGGGGCGCCCTACTGGGGAAGAACTGAGTTTTGTTGGGCCTCCGGGAGGCAGAGGACAACAGGACCCAGCCCCGAAGAGAGATGGGCTCTCTTATGAGAAGAGTGTGTACAAGCTGGGCTTGCTGGTCGTTCAGGCGAACGTGAAGGGCTTTGAGAAGCCGTGGAGAGTCTTGATAGACTCGGGAGCCTCGGGAAATTACGCCCGTCGCTCTACCCTGGAAGGGAGTCAGCGGTATGCTGAGGCACTGGCAGTGCAAACGAGAGATACCATCTCAATCCGTCTAGCGACGGGGACACTGGTTACTGTGTCGAAGGCCTCTGTGGACCTCGATGTGAAGTTCTTAGCCTTCGATAGCATGAAACGCTATTTGGGCTTAGACCTGGGTTCGAGATATGATCTCATCCTTGGTGTAGCAAGGCTGGAACGCCATGGGCAATGGATCGACAGGAGGCCGAAGCCCTTAGGTGCTACGCACTTCGCTCCTAGTGCAGCTTTTGTGAATCATGAACCCACCTCTGCTAGGAAACAGAAGCGCTTTTGGCGCGGGCACGAGGCCGAATCGGCCATGGAGCTGAACATTGGGATGTCCGAGTGGTGGGCAACGAGGTTGTTATTGTCCATGAGCGAGGCTCCCAGGACGTATGTGGAGCGGCACGTTATCCGCAGAGCGGTGCAGGTCTGGTCAGGGACCCAATGCTGTGTCCTGATGAGGACGAACGGAGTGGCGCATAATCCGCTGAGCTGGGCGTGTAACGGGGTTACACGCAAGTGGCTACATGTAGCCACTTGGTTACATGGAGAGTTCTTGAACGTTGGTGTAAGACACACCAATGTTACACTTTGCAGACCGCTGGTCTGTATGCATTTAGGCTTCCTATTGGTAGATAAGCATTTCTTTCTACCAATTAGATTTGCAGGGTTCTGACAGCCATCGGATGGCAGAATACCTTTCATATAGGATATCAGTTTTAGGAGGAAACCCAGTCCAGACATAAATCAAAAATTGCAGCTCTCATTTTAACCCAAAACGGCTTTTAGCTTTTCTTATTTTAGTAAATCTATCCTTTCGATCGAAAGAATAGCTAATCTAAGTTTAAGTAAACTACGCTGCCTTGTACACGTGCGCTAACGTGTAAGCCGAATTAGTGGGCACAGAGTTGGCCCATTACACCCGTCAAGTAGAAGTAAAATGTAGTTTGTTGGTGTAGTTGGATTGGCTTTTGTTGTGGAACTAAATGAGAAAGCGTTCGGTGCAAGTTAGACGTCAATTAGTAACGCTGTCGCGGTACAACGCAAGAAAATGTCAGAGATGTTATATAGGACGGTTGTATCGGAATCACCAGGTGGGGTCGATTTCAACTCGGGGTTATCCATCGCGACTTGTTTTCTCCACTCATAACTCCATACCCGCTTCGTGCTGCTTGAGAAATGGCGTGGTGTTTAGCTGACTTTGTTTTGCATACTGCGGCCCTCTTTGACTCTTTTTTGCGCGCTTCAGTAGCTCGCTTTACCTTCTTGGCTTCTGCAGCAGCTGTTTTTTTCTGCAGATTTGGCTTGCGCTTTAGCTTCCGCAGCGGCAATCTTAGCAGCCTTCTTCTCCTCTTTTTTTAGTGCATCCGGTGCTTTCTTTTATGCTTGCATCTTCCTCGCGAAGTATCACAACGCAACGAAGATTCTCGTCGGCAAAACCAATATCATTGGTCGAGCATCTGCAGCACTCCCGATGTCGCTGACCAGAGCACGCAAAAACCGGTATTTACCCCTTGACACGCTCAAAAATGATGGAAGGAATCATTGGAGATAAGCCCGCTCAAACCAAGAAGGATATGATACTTCTCAAACCCACAGTTGTGACCACAGCGAGAACAGGTGAAACTCGTGATTGTATGCTGCCGATTTGGTGGGTGGACGCCCCCGGAGGCTTGCTAAAAATGACATGAGCAAGCATCTCTGGCTGACCAAGAGAAGCTGTCATCAGTTGTAGCTGAGGCTCGGGGGTGGGAAAGCGTGAATAACTACAGTGCTTCGAGATTCGGAGACATCATGACATTCGTGACGGAAATTCTTGGAGGATCATACGAAGAATGGGAGCCACGAGAGGATTCGCAGCTCGCAGAACTGATCGGTATCATGATTATCCGGATGAGTGTTTTCAGAGATAGTCATGTACAGCAAGGACGCCTGTACGATGTACACGGGTGGTTGTACAAAATGTCTGGAATTTCCTTTTCACTGACACTTGACCTGAAATCGATGCCTCCCCCGCATACGACAGGGGTATATGTGACGCCAAATCAAGGATTCCACACAATGGAAGACGTCGAAGAAGGCTTCGACCGACTTTCGAAGGCGAAAGCAACAAAGTCCTTTGGATTTCTTACGATGACGTCGTACACGTTTCTCGCCACCGTCCTCATGACGCAGAACCAAAAGTTGTTGCCAATCGACGAACTCGTCCGGTTCAACGAGAACCTCCAGGTGCTGGAGGAGCTCAACGTCGAAGGAGAAAGCTGGGCAGTTCTTCAGTCCTACCAAACGCTTGAAAAGATCCTCTACCTCATGCGTGTGTTCATGCACCAGCGTCCAGAATACCTGGAGTCATCTACCGGGTACGTTTTTGCTTGTTTGATTGTGTTCGTTCTGTTGCTGCTATGTGGTAAAGGCTGTGCTCTCTGTATTTTTCAGAACTGTCGACACGTTGCTTGCACTGTTCCCGCCATCAAAGCGGCCAATATTCGTGTATCCGTCCAGCACAACGGCGGAGCCTGGGAGCGAAACTTTTGTCGACGAGTTTAGCGACGAGTAGCGCAATTTGTGATTCACGGTGCTACAGTGCTCTGCATGTTCGGTGAACACGATGATTTTACAACGTGTGCTATTTGAATGGAAACTCAAGCACGCTTTGCATCATCCGTTCTGCACATGAATTCTGATTTTGTTTTTTCGCGATAAACGCCTCTGGATCAGCCCCGCTTTCCGGGTGGTAAACAATAACTTCAAAGCTACGTCATGGGAACAAAACAAAATATTACCCGGGTAGAGGATGTCAAGGTTACGGACTACTTTGAAGTATGCTACATGTATGATGCTACAGCTACGTCTTCCATCGTGCACATTTACGCGCCGTGGACGGCAGTGTAGTTGTAGTACATTGGTTCTCATACTCGCTGTCGCAGTACGGGAACTCCGTGTCCGAGTCGGTCGGCGCGAACAGCGTCTTGCCGGACGTGTACGTCACGTAGCAGCCCAGGAAGCCGCACACGACCACGACGATCAGCGCCGGGATCTTCTCGTACAGGGGGATCTCGTGCCACAGCTTCTTGAGCAGGAAGATAATGGGTAGCAGGATACTGATCAGCGTGATGCACGAGGCTCCCACGAAGTCCACCAGGTCGGAGAAGTGGTCCTTCAGGATAATCGAGAGAATGACCAGCCCCACAATGATGGCGATACGCAGGACCACGTACTTGATGGCGTTCACTCCGCGGTACTCAGCAGCTTCCGCCTCAAGGTTGTCGTGGTACGGGTTCTCGGCGTCGGCGTTCGAGATGTACGACATCTTGGACGAGCGACGGTCATCGCCGTTGACGGCGTCCTTACCGGGCGTGTTCGCGGCAGCGTACGAAGCGGCCGCGTAGGTGAGGGCATTTTCGACATCGTCCTCCTTCTTCTGGTGCATCTTGAGGACCAAGCGCTCAGCGAGGTAGAAGGCCGGGTTCAGGATGACCGAAAAGGCGATCGTGATGTGCAGCTGCATGAAGAAGTAGGCCATGACGACGGCGCCCCAGTCCGACTTGAAGCCCAGCGTCGTGAGGCCACTCGTCGTGTCCGGGTAGATGGAGTACAGCAGGTTGCCCGTGATCTGGCAGCCCACGGCCGAGTACGCCGTACTGGCCAGGATCAGGAACAGACACGAGATGAAGGCCATCGTGACGAACACCACGCGGGGCATGCGCGTGGGCTCGCTGTGCTGGCGCTGCAGGGCCGGGATCACAATGCCGGCGTTGTAGGCCAGCGACAGATTGCCGAACATACCCGCGACCTGCGAGAACTTGATGTCAGGTGACGGTGGCGTTGGGTGGCCGCGCATGCCATACATGACGACAGCCACGCCGATGACGTCGGCGATAATAGTCCCTGCGCAGCCGGCAAAAGCTGCACCGGCGCCTTCCTTGAGTGTCGGGATGAGGCACACGGGCAGACACATGAGCGCCATGAAGCAGATCCAATAGGTGGTGCTGAAGGCGTCCGGGAAGAGGCCGTCCAGCAGAGTTCCGCCCAACACGAGGAACACGCACGGCACAAGAAGACACGGCCATCTGCGAGACGACCGAAAGCCAGCGGCCCCACTTGCCCATGCACCACTCGCCCAGGTCGCTGTAGGTCTTGACGCTCTTGGGAGCTAGCAGCATCACGCGGCAGATGGCCACGGACGCGTACACGTTGGCGAAGGCCATGAAAGCCATACCGACGACGGCTAGCACGGGCCCAGCGCGCGAGAAGTTGCCGGGCATACCGAGTGTACCAATGCCATAGACGCAGCAGAAGATATTGAGCGCCATCTTAAGGTCCTCCGCGGTGAGGAACTTCTTAGCGCAGGCCATGATTGCGAGTGGCAAGTCGGCAAGGAAGAGGTTTGAGCGCTGCGAGGCAAATTGGAGAATGAGGCGAAGTGCAAGTAGGTTGGTGGGGCGGGGTCCCTCAGTGTATCGGAGACGCTGCGCGGTAGGTGACCCATGTTTGCCAAAAGTGCATCGGACGAGGCCGAGTGCAATGCAAGAGATACGGAGCTCGTCGACGATGAAGAGGATGCGCTCGCCGACGCATCCCGTGGCCAACGACCGTGCTCACTGAGTCGGACACGGAGGTATTCATCCAAACACCTCGAATGAATCCTGCACTTCCGGCGTCGGCGGCTCTTTGCAATGCAATCCGTTGAACGCATGTTGTCGTTGTCATGCAATTGCTGCCACGATGTGCATCTTGACGATGGTCATGTTGAAGTGCACAGCAGGGGCGCCACTGTAGAGTATGTTTTTCACGAACTGAAAGTTGGCCCCTCTGGGTGTCCCCATGATCTTGTGGGGACATTCAGCGCTGCTTCGCTTACACAAGCCCCGCAGGCATGGAGTACGATACAGTAAATGCATGAGGCCATTCCGGCGCAAGAAGCTGAAGTACGCAAACGTATTCAGTACCCATTGGCTGCAACTTCAATGAAGTTTTCATGCTACACATCGAGGGTTGAATTGAAGCGATTTGGGGAGCGCAAGCGGTCATTAAATCAGCCGCATTGCCTTCGCGCAACCTACACATGTCAAACGAGTGCGGCTCAAACACGTACACACTCGGACCAAATGCGTGCTTTCGTTAGCCCGTGTTGCAGGCTGTACCTACAGGCCTGCTTCGGTGAGTTAGCGCCATCTTCCGGGTTTGTCTTCAGAATCCGTAGTACGGATTTCTTACTACGTACTGTAGTTGCTGCAGGGCGATGGACTCTAGCAACAGACATACAGTTTAGTGATGCGCTTGCCCCACGGTTGATGCCGACGACAACTCAAGACCGCCCGCAGAAGAAGAGTGCGAGGATTCTGGTGCCCTGCTCTCGCCCCCATCACCGCCGCGGTGACCGCGGTCTTGTTGCCTTTGCGATGAGGGAAAATCTCCATCATAGAGAATCCCGTGCACATCCCGCAACATGGCACCGGTATCCCGGATAATATATGTACATGACTTAATCCTTAACTTAACAATAGCAAGTTGCAAGTGAAAGTTTCACTGTGAAACCGTGGAAGAGCGATACAAAATACAACAATTTCTTCGGCTGCGCGACCGTGACTCCGACAGCGTCACAGTCGACGCGCAGGCCGTCACCAAAAGTGCATTTGTACGGTTTTTGGTATAATACCCGCTCTATGAATTACATAAACAATCGTGAGGGCTGGATTTTACCCAATCATATTAATCAAAAGTCTTAATTTGAACCAATTAGGTGCTGATTAAAATTACGTTAGCATTCCAACTGTTCCGACCATATTTGGTTGGAATCTTTCAAAAATATTTTGTATCCGACACAAACTTTCATATAAATGCATATTCTAAGAATATCCTAAAGTTTCCGACGGTAGTCGACAGTAGGGGTTTCGCTGCAGAGATAAAAGTGCGGAGTGGCAACCATGTCGATAGCATCCTTGGCCCCTGGCAACAGCAAGAAGGCGTGAACGACAGCATTAAGCTCCTTCACCGCGTTTCTGAGTACCGAAGGTATGACACTTGCAGAAGCTCACCAACTTATCGATGCTGATAAGACAGGTAAAGTACTGCGCATTATGCTAGACAAGTATGCGTATTCATTAGCTAGGTCGCAGGATAAAGCTCTAGCGACAAATACGTGTCTAGCATATTACGGGAATGTCAAGAACTGGTTGATGGACAAGTATCCACTACAGAGTGGGTTAGTAAGGCCCCAATTGCAAAAGATACTGACCGGACTCGGAAAGTATTGTACCAATCGAAAGGAAAGTGGCAACGAACGAGTAGCGCCGCCGTGCTCAAAGCAAGATTTAGAAGCCATAGTGCAAATCCTTTACACAACCGCGTCGAACGAGAGTGAATACCTGGATGCTGCACTAGTCGTCATGATGTGGTACCTGTATGGCCGTAGTTCGGAAGCAGAGCAAATTGAAAAACAGCAACTTTCAATTTTGCCGGGTACGGATGCTTTGATTTAATATTGTACTTGACATTCTGACGAGTTATAAATTAAATAGGTGGAGTTCTATTCCTTCAATTTAAGCGCGTTAAAACAGCGCTGCTGCAAGGCATCTCCTTATTCAAGGACCCACCAATTTTCTAACTTGTCCTTTACATGCCTTGGCAGTAGCCATGGTAATGCAGACAACACCATGCAAGCGCATGTTCCCACAATTTCTTTCCAAGCAGCGCACTTCTGTAAATGTACAAGGCATAGAGGAGCTACCTCTTGTCGAGCTTCTGGAAGCCGACGTCGACCAGACGTCCCAGCTAGAATCCCAGAACTCGTTGCCAAGGCCGTCCCTGCCAGGAGCACAAGCATACGTGAACAGGTTGTTAGTGAGGGTCAAGCAGAACGCAAACCTACAGAAGATCCGTCTTACCCCGGGTCTTACTTTTCATTCATTCCGCCGTGGTGGAGCAATGCACGCCAACAACGGCACTGTGGCCGAGAACTGGATCATCGAACGGGGTGGTTGGTAGCTGGACAGAGTGAACAAGGCATTCGGCTACATGCTCGGGACGACGCAGGCCGACCAACAGGTCTCTAGAGTGTTAAGTGGTTGGGAGCCGAAGGAATGAGCTCGTCTGCCATCTCTTTCAGCTCTCGAGAACCCAATACTTGGTCGGGCGATGAAAATGAAGGCGGTGTTATTTGCTAGCACAGTGACATTTTCAGACCAATCCCTGAACCTCGATGAGGACGTGGCCGACATGCTTGTCGCTACGCTGTTCCTGCTCTACCCGGACATGCTTCGCTTCTGTGCCAGCAGTCCATTCGTTGTTAAGACGCGCGAAGACATGGTAGCACGATCTATTGGTCAGTCTGAGGTGCTCGCCTGGAGTTCCACGATCCGCCGAGAGTTTTTCACGCTGACGACTCAGACCGGCTTGGCGTCGTGTTGAAGTTGGTGCAGCGCCAAACAGAGCAGATCAGCGTCCTCATTCTGCAGAACAAACAGCTAGAAGAACGCTTGTTAGCTGTCGAAGACAAACTGCATACACCGTCCGGCACCACGACCCAAGAAGGCATCGGAAGTAGCACTGCGACTTCTGTAAACACGGAGCCTTACTCGCAACCTCCGCCAAAAGCCGCTCGAGCAAAGAGGAAGGGGTCACAGTCGCTGGTGGCGATGTGGTTTGAGTGGTTCACGGCTGAATCGAGTCTACGCATCGCAATCTATCAAGAAAAAAGCACTATACGAGCTTAGACACGTCGCCGGATATCTGATGCTGTTCTTACCGACGGGCTTCGCACTCGACGTTTCATCCCCAACGTTCAAAAGCGAGGTATTGGTGCTGGGGAAACAGGCGCAGGGAAACGCGCTTGCCTTCCTCAAGAAACATGGGTCATCCGCGGCGGCAGCTGGCACTGCGCTTAAAGCACTGCGAAAGATTCACAAGCTTGGTAAGCTCAACGACCACATCGCGCAGTATCACGACCGCCTTGACCAAGGCGCAGTTGTTGATCCAACTCCTTCAGCCGCCTTGCCAGCCTTCATTCGAGTGAAGCCTTCTCAGTAGCCTTGTCTTCACCACTGCTTTTCCTTCGTCAGTATTCTTAAAAGCAAGCAAGCATAGCCATACTCCGTTAAGCATTAGCACAGTCCAATACAAAACAGCATATTCCTATAGAAGATTGACGACGACTGGGGTCGAACCGGCATTCCGGAGAAAGCTCCGGCTCCTCTCCACTAAGGACGTCGTCACAACTTTCGAGTTCTGCCAACGCGGCACACACTGATACAATACCTTTACATGTTTTGCATGAGTCGCCCTGGTCTCCGGGGCTCGAGGCATGGCCACATCGAGCATACAACCCCCTCCAGCAGCATACCGCCCGCCCTGCCGGGTAATTTAACATAACTAAAGCGGTCTGGGGAGACGACGAGAGTTGGAGCACCAGGTGAGGCGTCTTGGTCAGCCGTACGGCGCGCACAGGGGTCCGGCGGAGGCCTTGTGGGCGCAGGAGAGCCGGCGGTCCACGCTCTATCTTCTACGCCGTCGCGGAGGTGATTGTGTTTGGAGAATGGCTGGGGGGCCTGAGAGAGCAGGGATTTTTCATTTTGAATTTATTATGTGTATTCCCGCGGGACGGTCCACGGGTGGCCCACGGGGTCACGGCTAAGTCCGACTTTTAAACAGACGTCATTACCGGTACAGTAATGTGCGTGAATAAGCAACGGTCAAAAACCGATAATCTTGAATACTCTATAGATCTCGAACAAGGGACCTATCCTAAAATATTTGACAACATACTGATTTAGTGAAAACAGGCGTCTACACCAATGCTCTGATTGGCTCTCATCTTAAGATTCCGCCAATGACAGAGCAGAATTTGATTTTGAATTTGAGCGCGAAGATCGTCTTGAATCCTTGCAGCGGTCTACTTATCCACCAACACGTACGGACTCGAACCACTCATTGTATCTCTCTCTACACACCAAGCATCCTGACATTAAGATGAAGCCAGACATCATCAAACGTACTCGGCTCACAAGACATCAAAAACTGCTGCTGTGCAGTATGGCCATCGCGTCGCCCAAGATGTCCTACCGTGAGATCGCTCAATGGGCCACGATGACCTTCAAGCTGCACTCCACACCCAACAAATTCATGGTTAGCAGAACGCTAAAAGCGCGATCCAGGCTGCTGGAGGACGCTGCTGACCACGCTGATCACAAGAAGACACCAACCCATGGTCAGCTGCTACTTGACCACAACGTTGTGGACTTCATCATGCTAGCGGAACTACAGGGTATAGCCCTTAGTGGTGACCTAATAGTGTACCATGCTAAGAAACTGGGGCAAAAGCTGGGCATTCAACGCGCCCAACAGCCCAGGTTTGGGCGCTCCTGGCTGCGCTGTCTGCAGGAGTGGTATGGATTCCGGTGGCATCGTGCATTTGGTGAGGCCTCTTCTGTGGACCTCGATGGAATACAGGAGGAGCTAGATGCATTGAAGGCAGTCATACAGCAGTATTCCCCGTCAAACGACTTTAATATGGACGAGTCGGCGTTTTTTTATAACGCAGCACCTCGTGGCTCTATTTGCAAGAATACTGCCCCGGCGCTGAAGCAGAACAAGGCACGTGTCACAATGGCGTGCTGTGCGAACGCTGATGGCACCGAGAAGCTTCCGCTCCTGTTTCTCGGCACGGCAGCTAAACCCAGGTGGTACGCTAAAAAGCCTGCTGATATGCAGTACGCCGGAACGGAAAAGGGGTGGATGACTACCTGGATGTACCAGCAGTGGCTGGTGGATCTCGATGCTAAAATGTCGCTTCAGGACCGACGAGTGCTATTGCTCGTCGACAATGCTTCGTCTCATGATGAGACAGGTCTGCAACTGACCCACGTTCATGTCCTCAAACTGCCACCAAATAATACAGCCAAGATCCAACCAATGGACCAAGGCATCATATATTGTATCAAGAGAGAGGTTCTCTCCAAGAAAATGAAGCACGCTCTTGAAAGAATAGGTGAATTTGATGGGAACCCTTACAAAGTGTGTATGTTGACAGCGTTGGAGTGGTGTGAAGCGGCTGGGAGCAAAGTGTCGGCCACCACGATACGAAATTGCTGGCTTCATTCAACTGATAAGAAAAGGTAGCGTGTCATTTGTATTGAACTAAATCAGTACAATTGACACTTTCACGATACCTCCCTCTTTTCATTACCTCTCTACTTCTATCCATATCAGGCGTTGCTTATTTACGCACATTACTGTATCGGTTGGAATCTCGGTCAGACAGTTGGAATTTTTACGGTATGGTACATGTAGCATTTATACCACCAGAGATTGGCTATCTGATTACTGTATAGACGCTCGTCCACAGTGAAACTTTCACTTGCAACTTGCTATTGTTAAGTTAAGGATTAAGTCATGTACATATATTATCCGGGATACCGGTGCCATGTTGCGGGATGTGCACGGGATTCTCTATGATGGAGATTTTCCCTCATCGCAAAGGCAACAAGACCGCGGTCACCGCGGCGGTGATGGGGGCGAGAGCAGGGCACCAGAATCCTCGCACTCTTCTTCTGCGGGCGGTCTTGAGTTGTCGTCGGCATCAACCGTGGGGCAAGCGCATCACTAAACTGTATGTCTGTTGCTAGAGTCCATCGCCCTGCAGCAACTACAGTACGTAGTAAGAAATCCGTACTACGGATTCTGAAGACAAACCCGGAAGATGGCGCTAACTCACCGAAGCAGGCCTGTAGGTACAGCCTGCAACACGGGCTAACGAAAGCACGCATTTGGTCCGAGTGTGTACGTGTTTGAGCCGCACTCGTTTGACATGTGTAGGTTGCGCGAAGGCAATGCGGCTGATTTAATGACCGCTTGCGCTCCCCAAATCGCTTCAATTCAACCCTCGATGTGTAGCATGAAAACTTCATTGAAGTTGCAGCCAATGGGTACTGAATACGTTTGCGTACTTCAGCTTCTTGCGCCGGAATGGCCTCATGCATTTACTGTATCGTACTCCATGCCTGCGGGGCTTGTGTAAGCGAAGCAGCGCTGAATGTCCCCACAAGATCATGGGGACACCCAGAGGGGCCAACTTTCAGTTCGTGAAAAACATACTCTACAGTGGCGCCCCTGCTGTGCACTTCAACATGACCATCGTCAAGATGCACATCGTGGCAGCAATTGCATGACAACGACAACATGCGTTCAACGGATTGCATTGCAAAGAGCCGCCGACGCCGGAAGTGCAGGATTCATTCGAGGTGTTTGGATGAATACCTCCGTGTCCGACTCAGTGAGCACGGTCGTTGGCCACGGGATGCGTCGGCGAGCGCATCCTCTTCATCGTCGACGAGCTCCGTATCTCTTGCATTGCACTCGGCCTCGTCCGATGCACTTTTGGCAAACATGGGTCACCTACCGCGCAGCGTCTCCGATACACTGAGGGACCCCGCCCCACCAACCTACTTGCACTTCGCCTCATTCTCCAATTTGCCTCGCAGCGCTCAAACCTCTTCCTTGCCGACTTGCCACTCGCAATCATGGCCTGCGCTAAGAAGTTCCTCACCGCGGAGGACCTTAAGATGGCGCTCAATATCTTCTGCTGCGTCTATGGCATTGGTACACTCGGTATGCCCGGCAACTTCTCGCGCGCTGGGCCCGTGCTAGCCGTCGTCGGTATGGCTTTCATGGCCTTCGCCAACGTGTACGCGTCCGTGGCCATCTGCCGCGTGATGCTGCTAGCTCCCAAGAGCGTCAAGACCTACAGCGACCTGGGCGAGTGGTGCATGGGCAAGTGGGGCCGCTGGCTTTCGGTCGTCTCGCAGATGGCCTCGTGTCTTCTTGTGCCGTGCGTGTTCCTCGTGTTGGGCGGAACTCTGCTGGACGGCCTCTTCCCGGACGCCTTCAGCACCACCTATTGGATCTGCTTCATGGCGCTCATGTGTCTGCCCGTGTGCCTCATCCCGACACTCAAGGAAGGCGCCGGTGCAGCTTTTGCCGGCTGCGCAGGGACTATTATCGCCGACGTCATCGGCGTGGCTGTCGTCATGTATGGCATGCGCGGCCACCCAACGCCACCGTCACCTGACATCAAGTTCTCGCAGGTCGCGGGTATGTTCGGCAATCTGTCGCTGGCCTACAACGCCGGCATTGTGATCCCGGCCCTGCAGCGCCAGCACAGCGAGCCCACGCGCATGCCCCGCGTGGTGTTCGTCACGATGGCCTTCATCTCGTGTCTGTTCCTGATCCTGGCCAGTACGGCGTACTCGGCCGTGGGCTGCCAGATCACGGGCAACCTGCTGTACTCCATCTACCCGGACACGACGAGTGGCCTCACGACGCTGGGCTTCAAGTCGGACTGGGGCGCCGTCGTCATGGCCTACTTCTTCATGCAGCTGCACATCACGATCGCCTTTTCGGTCATCCTGAACCCGGCCTTCTACCTCGCTGAGCGCTTGGTCCTCAAGATGCACCAGAAGAAGGAGGACGATGTCGAAAATGCCCTCACCTACGCGGCCGCTTCGTACGCTGCCGCGAACACGCCCGGTAAGGACGCCGTCAACGGCGATGACCGTCGCTCGTCCAAGATGTCGTACATCTCGAACGCCGACGCCGAGAACCCGTACCACGACAACCTTGAGGCGGAAGCTGCTGAGTACCGCGGAGTGAACGCCATCAAGTACGTGGTCCTGCGTATCGCCATCATTGTGGGGCTGGTCATTCTCTCGATTATCCTGAAGGACCACTTCTCCGACCTGGTGGACTTCGTGGGAGCCTCGTGCATCACGCTGATCAGTATCCTGCTACCCATTATCTTCCTGCTCAAGAAGCTGTGGCACGAGATCCCCCTGTACGAGAAGATCCCGGCGCTGATCGTCGTGGTCGTGTGCGGCTTCCTGGGCTGCTACGTGACGTACACGTCCGGCAAGACGCTGTTCGCGCCGACCGACTCGGACACGGAGTTCCCGTACTGCGACAGCGAGTATGAGAACCAAGTGTACTACAACTACACTGCCGTCCACGGCGCGTAAATGTGCACGATGGAAGACGTAGCTGTAGCATCATACATGTAGCATACTTCAAAGTAGTCCGTAACCTTGACATCCTCTACCCGGGTAATATTTTGTTTTGTTCCCATGACGTAGCTTTGAAGTTATTGTTTACCACCCGGAAAGCGGGGCTGATCCAGAGGCGTTTATCGCGAAAAAACAAAATCAGAATTCATGTGCAGAACGGATGATGCAAAGCGTGCTTGAGTTTCCATTCAAATAGCACACGTTGTAAAATCATCGTGTTCACCGAACATGCAGAGCACTGTAGCACCGTGAATCACAAATTGCGCTACTCGTCGCTAAACTCGTCGACAAAAGTTTCGCTCCCAGGCTCCGCCGTTGTGCTGGACGGATACACGAATATTGGCCGCTTTGATGGCGGGAACAGTGCAAGCAACGTGTCGACAGTTCTGAAAAATACAGAGAGCACAGCCTTTACCACATAGCAGCAACAGAACGAACACAATCAAACAAGCAAAAACGTACCCGGTAGATGACTCCAGGTATTCTGGACGCTGGTGCATGAACACACGCATGAGGTAGAGGATCTTTTCAAGCGTTTGGTAGGACTGAAGAACTGCCCAGCTTTCTCCTTCGACGTTGAGCTCCTCCAGCACCTGGAGGTTCTCGTTGAACCGGACGAGTTCGTCGATTGGCAACAACTTTTGGTTCTGCGTCATGAGGACGGTGGCGAGAAACGTGTACGACGTCATCGTAAGAAATCCAAAGGACTTTGTTGCTTTCGCCTTCGAAAGTCGGTCGAAGCCTTCTTCGACGTCTTCCATTGTGTGGAATCCTTGATTTGGCGTCACATATACCCCTGTCGTATGCGGGGGAGGCATCGATTTCAGGTCAAGTGTCAGTGAAAAGGAAATTCCAGACATTTTGTACAACCACCCGTGTACATCGTACAGGCGTCCTTGCTGTACATGACTATCTCTGAAAGCACTCATCCGGATAATCATGATACCGATCAGTTCTGCGAGCTGCGAATCCTCTCGTGGCTCCCATTCTTCGTATGATCCTCCAAGAATTTCCGTCACGAATGTCATGATGTCTCCGAATCTCGAAGCACTGTAGTCATTCACGCTTTCCCACCCCCGAGCCTCAGCTACAACTGATGACAGCTTCTCTTGGTCAGCCACAGATATTTGCGCAGGTCTTTTATATTTCTGCGTGATAAACTTGCGTAGCTGAGTACTGCACCTGCACACAATCAGATTCCGAACGGTAATATAATGAATATCAATCGAGCGCAGCTTCTTGCTTTCATGGTCACGTACCATTTAAAGCGCGCAGCCGATCCTGGAAAGGTATCTTGAAGATTCTTTAGGAGGTTAAACAGATCACGCAGTCCTGAGCCCTCCAGTTTTCCATCGGTCTCAAGAGCAGCACGCACGACGACCGCCAGAATCTGGCGTAAATCTTCAAGGCGGTCGAAAATATCGCTAGAGCTGGAGTCCCGATCTAGGAACTCACTAGCGGCTGCCCGCGCGTTGTTCACGGCGACCTGAACGCTTGCCTCTTCACCTTTAATTTGTGCTAGTCGAGCCACCTTCAGTGCAGACTTAATACTGGTGGAAACGACATCGTCCTGCTCTTCGCCCGAAAGTTTGGACAAGCGCTTTTCCAAGCCATCGATCACCTGTGCCACCTTCTTTTCACTTTGCTGTACAGGGGAGCGTGGTCTACTGTGAAGCAGCTGATATTGGTGGTGCCGCGGCCAGATACTTTGTCGCTCCAGCTCACGACGGATCACCAGATCTGCTGTCGTAGTCGGCCTTAAGAAGGAGTGGGCAACTGGAGGCGGTAGACTAACGTTAGTAGCGCGCCTCTTTTGACCAACATGTCCTATGCCTGACGTTACTCCGTCTGAAGCAATATCGTAGCTTGAGTTCGCCCTCTGTGCGCCAGAAACCGCTCGAGGTGTCGAGAGTTCACCCGTTCTCCCTTGGTCACGCACCCTAAAGAACGACGGGGTTGGAGCTGAACCAGGGTCCCCCTTTCGCGGATTCATGACCCCTCCTGATGACCCTAGACCCGAAGCTCGGTACGGTCCTGAAGATGGTGGCTCTACATACTGTCGCCTTGCTCTCTCGTGGTTCACTGGCAACGAAGTCTGCTCCTCGTCCTCATCCTCCGTCGAATACCTAGAGGATTCACGCGATCGACAAGAAATTGTAAACGCGTTCAGCATGCACTGAATCTCTCTCAGTATTGGACCAATCTGCTCGCTGGACTGTGCCATCCCTTTGACAGACGCCTCCGCATCAGGCGGCAGCGTCACAACAGACCTCTGTGCATTGTGCACGTCTCGAGCGACGCGCACCACGTCCTGCAGCCGCTTGAGAGACGCAATAGCGTCTGTCAGCTTGACCTCCGTCTGTTTCACCTCGTCCTTAACGGCGTCGAAGCAGAGCGTGCGCTGCTGAGCGGCGCTGAGTCCGGCGCGAGATAGAATCACGTCCATTTTGGCAGACTCTGAAATATTAGGAAACAAAGTGCGGGGACATAGGAACAAAGTAAAGGAACATTCATCGGTAATCTATCCGTCATTTATTCAGATTCAAAGCTAAATTACTGAAAGGCACAATAAATTAACGGAAATGATTTCCGTTCTACGTACTGTACTAGAAAAATAGAGCATTTCAGGCTTTTTTGCTAATAGGTGATGTGGTGCATGGTTCTCACTCACTTTTTCGCCGCTATTTTTTATATGTGAATATGTGCCGGTATCGCGAACAACGCCGGGATTCCTTGAGGTGGACGGGTAGTTCATCCGTTGGGAACGGCGTTTTTTTGTTTGATTCATTGTTAACAAACCAGCTTCATTCGTACCCGTTGTGATACTCTTCGAAGTCATCGTCGTAGCAACTATCGCCGTCCAAAGGGTCGACGTCCGCTTTTGCAGAGGCCATAAGTGATCTGCGCCGAGTGACGCCTTTCGATGGCGGAACGTTCCCAAGCAACTTGCACTCGCTCTTGATGCTGTCGCCGTGCTGTCGAGTACGTGAACGAGACAACGAATCGGCCTCCTCTGTCTCGATAATCTCCTGGATGTCATCGCTGTCCCATTCGGTGTTGTTATCGTAGGTGTTGGGGCTTCGGCCATTCATGCGACGAGGTTGTTTTGACTTTGCTGAGGCTACACTTGAAGTTCCCTTCTCATCATCATGCTTGAAGTCAAGACCGGACTTGAAAGGTGATACGAGGCTTTCGATACCAACAACCTTTTGGTCGGCTTTAAATTCTTCCTGGTGCACTCGAGATGATGGCTGCCCTTCACCTGGTATGTCTTCCTCGATACCTTCGTCATCGCTCAGGCGAGATGCTCGCCCTGAACGGCGTCTTTTTTCACGATCTCTGAGCTCTGCGTCTCTCAATGGCTTCAAGAATGGGTGCTCAAGGCACTGTTTAGCTGACATGCGAAGCCTTGGCTCAAGCTGCAAAGTGCTAACGAGAAAATCCAATGTTCCTTCAGGGAGAGGTCGATCGCCTAGTAGCTCCTGAAAAGACTTGGATGCTGTTTGGACAGAGGCGACACCGCGTGGTACTCTAGGATGAAGTGCGGCTGGAAGAGGGCCCAGGTAACTCTGGATGAGGTTACTGTGTGCACATGTAAAAAAAAGTCAGCAGTCCTGTGCTTCAGGCAAAATGGATATGAACGCCTACATTTGTTCGATTTGAGTATTTCCAGGGAAGAGTGGGCGACCCGTTAGCAGTTCCATGAGCACGCACCCCACGCTCCAAATGTCAGCATCGAATGAATAGCGGTCGAGCCTAGAAAAAACAAAAATCACCGATTATAGGTTATTGGTGAAATAACCTTTTCACCACAAAACCTACCGCAACTCTTGCTCCGGAGGACGGTACCAACGCGTTGACACGTAGTCGGACAGTGGGTCGCCTTCAAACTGCACAGTCCGCGCGACGCCTACACCAGTATCTTAAATGGTTGTTCACTGCGAGTCCTCCAATTTAATGATCGGCTTACCAAAGTCGCACAGCTTGATATCACCGTTTTCATCAATAAGGATGTTGTCCGGTTTGATATCTGAGATAGTAGTTAGACGACGAAATATCGCGAACGACCTTCCAACGCCAGAATTCACTATATCACCACAGCTTACCTCGATGAATAATGCGGTTGGAGTGACAGTATTCCAGAGCCTTGCACAGCTGAAAAATAATTATTTTGGCTTCCTGTGGTTTTATCCCCTTTTTGTTTTTGGACAAAAGCTGCCAAGAGCAAGAAGATGAAGAGTTTGAACGCCGAGCATCCTTGAAACCTTGCTGTTGTTCGTACCTTCACCATACTTTCGCACACAAAATCAAACACCAGGTGTAATAAGCCCTCATGCCGGAAACTGTTGCGATACGACACAATGTAGGGATGGCTGAGCATAGAGCATGCTTGAATCTCCCGCTTCGACAACTGCTCGTCTACGGCAGCAGCCAGACCGTTATGTGCATGCTACAAATGCATGGATAGGTAATATGCGTAGCATTACCACCAGTCGACTTAAACTTCTTGATTGCCACGTAGTCGCCGCTGGCCTGTACCACACACACGTATGAGTGCACACAAGAAACAAAAGCAAAACAACAAAAACGTACTTTTTCTTTGGCTTTATACACGATACCATACGTGCCCTCGCCAATGACTTTCTCCACTACGTACTTGTCCATGCTACAATCCCGTCGTTCCCTGCACGAGGAAGCGTCGTGTGCACTGCCCGTTTCCGTTTCGAGGTCGATTGGTCTATATCTATATGTGCAATTTAACTCTTTGGGGATTACCACTGAGAAAAATTGCCGAATCCACTAGATGACTGTTTCTTGCTTTTCTTCTTGCTTTCAATGGCTACAGGCACTGCTGGTTCCAACGATCGCTTCTTCAAGGTGGCGTCTGACTTGGGCTTCAGGTACTTTCCAACGTTCTCGTCTTTGGTAGTTTCGCTAGTGGGGATACTTGCCACGTCTACTTCCCCCAGATCGTCATAGGCAACCCATTTGCCGCCCACTTTTAAAACAGTTCCTTGCACCTGAGGTTTTGCCTCACGAATCGCCTTTTCCTTCGCAACCTGCACGACATCCAAGCCTTGCGCTAGCGCTTCCTCGTACTCCTGGAATGGGTTGGCGAATACCTGGACATTCTTGATGCGCACATCCTCGATAGGACGGTCCTCGGCTCCAATCTCCGCGTGCTCAACGGCATCCAGCACATCCATCCCACCTACAACCCGGCCAAACACCGCGTGCTTCTTGTCCAAATGCGGGCATGCTTTGAAAGTGATGAAAAACTGCGAGTTGTTCGTCCCTGGTCCGGAGTTCGCCATACTCAGCACACCTCTTGAGTCGTGAGACTGCATCAATCACACGCAACAAACACCGTTACATTAGAGCTATAGTCTGAGAGCTACAGCCTGAGAGCTAATCTTGCAGCGCTTACCAATCGACTGTCAATTTCATCACGGAATGGCTTCTTCCAAATGGATTCGCCACCTCGGCCTGTGCCCGTCGGGTCACCTCCTTGCATCATAAAACCCTTTATAACCCTGTGGAATACGACACCGTCGTAGTATTTCTTCTGGCACAAACTCATAAAGTTGTCGGCTGTCTGCGGAACGAAATCACAATCCACCTCCAGGTTGATTTCACCGAAAGTTGTCTCCAGGCGTACGAGGCCTTTCTTCTTCAGCTTCCGAACAGCTTGCCATCTCCGTTCAAGCAGCTCTTGCTCAGAGGCTAGCGCCATCGCATTATTCGTTACAGGAGCCCTCACACTGGATGTGAATGAGCTTGAGCACTCGCCAGCAGTAAACTGCGAATACTGCAGCTTCCCTGAGCCCGTCGTCTTGTTTACCGTTGCCTCTTCTTCCTTTGACATGTTGCTGTGAGTCAGCGAAGCCACAATCTTGTCCTTCTCACTCACGCCATCAGCTCCACGTTTGATCTTGTCCGCTAGATCTTTCTGCGCCGCTCGCTTAGCTTCCAGCTACCATGTAAAAAAGCAAAAAAACGTTAACGTCTTTCAAACTTTGCCGATGTTGCAACCAAACGACTTTAAAATCAACGCCATACTTCATGAAGAATGCGATCTGTCGCGGCATTCGTGCGGATATTCCGAGCTGGGGTTGTTGTTGAAGCATTCTAAATCATACAAACCGCACCAGTTCATAAATAAATTCAAAGAGGTAGTTGCAGAGGAGTACACCACTTACATGTTCGCTCGCTTTCGCACGTCGTAAATGTTCGAAGTTTTCAATTTCGCGGTTGGAGAAGTCTTGTGGGTCCTGCAGGATGATGATATCTTTGCGCTTAAACTTTGCGCCAGAAATGAGGTCCTGTCCTTCCAGAAAACCGTCATTAGAAAAGATAATGCCTTCCAGAAGAATGAGGAGCCTTAGTTTTCGCACCGTCCAATTCTTTGGTTTGATGTTGAGCTCTTCAATGGCCTCGTAGCAGAAAACATTGCCCGTAGTCGCGATAGCGGCGATCTTGGTGTTATCGGTGAATACCTTGTAGGTAACGGGGCAGAAATACTCTCCTTGCGAGTTCTTGCTGAAGTGCAACTGGATGAGTTCCTTCAGCGCCAGCGGCTTGCCCGTCACCGGGTTCTACGGAGAACCAATACAACAATGATGTGAGTATAATACATTCTATGCAGATGCAGTGACCCCAATTGCAGGACATACGATCTGGTGTTTCTTGACGTAAGGCACGACTGCCTCCAGGTCGAACAAGTGGCCCTCACGTGAACACACCGGGTTCTAGAAATGAGGACAGTAGAGTTAGGTGGGGCACTAGGCAGTAGAGAGGGGGTAGATGCAAGTGCGTACCGCGAAGGGGCAAAGGGTGATGGCGCAGCAGTTGAATGGCAGACCTACAGCGGCGATAGCAGATCTGAGCAAATAAAGCGATAATCCAAAGACGAGAGAGACACAGACGACGTACGCTTGTAGGCACGACGGATCTCCTGCTTCTTGCCGCCATAGAGATACTTGTGCTCGGTCTGCGTGATGAACAGCCGGTCCTTGCTGTGGCGGTTCTTGCCCATGTTTGCTTCCGAGCCAAGAAATGAAAACGTGAGTGAACTCTATTTCACTTTAGTGACATAGTGACGGCTTCGTATTTGGCTCGCCAAACATTTTTCCAACGCTCAGGCCAAGTTTCTGAACTGACGACTGTGGGGTTTTGGATTTTTTGGGTTTTATTTGAATAAAGGGACACGATAAATGCGCGTAAGAAAAATACACGACAATAAAATCCCGCCAAATGAGCAATCAGCAAAACCTAGAAATACAGTAATCTGCCTCAATAAAGAGCACCTGACCCGTATACAATTTGATAGGTAAATGTGACATTGCAGGTAACAATTTTATGTGACTAGCGATTGATCACAAAGTAGACTGCATAATATGTTGAAGGTTATAAATTTTGTCGTGATCATTATTGAGGCAGATTACTGTAGAACGATGTTAGAGTCACTGTGACCGTACTTAACTGCGTATTGGGACCACATAGGCGGAACTCAGTAGTTGGTATTACACAATAAAGGCACAAAGGCACACTAAAGGACCAAACTGGGTAATATTATAACTCCGAATTTCAAAAATTTCGACGTATTTAGACATTACCGTCATGTATGTCTGGATGTGATTGGCTGGTGTCTATCGAATGTGAGCGACCAAATTAAGGTTGCTAGAATGTACATAATTTGAATTCCAAGGTCGCTTGAATGTACCGATAACTTAGAGATTTTAATGTATTTGGACTTCGCACACTTCGTCTAGAAAACACAACACACCGTGGTTCTTGCTGAATGGTGATCGTTAGGACGCATATCCATCAAACAGTCTACAGTGACGACACGTCATGTTTTGCTCTACCACTTGTTTTTACTTTTCTCTGAATGTAATTTCATGTTTCGTTATCTCATCTTACACATGCAGCGATTTCAACAGATAGCGCAATCAGAAGTATCGCATTAAGTTCTTCGAAATAGCAGTCGGTAGCGTAATTCCCGTCGGCGTAAATAGTAGCAGTGTTCCCCTGTCCTTTGCAAAAGTTGCGCAGAATAGTCTCTAATCTCGCCTCCACGTTTGTCGTTCCGCTCCGCGCTTCTTTCGGCTGCAACACAAGATTGTGAACATCACGCAGCGCCACATTCTTGCCTGCTCAACAATTATTAGTCGGAGATCAGTGTACATCCTTGAGGTCGAGCACATACCTGTCCGTCGGCGTAGAAATCGCATTATCATCTTCAACTTGGCTCCCGCGGCTTGCAGCTCGTCAACGAAGTCTATCAGATCTGGACCCCCCACACGCCGGTTATCGGGGTGATTGGCGTAGGTAACGCGATCAAGCTCGTTATTATAGGCCGTCACCTGCTGCGTTACCTTCACTTAAAAGCCCCGGCCATGAACCCAGAGCACCGTGGCTGTCAACTGAGCTGCAGCGGGGCTGCCGTAGCTTTAGCGTGAGAGGAAGACGTACGACTCAAAGAATCACTAATACTAAGCTCCTTAATAAGGATCCTTAAACAGCCCAGAAACCAGGGCACAAAGAGTTATTAATAACCGTAAGAACTCTTCGCTTCAAAAACCAGAAGTGTTTTATTTATCTTTATTGCGGTCAAGCCGCCTACGGTGTAAATGTATGTATTTGACTATCTAGCATAGTCAAACCTAGTCAACTACATATCCAATGGCTTCCAGCCTATGTACTGAGAGTCTGTTAACTCTCCGAGTTATGCATTGAGAGTCTGTTAACTCTCCGGGTACTGCGTACCCATTGTGTATCATACACACTTGGTGTAACCACCATCTCGTGTAACCCCGGTACAAAACGTGTACGGAGCCGGACAACGAACCTGGAGAGGTCCAGTAGCCGGAGACCCACGTCCCTGCGTGAGCTCCACGTATGGAAGATGAGACGTTTGACAGCTGGGAGTCCTTCTTCGCGTGTGTGGACGCGTACTAGGATGAGACTCACCAGGTCTTCAAGAAGCGGACGTCGATCAGCTCGAAGGCGAGGAACGCAGAGCTCCAGCAGCGTGGGAAGGCCACCCCTTCACCAGGTCTTCAAGAAGCGGACCTCGACCAGCTCGAAGGCGAGGAACGCAGAGCTCCAGCAGCGTGGGAAGGCCACCCCCTTCACACAGATTCCTGCTTCGTTCGATAAATACTACCGGAAACTCGCGTGCACGCACGTTGGACGCGACCACGTCGGTCGAAGGGCAAGCGCAAAAACTAATGTGTGAAATCGTCGGGATGCGAGGCACAGATGACTGTGGGACGCTATTCGTGGCTTTGACATCAAGCTCACGCATAATCACGCACTTAGCTCTGAGTCCTACGGAAACCATCCTGCCAATCGTCGTGTTGAGAACGAACACATTATTTATTTCGTTGATGAGGTCGAAGCTGCCGGGGCTAAGAAGAACTCATTTTGCAGTTTCTGAGAGAGCAAACGGGTACGCGCTCTGTGCTACTGCATTAGGTTAGCTGCCGTGTTTCTAATCTTTGATGTTTGGTATGTAGGCAAGCATGTAACACTCGGGGCATTCACAACTTCGTCGCAAAGCTGAAGGAAGCGCGGCACGGATCTACAAATGTAGAGAAAGGGCTGGAAGCTGGCCTTCGAGAATTTTGCACTCGGAAAGTGAATACGGCAACCATCTAAGTTGACGACGATACGTTGGCTCAGACTATTACCAGACTCACCGGATGCGGCGCTTCTTCGAGCCCCCCCCCCCTCAAGTGTTGATGGTGGACGCTACTCACAATACGAACGACGCTCGCTACAAGCTCTTCAGCTTCATGATCCACGACGTCTTTGGGCATGTACGTACTGTCATGTGCCTGTTTGTGACACTGTGACGATAATTGTGGTAATTTTGTCTTTACTGTGCGTTTGTGACTCTTTGTGTGTCTTTGTGACTCAATGTGATTCTGTGTCGTTTGCGCGATCCGATACAAAGCGATGGATATAGCTGCGGGTCACTAATCCTTCTATTTTTCAAGCGTGCAGTACGTGATATTGCGCTGCCGAAGTCTCCGCCAAACGTGCTACTGCGCTACTTCAGGTTGCGATTCCTCCTGAAGTCTCTGTATGTTTAAATTGGAAAATTTTGATAGCTTTGTTTGTACTGTTTAAGCCATCTAATACAATCCTACCAACTAGCTCATACGGCGTCATGTTCTTATCTGCTACGGTTCTACTGTGCGGCGTCTCGTCAGTAGGTAAAAAAACAAGTAGTTGAAGATGCTGGTATCTTATCTTTGGCTCGCCGATTGCCGTTTACCGCCTTAGCTCTTGCTCCAGCTACTTAGCAAAATACTTACCAGAGAAGAAACAAAAGCCGTTAACTGACTAAGGATATCGCCGTACTCCCTTGGCTACATAGAGCTCAGTAAAATGATCAGACTGAAGTTGCAGAGCGCACTTTGTCTTTCGATTTGGTCTTGTTGGTCCCATTGAAGGTACCATCGAAAAATGCTAAGACAATTGTACACTCCCGCAACTCGCAGGCACATTCAAGTATCTACTACATTCAGTCAACATGAGACGCTTGCGCAAACATGTACTCGAATGTCTACAAAAGATGAAAATTTTGATTCTAGCCGGTAATTTATTTCCATTGTGTGCATTGCACCTTTGTGCAGGATACACAACACGAAATGGTGGCTACTATGTGCAGTGTATATGCACTTAAGTACAAAGTCACAATCTCATTGTGTGACTCTAACATCGATCTTGAATAAATGCATGTTTTATCCCATCTGTTATATAGAAGTTTGTATGTGGCCATAATCGTAATTCTTTATAGAGCTGTAATGGCTTCAGAATTTAGTAAATTTTTAACTTACTGTTAACTTTATGCTGGCACATGGGTTGGATACGGAATATCTCATATCCCAGTTATCCCCGTCCCAACCCTGACATGCTGCTTCGACGAGTGGCTGCCTCGGTGCGTCGCTGGGGCGCGCATCCATCCGTGTCGGCCACCAGCACTAGGTCGTTTAGTGCAGCAGCTACAAGCACCCGTCCTGCATTGGCTCGGCTACCAGTCGCAACCGCCCGGAGCGTATCAACATCTCCCACCAGCATCTTCGACCTGGGGCAGGCGCTCAAGGCCAAGGAAACGTCCACCGACGACCGCGTGGCTGCTATCAATGCGCTGGAGCTGAGCGGTTCATTGGACAATGCGGTCAAGGAGCGCCATGCACTTGAGATCGTGGATAGCGACGCGCTGGAGGCGCTGTTGAGCTTTCTGCAAGACAGCGACACCATCGCCTCGTCCGATCTGCTGGTGCCCGCCTTCCTGGCGCTCATCCGACTGTCGACGGAGCCGCTGCTTACTCAGGAGCTCCTGAGACTGGACGCACCGAAGATTGTGGCACCATTTTTGACCCAGACGGACCCACGACTGCAGGCGGCTGCTTGCCTCACGTTGGGCAATTTGGCGCTGGAACCGACTGCTGCTGACGCTGTTTCTTCCCCTGACGTTGTGAGCGGGGCCTTGAGCTTGCTGACGAGCTCGCATGAAGCTATCAAACGAGCCGCCTGCACTTGTGTGGCTAACATCGCTTGTAGTGCCCAAGGCCGACGACAGATCATGGACCAAGACGGCGTGCTGCGCATGGGCGAGCTGCTTGAAGATGAGTACAGCGACCCACTGCGTAGTGCAGCAGCGTTTGCGTTGGGAAACATCCTCTCTGGCCGGGACATTGATGCACAAGACTTGCTGCGCGAGAGTGGTGCGTTACCGTCTCTTGTGCTGTTGCTGTCGCCGGTATTCGCCGAAGACGTCAACAGCAGCGCTGCCTGGGCTGTGCATCACGGTGTGCACCTTAATGCAGCTAGCCAATCACTTGTGGCTGACGCTGGAGGACTGGCGATGCTGGTTCAACATCTTGCCAGCGAGGCATTGGAGTCGCTGCAGACTAACGCGTTGCTGGCACTGGAGAGCGCTGTGATTTCAAACGCCGAAAACCTGGACTGGTGCCGTGACAACAGCGCTTTTGAGGCCCTTCAACATGTTCAGGAGACGGATGGCGATGCTCTCAATGCGAACGCTAAGCAGGCCCTGGCTTCTCTGCTAGAACAACTGAAGTAGAACAACATGAAACCAGGCTTTTGCTACCTATTTTGTGTACTTATTCAAGACGTCAAACATGCCCGGCACACAAAGTGAATGCAGACGCAACGAAGAGAATCAGTATCACAGCTGAAGACGCCGTTAAGGACGGGATACTCTGCATTGTCGTCAGCACTTACTCATTGCTGCTGTGCGTGTGTGGCGCACTGGCACAGAATGTTAGCCGGATTGAACGCGACACGCTGTCGTTTGAAAGTGTCACGAAGAGAGCGGCCACGACTACAAACAGGAAGAACCAGACTGGTGCTGTGGAGGGGCCCTTAGCTGTGCGGTTGTCCACTACCTCTTGCCGCAGACGCGCCTTCGCCTCCTCCAACTGCTCGTCTTCACCAATGTCTGCGCCATTCTCAGCGTGGGCGTCAGCTGCGTGTCGTGCAACCACGGCGTTCGGGTCATCATCGACAACTGCCTGCTCCTTCGGCGGTTGGGCAGTCTCATTCGCGGTCCCCAATGTTTGTTCTTTTACTCCCCCTTGCCCGATTTCCCGAGCAACCTGCTGCTGAGGGGTGGGTACAGCGGCTCCAGCCGACGTCGCCTGAAGTTTCCAACCATTTCCCATTAGAGCCTCCACCTCCGTCGCATTTTCATACGGCACCCAGTGGAGCTGCTCGCACGACTCGGTATCGTTCACACCTGCCTGGAACGTCACACCAGAGAACTTAAGATACGACTCAAAAGAGCGCACCGACCCGAAGCCGTACTTGTCCAGTTCGTACGTGTCAACCATGCCCTTAACGGGCTTGCCGACCAGGTGGTTAAACCGGTTCATAGCCATTTCGCTCTCGCGTTTCTTCACCTGCGGATCCACCGTAATGTGCTCAAAGCGAGCCGGCACCTTGGAGTAGTTGTGATAGATAACGGAGCCCAGCTCACTGGGAGAGTACATGTCGTATCCGCTCGTCCACAGGCGAGACGCACGCAAAAATTCCTCACCGTCGAACATCCACAGCGTATGCGAGTCGACCGGCACACGGCGCTCGGCATGGCATTTGTTGAAAGACAGGCCAGCGCCCCACAGGGCCTCCAGCTGTGGGAACTTAGAGCCACTGATCATACTAGCGCCAACAGTACGCACCAAACCATTGGATCCTCGCATGGTCGAGCACAAGTGCGGCAACGAAGCGGACAGCGCGTTGTCGCCGTTCTCCTTGACGAAATCGTGGATGTGGTGCAAGTACGTGGACAGCACGGCCATCTCGTTGTTGACGCGCTTCCACTCAGCCAGCAGGTTTTCGTCCCAGAGGTTCGTGAAAAGGCTGTGGCCGTCGAGCTGCAGACAGAACTCCTCCTGCTGGATCAACTTCTGCTGCTGGTGGCGCGCGAGCGTAGGGCCGCGCGACTCCGAGGCCGCATGTACGTCCACGCGAATGTGGTCCTTGTAGGGACACGGTCCCTTGTCGGGCCACTCCGCCTCGGCCATCTTACAGAACTCATCGAGGCAGCGCTCGTCGCCGTCGTTCACCTGGTCCACGACACCAAAGAAGAGCCGCTCCGGGTACTTGGCGCGCTTGAGCCCGGTTAAGATGGTCTTGCCACAGCGAAAGCCGTCGCGGAAGACCGACAGACCCACGAAGATGTCGAAGGACGCGGGGATCTGCGCCGGCGGCGGCCGCAGGTGCTCCTTTGCCGGATCCAGTGGAATATGTTGCACACTCGGGTCCAACTTCACGGAGCGCTTCGTATTTACGATGCCCATGACGGATTCCATGCCCTCAGCCGATGCGTGCGTCAGTAGCAACGCCAGCACGAGCAAAAGCAACATCCTTGGCAAATGCATCGTCGTCGTCTCGAGGCTCGGCTTGGGAATTCGATACTGAAGGAGAGTCAGAGCTTGACTTGGCCAGAGGCAGAGAGGCTTGATTGACGTCACTCCCGACCAAAAAGGTTTTGGGTCTACACAAAATTTGATCTTTCTGTGTCAGACTACACTAATTTGAACGATCGCGTCTTGGCCACCTTAGCTGCATCGCATAAATACTTGGCGAGGTCAGTGTCATCCGTGTGACTCGGGTTGCCTGGAGTCGCCCAATGCCGCCTCCACTTGCGGCACCAGGCAAGTTAGGCCGACTATAATAGAACCAGGAAGTTTTGATGTGGCAGATTCTGAATCGGTCGGTAATATCAGGGGCAGCTGGACGTCTCGTTGTGCTTGCTAATGGATATGAGTCCTCTTCGCTTTAGTTGAGTTTGTCTTTCCCTCATTCCAAATGAGTCCAATTTCAGCTTCTGGGTGCTGCGCACGACATAAAAATTCCAGACCACTATGCTCAATTCCAACTGGGATTTCCAGTTCCCAGTTGCCGTTCGTTGCGTGACAAGTTGTCGCAACCGAGAGGACTTTGACAGTTTCGAACTGACAGCTGATGATGATGATGATGAAAGGTGGCCTTCTATTTGGTTTCTACTTTAGTTTTTCTATAGAAGCCTTGTATGCATAAAGACTCGAGACTATGTCTTGAGCCTATACACAAGACCCGGTGGGGTCTGTGGTTCCGTTTTACTGATGTAGTTTTGTATGATACTAGGCACTTGCTGCTGCAGGTCGAATATTTGGTTGGTCTCTCTGGATGCTAAAAATTTCGCTGCTTGCAGCCGCGCTATTCCCAGAGAATTGCGAAAGTGTTGTTTTAGCGATTGCCGTAATGGTTCGATCGTACGGCGTTCGTGGGGATTTGTTTCTTCGAACTGATAGCTTATCAATGGCTATCCTTGCGAAGGACGTTTTGGGCACTTACTGAAAAATCGTTAGCGGTACATGACCCGAATTAATGATTTCGATGCAATAAGCTTATTTTTTTGTTTACGATATGAAATGTGCAATCCAAACGGCAGGGATCTCGGAGCCTTTGTACTACAGCATGTCTATACTGTAGGTGGAGCAGCGCAGTAAGTTCGAGAACGCTCAACAACATACTTGTACACGCATTATTATGTAAAAAGCTAAAGGAATGCATGCTACTAAGCAATCATCGCGTGATTGGCTAAAATTTGTATCAGCACGTTCCTCCTCGTTTCATTGCTCAATCTGCCGCCATGGTCGCGACTCCTGCCAACACACCGGCGGAGACCGTGCACCCGTACTACAGACTACTGCCGTCATACGTGACCCCCGATAGTGTACGGGAAGAGCAGAGCGATTTTCTGCGTCGGATCCAGGTAAACCGCACTGGGGAGTTAAAGAATGCGAGTTCGGATCGTATCGACTAACAACTTGCCGGTGCTTCTGCGTGCGCTGTTGTGCAGGAAACACTTACTTGTCTGGAGAGTTTGCGCGATGGGGATGCACAGGAAAACGCTCTCCAGAACCGCCACTTTCGAGTTATAGACATGTTTTTCAAGCTGAAGCACGAGCTGCCATTGGAGCTACACGCACAACTGATCCGAGTGTTGGTGGAGCTGCTGTGGACGCAGGATGCACGCTCTGTCAACGATGTGGACATGGAAATTCGGGCTGTGAAGGCGTTGCAGTTGTTGCTGCAGAAGTGGAAAAAGAGGCAGCTTCGTGAAGGAGCGCTGGGCCATGACCTCGTGATTGACTGGAGATCGGTGAAGCGCGCTATCGAGCGCGTGTGCTTCCGCGCGCCCGGGTACATTCAGCAGGCTTCGCAGAGTTATCTCTTGAATCTCACCAATACAACGGTCAAGTGCGCGGAGGTGGCGCGCAGTTTCTTCCGAGCGACAGATCCTGGTGTGCCCTTTATGTTGGAGCTCTGGACTGAGTTCGGGGAGACCATTAAGGACGTGAAGACGAACGAGTGTTTCCGTGCGCTGGCATTCTTCTCGTTTTTCATGTCTTTGCCAGCGTCCGAGGAAGCAGCGACAGAAAAGGCTGTAGTGGAATCACTTCCCGACTGGTTATCAACGTGGGCGCTGATTTCGAGGTGTTCCAAATGGGACGGTCACTGGATGAAGATCCTTTCTCGGGTTGCCAAGCGATATCCCGGCACAACGATGCTTGATGAGTATCTTCCGTTTGTGTTCGCGAAAGTGACTGACCTCTTGGAGTTGCCTTCAGACCTCGGTTCCCCCTTCAAAACGCAGGCGTGGCCATCCGCGTATACTTCGATGAACGGATCAAAGCGTTTCGGGCAGCATGCAATGCGACTGTGCGTGTACCTCTTACGAGACGTAAAAGACGGCGAGAGTGATTCTGCTTCGACTCGATTTCTGCTAGAAGTTCTGAGCTTGATGAAGTCATTCTTCCATCCCTCCAATGTTGCCAACGTCGGCAACTCACTGACTACATTCGTCTATTACCTGAGCAACGCACTCGCCAAACGGCTAGGGCGTGAGAAGAAAGATGATGAACGTTTGCAATTGGTTTCGGTCAATAAGGTGGTTGACGCAACCCTGGAAATTTGCTTGCTGGGAATATACTCGAAGAACCGGGGAGTAGCAGCCAAGTGTATGTATGTGACGAAGATCCTTTTGTCCATCGACCCTGCACGCTGTGCTGCTCCCGTGATGCAGGAGATGCTTAAGGCGCTTGACCCAATGGCCATGAGTCACTCGCACTTGGCAGTCACTGCGATATCGTCGATGGCGGTGTTTTTGCCGCAGCTGATGTGTGGGCGGCATCCGCTCAGTACGGGACTGTTTTTCGCCACTTACTTGAAGCCTATCCTGAAATTGACGTTACCGGGGATTGATGCGAACGATGAAAAGAAGACACAGGCGACAATCCAGCTTTATTTCCACTTGCTGTCGTGGCTACCCGTAGTGAACGACCCAGCCAAGGCCAATTTCCAGACAACAAAGCAGAGAGGTGAATTGTCGGACCAGTTGTTTGCTGACATGGAAAATAGTTCGTTTGCTGAAATGGGCGCACTGGACAGCCAACTTGACGAGGAAATATGGGAAAACGGACCATTTTTGGAAGACTGGGCGCTTGCGGTGCTGGATCGGTGTTTCCAGTTTATTCAGTCGCGTTCTAGTGCCAGGTCAGCCTCGCCCTCTACCAACACTGAGAAAGGAAGAAACGGAAAGTCGTCCAAGAGGGATGGAAGCGAAGACGCGATCGTGTTGCAGGTCTTGAATTTACTGGCCATTTTATATGCGCAACTCTCCCCAGAAATTTACACGCAGTGCTTGCGCAAGACAGTGTCTTTCGTGTCAAACGCATTCTACACTACGTCTTTCGGAGGAAAGGTAATCTCCACGCTGATCTTCAATTGCATGCAAGGAAATCCTTCCGAGGCTATTACACAATTCATGCCGCTCGTGCTGGATATATTTCACGTTTCGAAGACTGGTATTGATGTTTCCAGCTTGATGGTGAACGAAAAAGTGTGGTATTTGCGCATTCTCAGCGGATTAGTGCGCTTCAGCCACCCCGATGACCGCGTCTTGCTGCGCTATCAGCATGAATTGGAAGTGATCCTGGCACATTTTCTGAACAGCGATGATAATAAGGAAGTTTACGAAGCCGCAGGCGCTGTTCTTCGCTACTTGCTCTTTGGTCTTCTCGGCGTGTATACACATGACTTTCGTTCATTGCCTGCCGCAGAGTGGGTGGATGCAACCTCCAGCGAAAGTGGAGCATTCCAGTACTTGGGCGCTGGCATTTCGTGGAACAAACTTTCGGTAGGATGGCACGAACCAAACGAAGCTGAACTTTTATTCGGATTCAAGCTTTTACAAACCCACGTTGTTGGTGCTCTGGACGAGTTGGACCAAATGAGCGAAGCAGAGGATCTAACGGTTCGTTCGTGGACGCGTCTCCTGAATCAAGTGTTCCAGGGTATTCGTGGAGCTGCAAACGTGCTCACTGACGAAACTGTGGTAGCGAATGGTGCGCTTTTGGATGGTGCTCACTCGCTGCTGCTGAAGGCACTGGACAATAACCTGGAGCTTTACAAGAACTTCGTGTCTCTGAAAGGGTCGCTGATGAACCGCGTTCACAGAGTTATTGTGTTTTGGAGAGAGAGGAGGAGCGGGAGTGCAATGGAAAATCAGGTGTGGGATCTGCTTCTGGATATCATACATCAGCTTCTTATTTGGAGAGGGGAGCATCTTGATGAGTTTAAGATGAAAGAAGCTCAAAACATGTATGCCAGAATGACGAGCTTGGACGCTGCATCGCATGCGTATCGGAAAAGTCGCCGTACAGCAAAGGGTGAACAAGTGTTGCTCTTATCTCGCAATGAGCTGGTGGAGAAGGTGATGTTTTTCTATGCTAAACGGAAAGTGCAGCAGCATTTCGCACTTGCCAATGCAATTATGCAGCCCGAAAGTGATGAAGATACGCGCCAATGTTACGAGGCGCTTTTGACGGAGGTTGAACATCTTCTTAAGAACCCTTACGACGATGTGCGAGCTACTGCCGCAGCAGTAATGAAGGAGTGTTCGCTGCTGTATGCGCGATGGATATATTCCCGCCAGTCGAGACAGATTGAGGAACTGGAAGGACTCGACGATGTACCGCAACTAAAGGAAGAGCACGTGTCGGGTATACTTCACATGCTTTCACTGCCGCTTGCCCGAAGAAACCTGTGGAAGAGACGCGACATCCTTCTTAAGCGCGTGCTTGTGGTGCTCTTGAGTAACAATGCAGTTGTGAAGCACGTTGACGGTGAGGTGAGCAAGGCGAAGATCGAAGTGAAGCTGCAAACTTTCTTCTTGTCACTGTTGTCCAACTGGCGGTACATCCGCGACCACAACGCAGTGTCACCTCTTCTTGAAGCCCTTGTTGCTGCAGAGCCCTCCCCTACCGAGCATTGGAAGTTCCAGTTGATGCATTTGGTGGTTTTATATCCATTCTTGCAACCGAGAATTGCGATTTCAGGGGATGTGTGGAAGCTGGTGATTCGGCAACTGGGTAACGAAGTGCTACCGGTTCGGCAGGTTGCCTTGGAGATCTTCAGGCACCTTTTGAAGGTGCTAAAGCGCAACCACAAGGACGATGTGTCCTCATGCGTGGAATCTCTTCATGAACTTATCTACTCTGACAGTACGATGCATACTCTTCTGGATGCCTTCGTCAACAACCACAAAAACTCAAACAAATTTTCGGCATCTGCAGATGGGCAACATTCTAATTCAGCTCCAAGCAATTGGTCGTTTGGTGTGAACGAAGTTGTCCGATATATTTCGAACAGCTCCCAGTCTTTGCCGAAAGCCCCACCTCTGTCGTCTGTGTGCCTCCTCAACCGATCAAGTAACGCGATTACAAACGTGAGCTTGTCCAGCGTCAAGTTGATACAGGAGCTCGTACAGGAAAACCCGAAGGCATTGTTCGGAAGCTGTTTCATGAGGATATTGACAGACTTGGCCAGCAACAAGATTGGTGCCGATAGTGCTGAAGAGGACCGTCAGGCAGCATTAAACACGTTGGCGGACTGTACTACAGGGCTGCTTCATTCTTTGGTAAAACTGAACGATGTGGACGACGAGCCCGTCATGAGCCATGTCGCAGTTGTTTTCGATGTGCTCAAGGTAATCCTACCCCAAGTGAGTATCATGTTGGTGGGCCAATGGGTAGAGGTACTATACCTCTCTTCTCGTCCGTCTAGATCGGGTACCGTGAAGTTACGCCGATTGGAACCACTGGTGAACTACTTGCTCGTTGAGTTGGAAGATTCGTTCGCTCGAGCTACCGTTGAAGATTACGCACGTCAAGCAAAATGGCTAGCCCTAGTTGAAGCTGTTGGTGTTCATTTGCTAGCGGCTGGAGTATCAATGGCTGACTCGGGAGTCCACGCATTGGCGTGTGAGTTTGGTGAACAGGTACTCAAGGTGATCCGTGAGCACGCCTTAGCTCACCGGTACAAGATAATCCGAGACCGCGCTGGTAAAATGCTGTTCTTATTGGGCGCTTACGCTTTTCCAACATCCTCATGGTCGAATGGGTCAATTTCCTCCCCAGTTGCCCAGTCCACGTTGCCATTGAGCCAACTCGTGGCTGCGAGTGGTTCGACTGAAAACGGTATCGCCGACGTGGACAACGAATCTACTGGGAGCGACTCTGAGATCGACACCCAATTGCATGCGAAGGAAACCGCGATGCAGTGGCTTTCGTGTTGCGAAAAGCACGGCAATGGACGCGATATGCTTGCTGTGCTTAACGACTTACTTCCTGTTGCTCTTTTGGCGCAAAGCCACTCCAAGGCAGAAGTAGCCGTTCAAGCGAAGAACGTCACGGATGCCGTATCGCTGTCGCTACGAATGTACTTCGTGCCGCAAGATACTACTGGTGAGCGTGCATTGACGCAGTTACTGGAGCAGCTGAAGCGTTTGGCCACCTCCCAAACATGGAAGACACGCGGTTCAGTGCTGCGTTTCACCATGACGTTCGCCTTCTATCACTGGGTTTTCTTCACTAGCGCTTTGAAAGAGCAGGTGCATTCTTTCATCTGCTCATTCTTGACGGACAAACAGAGAGAGGTGCAGGCCATGGCAAAATACGCGCTGCGGAGCCTCCTCCACAATGAGCAACCTGCAGCTGTGGAGGCACTGGGCGTGCGCTTCACAGAGAGCTCGGGCCAGGCGCGCGCGAAGTTCCCAAAGCTAAAGCGTCGTTGCGAGCGCCTGCGGGCCGAAGGAGCTCCCAGCGAGGAGCTGAAGAAAGCTCAAGATCGCGTGGAATCGCTCGAGGCGATGATGACGGAGAGTGTGCTGAGCCTGAGCGCCATCGTCCTGGCATTCCCGCATGACGTGCCAGCTTTCGTGCCGCCTATCATCGAGGAGCTGGGCCGGTTCCTCTACATGAAGCGATCCTCGAACACCATCTCGTTCCTGGAGAAGACCGTCAAGGAGACGCTGCTGGACTTCAAACGCACGCACCAGGACAACTGGCTGGAGACGAAGACCAAGTTCTCAGTGGCGCAGCTTGACGTGATTGAAGATGTAGCCATAGCGCCGAGCTACTTCACCTAGGCAGATGACAGAATCATATTTCTTACTTGAAGTACTTTGCAGGAAAAAAATACGCCGCCACGGCCACTTCCCACCGCGTTTGTTTTTATATTAAAAAACGCCTCCACTTTTTAATTACTTTTGTTTACTTTATTTTTTTAAAAGAAAAGTACTTAATTAAGTACATGTAAAACACTTTTTTCACTGATTATACACTATACGCTCGGAGTATACACAACGGTGAGTCCATTCACAAGACGAAAGCAAACCTGCTGACCTGCCGCCGCTGCGAACGACGTCGATGGTGGGCAATAAGCACAAGAATGGCATTATCTGCACGTTCCCAAGTTGCAACAAGCCCATGCGCACCCAGAAGTTCAAGATGCACTTCACCAGGGCGCACTTGAAGGATGGCGAGGTGTACTCAGTGGAGCATCGGCGGCAGTACGAAGTGGCGAGGGAGGAGAATGCTCGCAGCACCGTGAAGTCTGAACTTGTCCCCGCTGTTGCTACAGCGGCGGAGACGCCACCGGTGATGTCCACTACGACGACTATGGGTGGGATTTCTCGTGTGGAGACCATGTACCCTGCCGCTGCTGCACTCGAGAACATCGATGCGGCACAAGCGAGGCAAGTGCAAAACCTGCAGGCCCCGTTGTCCTCGAACCTGGAAGACCCAGTCACATCCGCCACCAGGAGCGAAAATGGTGCCGCTAATACAAGTGCATCACCCAGAACTATTCATATAACGTCCATGGCGCCGACGTCTGCGCAGACTCTGCTGTCAAGCGATCAAATAAGCGGCATCAAACGCCCGATAGCCGCGGTTGAGAGCTCCTCTGGAGATGCCGTTGACCCAACGAGCGTGCTGTTGATGCAGTTCATAGCGCTGATGGACCAGCGTTTCCAGGAGCTGGTAAGCAAGATGGGCGAAATGATCGACGTGCAGAAGGACCTGATCGACACATTACAGGCCAGCAACCCGGGCGGGCAGGCACCGGCGTCAGCCTTCTCACATGCCGTCGAGGTGGTCATGAAAAGACGCAAGAAAGATACGAGCCCTCGCAGCGATAGTAACAGTGAGAATGGCAATGGCAACGCCAACGCCGACGCTAATGGTGGGAGTCAAGGCGATGGATTTGTCTTGTAAACAGCATACAACTGAGCGTTAGCAAATTATTGTTTCATTCGAATCATTTGCCACAGGGGTAACTGCTAGCTCCATACGGAGGAGTCTGCAGCATTATGTAGCCATTTCTAGTAGGTAAGTGGTGTGCACCACACTTCGTCGGCTTCCATCCAATTGCAAAAGAGCAAGATGAGCGACCAAGCCGTGGAAGCGTTCGGCAGCGTGGAGCAGACGCTGGCGGCGGTGGAGGAGCACCTCGCTGTGTTTAAACAGACGTCTATGGAGGATTTTGTAGCAACTCTAAGCCCGTTGGAGCGTGCGAAGGTTCAAGTCTCGCTGGGTGCGTGCAACAAACCTATAATTTGATGGCCATTGACAGTCGACTTATCAAGCTGCTCGTCTCTCTTCGCCGTGCCATTAGCCTACACCATCAATGCTCTGCTGTTTGTTTTCTTGAAGACGCAAGGTGTTTCTTCAAAGGACATTCGTCAGACGCACGTCAAGCAGGAGCTGGTAACGAAATTACTTATCTCCCCCGTGCCATTGATTATGAAATTGCTGATGGCATTTGGCTGTTGTGCACCATTTTAATGCATTAGGAGCGCGTGAAGGCTTTTATTAAGAAGATTAAGGAGGCGGAGGAGCTAGCCAAGGGACCGAAACTCGTGCTCGACAAGGACGCCTCGAAGCGCTTTATTCACAAGGCACTGAGCTCCGACCAAGTGTACGTGGACGCAGTGAAGGCCAAAAAGGGGGAACAGGAGAGCAAGGGTACGAAAAAGGAATCAAACACGAAGACGGAAGGCAAGGGAAAGCGGGCGGCCTCCAAGTCCTCCAGCAAGAAGAATAAGCGCCAGCGGAAACACTAGACAGCCCATGTACCACTCAGCTCAGCGCACCGGAAATCGATATTGCATTGATACGTTTATTTGCAAGCCGCCATCTTCTCGCGTGTTTTTGTCAGGCGTAGTTATACACACACTTTATCTGCTGAGGGTGCGTCTCCTGACGGCAGAGCGGGCATTCAGCTTTGTTCTTCTGGCACCAGCCCACGATGCACTCCCAGCAAAATACGTGGCCGCACGGAGTGACGGCAGGGGATACTCGTTCGCCCAAACAGAGTGCACATTTACGACGGGCTTGTCGACTGTTTCCAACGCTCACACCTTCCGATTGTTGATGAGAAGTCCCTGAATTAGCATTCACAAACGAAAGCGCCGTGGGAACCCTCTCTGAGTGAGAAAACGGGGTCGCGGGGATACCGGCTGCAGCCCTCGCTTCCTGTTGGCGTAGCTTCTTCTCCTGCCTGTGGTGTCCATGCAAGCGCTTAAGCTCGATTACCGTTGTGGCGAGCAGACGAAGCGACATCATATACCCGAGCAGGGACAAGTTCATACCGGGCATCAAGTCCTTCCGTACGAAGACGTACTGAATGTTGGCTATCCGCTTCGCCAAGTGCAAGTACTGCGCGAACACGTAGAAAGCTGCGAGGTGCGCGTGAGCCCCCCATTGCTGCACACAAGCCAAGCTGAATTCGAACGATGCTGGAAACACATCGTTCTCGATCCATGTACCCATAGCCTTGAGCTTTGATACTACTCGGTCAAGTTGCTGAAGTAGCCGCTGTGGCTTCAACACAGCCACTCGACTCTTTGAAGAGTGCTGAGAACCTTCGGAGCCGTCTGTAGTTGATACTGCTGTTGCCGCCGCTGCTGCACCAGCAGCCTCTTGCCGAAGGCGAAGCTGCAGTTCCATGCGTTCCCTCGGCGTGCGGGTAAGATGACTTAAGTTTTTCCATCCGCTTTGGGATCGCGCCGTCAGATACCGAGGCAGCACAGCACAAGCGAGCCACAATGCATGGCGTCGAAGCCGCACAGGCGCCACGGACCCAGACACTGGCTTGGTGACACGGATAACATCACAAAACTCTTCGCCTAGCGTTTGACCCGGCTGCTGCATGCCGATGGAGAGCGCGTGGTAGAGCAGAGAGGAGAGCGCTGCCAGCTCCGGCAGCAGCTGCGACAGAAGGTGGGCCCCGCAGCCGCGCTCCAGCACCTCACGGAGCAAGTTCTTGAGCTCACTTCCGTACACCGCGTCCTTGTTATCTGCCAGGAGAAGCTCCGCGCATGCACCTGCCGCCGGGAACGCGTCTGTAGCTTGAGACGGCGCCATTTAGCCTTACGTATCAAGAGCGGAATTTCGGAAGTGCTTCATCATCAAACAGGGCCTTGAACTTATTGTAACTGTTACTATGCTTAAAATATGCGATTAAATAGGTTTTAGATTGGGTGGGGAGTGGCGCCATAACCAAGCAGGAAGCGTATCTGCTGCTAGCTCTTCGTCTCGGCTGTCGATCTTGTTAAGCGCTGGGGCCAAGATGGTGATGACCAAGAGTAGCAAGATGCTCAACTATATCAACTACCGTATGAAGGTGACGCTGCAGGACTCGCGCGTGCTCATCGGTTACTTCATGGCCTTCGACAAGCATATGAACCTGGTGCTTGGCGACTGTGAGGAGTTCCGCACGCTCAAGGCCAAGGTCAAGTCGGCGGTCTCAGAGGAGCGCGTCGAGAAGCGCCACTTAGGTCTCGTGCTGCTGCGCGGCGAGAGTGTCGTGTCTCTCACTGTGGAGGGCCCGCCGCTCGCTAAGGAGAACGAGACTGTCGGACCGAGCGGTCCCGGTATGGCGCGTGCGGCCGGACGCGGTATCCCAGCGGCACCTATGGGCGCTCCTCCCATGGGACTTATGGCGCCTATGCGTGGCATTGGAGGCCCGGCCCCAGGAATGATGCAGCCAGGACAAGGTATGTATTTGGTATCATTCTCTTGTGCAATGAAATGGGTGTGGTGGCGATGCAGTGGCGTGTGGCTGGCTCCAAGTGATCACTCGAACAGATAAGCGATCGGGCGCACGGCTTTTCTCCGAACCCGGCTGAGCATCAACTTAGGAAACTACTGCCTACGATCTTAGTATGATGGAGTCCGCCAAGCCCACTCAGCCCACTCAGCCGAGCAGTCATTCGCAGTGGATATGGAGGCGTGAAACTAACGCTTTTGTTTGTAATGTGCGTACGGTGCTGCAGTGGCGGCAATGGCACAGCCGCAAGCGTATGGACGAGGACGTGGAATTCCAGGACCCCCCGGTGGCATGATGCCTCCTCCTCGACCGATGCCAGGCATGGGAATGCCCCCTCCAGGAATGGGCATGCCTCCCGGAATGGGCCCCCCACCAGGAATGATGCCTCCTCCGGGCATGCGTGGACCTCCAGGCCCGCCGCCTGGCATGCGCGGCCCGCCGGGCCAGTAAATGAAGACATCGAATTCGACTATCGTTGAGTGATGCGCAGACGAAGAAGGATGAATGAAGAAGAACCAAGTCGGAAACAAACACTGTTCCCGTAGACACAGGCTATCCAGCGTCTTCGCAGGCCACGCAGAGAAAGAGGTATGACTGACATATAAGTTATAGTATTTGCTTCTCGTGCGTGCTGGAAATCCTCTCGTGCACAATGGTAAGTTTTGCCTTGTCCTTTCCCACACTGTCATTTAGCTACGCTACATATCGATTACTTAAGTAAACTACCACGACCGGACTGCGAGTGCTTTACAGCCGATTCCAGGCCTGCTCTTCCGAGTCATCCTGGACCACAGCCTGCTCCATAATGAACTTGCCTTCTTTGTACTTCTGGGAGCTCTCCATGGCTTTAATCTAGGCATCACACCATGCATGCGATAAATTTGAAGATGCCTACCTAATCAGCATGCAGCACCACGTACATATTTCCAGCCCAGCACGAAGTCACACTGGCTGCACAACACGTCAGCGATGCTGTGCATCCCCGTCATTAGATAGCGGTTGCGAGCTGGGCCGACACGAACGTTATACCTTGGCAATAAAACAGCATGCAGCCGCCTTAGTAATTCTAGCAACATTCTTTCGCAAGCACCATTGCCGTACATGTTATTCATGAGGAATGCTTTGCCGGTGCAACCGAAGAACGTTTTCGATACGATATCGTCGCGATCGGCCACCACGTTGCCGCAGTCAGCGCAGCGGAATGCATGCATCCCCTCCACATCACACACCTCCCGCGAGAACCCAAAGGCTTTGCTGACGCCGCAATTTGTGCCAGAGCCACGCCAAGTCTCTTCGGCCTGGCGCAGCAGTTCCTCATCTTCCTCTTCATCTGCGAGCTCGTCGTCGCTGTCATTGGGAAGCTCCACGCGCCGCCACGTACTGCGGTTCTCGAGATACTCGACGTGCTTATAGCCGCTGCGGATCACTACGAGAGGCGGCATCGTGAAAGGTTGTTGTTTTTTGTCTTTCTTAAGGAGAAGACAATCTCTTCGATATTTTTTGTAGCCACCCCATTCTCAAACAAAGTCAAAGTAGTGCAAGTTTATGTTGAAATAGCTTCTGTGCTACTTTGAAGTGCGAAGTCAAAGTGTTATCACCATAAAGGCGCGTGAAAACATTGTATTCTATTGCTCTGCTCCTTCAAGACGCAGCTCGAAGACCACGCTCCAGTCGTCCTCGTCGACATGCAGCGGTCGGCCTAATGCACCTACTAACGTAGTAACAGCCTCGTGAGATGCCAGACGCACCGATGAGTGTTTGCGAATAGAGAAACCTGTCTGCTTTGCAGCGGCTACGAAGTGCGAAGCTGTGCATTTGCTCACGTTGCATGTTCCTTTACAGGTGGCTCGGCACGGATCCATGGACAGCAGCGCTATCGACTTGGACCCAGGACGAAGCACGGAGCAAATCGTCTCGAGAAGTGGGACGTGCAGATCCCGCCCCAGCTGTGTGATCTCGCTGCCTAGCACGGTGTCGAACTTGTGGGCGAAAGGCGCGATAGACTCGGCGACACCCCACTCCAGCTCCCCGCTCGAGACGATGGGAAAGAAGCCGTCAGTCTCACGCTCAGCCCAAATGTGCTGGTTCTTCGCGATGTTCCTCGCCAACAAGTCAGGATACTCGTCCGTCAAGACGGCCATTCTGGCACCTAGCGCGGCGGCGATCAATCCGCACAGGCCGCAGCCAGCTCCCAGCTCGATCACATTGCGCCCCTGGACCTCCTGATCGTTCGCCTCCAGGAATTCGCAGAGGACAAGTGCACCCGCCCACACTTCGCCACCTAGACCGTCGACCTTGGTGGTGTCCTGCACCACGCGAACGCAGACACCGCTGCGCAGGCGGAAGGCGGCCTCATGCTCCTGATGCTTCGAAGTGTTCATCTTTGCCTATCAGCACATGAAAAGGCAACTACCTCGATTTACTGCCTTGAGACACTATATCGAGGAAATACTTGCTCGGCGAATGGGTGGAGGCGCTGACAACAAACATCATACGACGCACACAGCTCACTCTACACTTCTTGACGCGGCTTGTGCTTCATAATCGACGCATTGGCGCTAGTAAGTCATGGAGGCTGTGAACGCGTCCCGCCCGGATGTGATTGGCAAGCTGCCGCAGCTGCAGAACATGGTTAAACGCGACCCGGTAGGCTACCGTACCGAGTTCCTCATGCAACTGCGTCACTTCGAGAGCGAGTATCAGCTTTTCCTGCTGCAGCCCACGAAGGAGTCGGCGCACTTTGGTGCGCTTGTGAGCTTCCTGAGCCATGTGGCTAAGTGCTACCCTACGGAGATGGCGGCCTTCCCCGAGCAGATCATGGGACTGCTGCGCGACAACTATTTGGTGCTGGAGCCGGAGCTGCGCAAGACGCTGGTGCAGAGTCTTATGCTGCTGCGCAACCGCGGCCTCGTGGACGCCATCACGCTGCTCAAGCTCTTCTTCGAACTGTTCCGCTGCCCGGACAAGCGGCTACGCGAGCTCCTGTACAAGCACATTGTGTCAGACATCCGCCAACTCAATGCCACGTCACGCAACGTAAAGGTGAACAAGGCTCTGCAGAACTTCCTGTTCGAGATGCTCAAAGACGAGAGCGAGCACGCCGCCATCAAGTCGCTGCAGGTGCTGATGGATCTCTTCAAGCGCAAGATCTGGCACGACCAGCGAAGTGTGAACGTTATAGTCACGGCGTGTACGAGCAAGAACACGAAGCTGCTGGTGATGGCACTCAGCTTCTTCTTGGGAATCGATGAGGACATTCTGGAGGATGAGGAACAACAAAAAAAAGAGAAGAAGGCTCTCGTGGCTGTGGACTTCCACGCCCACTCAAAGAAGACGAAGAAGCGTCAGCGTGACACTCTGCAGGCGCTTATCAAGAACAAGCGAGCACGCAAGCGTGAACTCGATTTCATGGCTACATTCCCTGCGATTGAACTGCTGAATGACCCACAGGGCGTCGCTGAGCGTCAACTGAAGCTGCTTAAGAGCTGCACGGAGCGTTTCGAGGTGAAGCTACTCATGATGAACTTCATTGGTCGCGTTTTGGGCTTCCACAAGCTTGTGGTTCTTCCTTTCTACCCACTGCTGCAGCGCTACTTGCAGTCTCACCAGCAGAATGTGACTGCCATCTTGGCGTATCTGGTGCAGTCGTGTCACGACGAAATTCCGCCGGAGGAGCTTCTGCCTATTGTCAAGAGTATTGCCCACAACTTCGTCACGGAGCGGTGTTCGTCTGAAGTAATTGCTGTGGGTATCAACTCTCTTCGTGAATTGTTCCGTCGCGTCCCGCTGTTGCTGGAATGCGAGGGAATAGACGTGCTAGTGAGCGATTTGGTCCAGTACAACCGTGCACGCGACAAAACTATTGTCATGGCAGCGCGTGGTGTGCTTAATCTCATTCGTGACATTCATCCGGCTCTGCTCAAGCGCAAGGACCGCGGCAAGTTTCACAACGATGCAGCCAAGCCTCACCGCTTCGGTGAGCTTGTGGCGAGCGAAGGCGTTGACGGTGCGGACCTACTGGCGGCTGCTGAGGCCGCTGGACGCTTCGACGGAGAGGACAACAAGGATGGATGGGAGGTGGCATCGTCAACGTCGGACGAGGATAACTCTGACGACGAGTGGGTTAACATGTCTTCTGATGAAGAGGACAATGAGCATGGAAACAATGGCGACGCACACGAGGATGATGCAGAGGATGAAGAGAGCAGCGAGGAGGCCCCACAGATTGAGCAAAAGGACCGTTTGGACGCCCGTCGCATCTTGACACCGCTCGACTTTGAACGCATTGAGATGCTGAAGAAAGAACGTGACGCAGCCTTGAAGGACCCGAAGTCACGCAGCAAGCGCAAGGCCGAGGAGGATGCTGCCAAAGCAAGCTCAGATGCGACGAAGGTCAATCCGACCGATCTCGAGGGCTACTCGAAGAAGAAGCGCTTGACTCAAGAGGAACGACTTCGCGTTGTCCTTGAAGGCCGCGAGGACTTCAAGCACAAGCGCTCAGGTGGTGGTACTACCAATACGGAAAAGAAGCGTCTCAAGCACTTCATGATGATCAAGAAGAGCAAATCTGTGCAATCGAAGGTTCTCGTATCTGCTCGCCAGGTGCAGCACCAGCAGAATCGTGTTGTTAAGAAGATTCTAAAGCACGACGCGAAGAAGCGCCGCAAGATTTAAACATAGCGACGTTCAGGAGATGCATTCTTGATATGTTTTTGAAAAGAAATACTGCGTGTTATCAACAGGGTTTTGTATTTTGGTGGACGATCTGCAAAAGAACACTGGCACTTGCTATCACTTTCACTGGTACGCTGTTGCCTGGTGCGTCGTGACCGGACTCGTTTGTCGACGGCCCACGTTTGCGGGTTTTCTTCTAAATCCTCGCTAGACAGTGTCTAGTAGACACCACATTCTTAGACCTCCATGGACTGCTTCTTCTTCAACCGAAGCTCATCCTGGATCTCCTGAATGGTCTTGCCCTTCGTCTCAGGCACGTATTTGAGCGTGAAGGCGAGTGCCAGGCACAGCGCAGCACAGAACGGCACGAACGTGTACTCTCCTAGCTCGCGTTGCATGGTCGGGAACGTGAGTCCGACCAAAAAGCTGCACGACCAGTTCACCATGGTGGCAATGCTCATGGCCGTTGGGCGTGGCTTGGCAGGGAACATCTCCGCCACAATCAGCCATGGGATGGGGCCCAAACCAATCTCGAAGAACCATACGAAACACATGACGCCGCCTACACTAGCCATGCTCGCAAACGGCAGGGCATTCATCAAACCCAGCGTCAGCACAATACTGGAAATAATCATGCCGATCGCAGAGTAGATCAACAGCGGTCGGCGACCAGCCGTATCCATGAGCACCAGCGCAACACCCGTTGAAATGACGTTCACTGTGTACACCAACGTAGCGCCCACCAGCGGGTCCTTCAGACCAACGTTCTTGAAGAAAGAGCTGGCGTAAAACATGACAGCGTTGATACCGCTGAACTGTTGAGCGACTTGCAGTACGACCGCGGCGACGAGGGGGAAGCGGATGCTTCGGTCCTTGAGAACGTCCCAAATACCGGTGTTAGCACCCGACTCGTTGTCACTAGCCGAGCAAATGCTGTCGATTTCCTCGTACACATCGTTCGAGCCACGCAACCGACGCAGAATGTCAGCGGCCTCCTTGGGGCGGTTCTTGGTCAGCAGCCAACGCGGACTCTCTGTCAACAGCGAGGCGAGGGCCAGCTGCAGGATGCCAGGCACGGCCGTAAAGCCGAATAATAAGCGCCAGCCAGGCTGAGCGATGCCTTGGCTTTCTCCAGAGTATTTGAACGCGAGAAGGTCGGCAGCCAAGATACCCATGACCATGAACAACTGGTAGCCCGTGCCCAACGCACCACGTAGGTTGGGAGGTGCAAGCTCACCGAGATACAAAGGCACCACAACACTCACAGTTCCCGAGGCGAAGCCCACCAGGAATCGGCCCAAAATGAGCGCGTAGATGTTGACTGATAGCGCCATGATGGCCCCAGCGATGATGAAGAGGAACGAGTCCACAAGCAGAGCCTTTTTACGACCAAGTGCCGTGCTTACATGGCCCGCAGTGAGTGAGCCAATGGGACCTCCCACCGCGAAGATGGACACGCAGACAGCCCACTGCATATCCGAGTGACCAGGGAAGATGATGTCCGGGTTGATGCCGCCCGTGACACCCGTATTGTAGCCGAACTGGAAAGCACTCATCAGCGCCACGCCACAGCTCAGCAGCAAAGGGAACGTGTATCCAGGCTCGGGAAACTCGTCATCTGCTCCAAGCAGCGGCTGGTCTTCTCCTCTAGCTACGAGGTTAGTGAATGAGCCCCAGGAGCTGCGTGACTTAAGGTTGGAGAAGCTGCGCTCGCGCTGGAACGACTGCCGGCGCATACCCGGCAGCACCGAGAAGGGCAGCTCCTGGTACAGACGCTTTTGCTCCTCGACTATTGTCACACGTCACAGGTTGAACATACAAGAGTTAGACCGGGCAGTAAACGTTAATGGGGACAAGACGAGAATATTTGCGAGCCTTACCATAGAACTGGAGGTTCTGAGCCGTGTTGCTACGCTTCTTGAGACCCTCAGCGATCTTGAGGTCGGCCCAGCTACCGTTGGTACCCAGCGCCACGTCACTCTGCGAGTGCTGCATCGTTGCCTATTCGGTCTACGAAGTCACTATGCAGCTACCTAGTCTGTTAGTGGTGTATGCCGCCTGCCTGTTTACCGATCCAGCGAGACTGCGACCTGAAGCTTACCGAGCGAGAGGGCGAATGAGCCAAAACTCGTCGAGTTGTTGAAAGATCGCGTAACGACAGCACGCACGCTCGCATTAGGATTCTACGAGCCAGTATCTGGAAAGCAGTTACAAAAACGATTATAAACGATGATCTCCCATTCGCATTTCGTTGACGTCGCATATAGGAGTTTGTAGGGTTGACGTAACAGCTTCATGCATTCCGCCCCCTTGTGCTTGCCATTTTGGATTTCGACAGACAAAATGGTGTAGAAGGAGGCCTCCTTGCCATTTTGCAGCAGTAGCTACAACTAGTATGTTTGCCATCATACGGCGATCATGCTGCACGTGCCACCAATGGCACCATCGGCCGGCAGAGGGAAAAGCCACTTTGAAACTTACACTCCGTTCGAAAAAGTGTGGCAGGTAAGATTGAACTATGTCTACCGTATGTGCCTCTAATGCTGAACCTTGGCAAGCACTCTCAGCGACGTGGCATTTGCGTCTGGTAGTGAAGGTCATTCTGAATCAGCGTTTCAAGCTCCTCCAGGCGCTGCCGATCAATGTGCGGGTGCATCTGCCACGATGCTAGATATATGGTCACCGTCTCATGCTTAAAGCACTCGAAGATGTCGCTAGCGATGAGCGACTTGGCCACCAGCTCGTGTTCGTACATGGTCAGCACCTCGAGCAAGATCGTCTCTGTCAAAGGCAGCAGTTACAGTCAGCTTCAACTTGTCCATACCACTGCTTCAATAATGCACAACGAGACAGGCTCTCGACCTCTTACCATATCGTTGTCTGCGCTTCTCGTCCAGCGTGTTTGCGTGGTCATCCGTCATCAAGCGCTGCATCCGCGCATAAATGTCTGCCTGTGCGGTGAACGGCCAGGTCAGCACGGCGGCCTTCAAAGCAACTATCGCACGAAGCTGTACGCACCAAGCCACCCACTTCATCTTGAAGGCGCTTGCTGCACCGATGTGCCAGATCCCATAACTGTCATCGGCGACCACGACGCCAGAGTAAATAGCCATGAACAGTACACTAGATACTTCTTGAAACGTGCAGCTCGGTGCATAATACGCACCCGTGAAGACGCACGGTATTGAAGTTGCTCGCAGTCAGCCAGCGATCCCCAGTGCTCACCAGTGAGGTATCTGTACGATATTCAGCGTTAGCCAGGCGGTCAATGCGGATTCAGCAGCCACGTAACACACGTTGTTTTCTGCACGCTATCTGCGACTTTGGTGAGCTGCTGTTGACCCCGTGCACAGGCTGCCTGCCACTCTTGGTCGAGCTTCTTCCACGAACTCAGCCACCAGCAGGCGTCTCGCGCTGCCATTTCCCCCACACTGAAATAGGAACTTTGCTTCGGCATGCTCATGCCCTACGATAGGTACCTGACAATTGCACCGAGACACGCCCGGATTGGTAGAAATTCGACTCAATTTCGACAAGCAGGGCATTGCGAAAAATTGGAGGCTCAAGCGAATTCGATTGCTTCGCTACTTGCCGCCAGAATCTCGCCATCTGCCCGTCCACGCTCCGCGTCTAGCAGCTCGTGTGTCGTGTGGTCTACCAGTTGACGCCAGTCGCGCGCTCAAACGCCCCCCACAGCCGGAGTTAACGCTCTGCGACTGAGCATAACTATTATAGGGCGCCTATCTGCCCACCCACTTCGCTTCACCGCTGCTGGGCCTCGCTCATGGCTTTTACGATGCAAACGAAGGTGAACCGCGTGAATATGGCTGCGTCGCCTGTATCGTCCTCCCCGCTGTCATTGCGGGCTACACCAGCATCCGCGCAGGTACTGCGTCCGAAGACGAGCAAGACGCTTAAGATAAAGAAAAAAAACGAACCAGCCAACAGCGCGCTGGCGTTGGTGGGCGTGATCGTCTTCGGCGTGCTACTGGCCCTAGTGTTCATGGCCTTCTTTGCCTACGCGCCGCTGTTGTGTGCGTCGTGGCTCGGCATTATGTATGTCATCGGGCTGTACCTGTCGACAGAGTCTTCTAAGTGGCGCTGGCACGATGCGCAGGAATTCGAGAACCGCTTTTGGACGGGCACCGCCTTCATGTTTAGCGCCGCGGTGCTGTACATCAAGGACTCGCCGCTTGCTGTCGGCCAGTGGAACTCGACGCTCGGCTTGGTGCTCGTTTTTGGCTTCACTATGAGCGTGCACTTCTTCGACAGGTTCTTGCACAGACAAGAGATCAGTCGCCGACCGAGACTCAAGGAGGCTTCGATGCAATTTTCGCATAATTTATTCAAGTACAAGGCCACAGCGGAGGAGAAGACGAACCTCGTCAGGGAGTGCGTCAGTCGCATCGACCGTCATTATTTACCCAGCACCATCAACAATATGATCAACTTCGCCGAGGTCAAGCGGCGCGAGCTCAAGATCTTCCGGATCCTCGCAGGAGCGGGGAAGGACGAGCTGAACTACATTCTGAACCACACCCAGCTGGCACTGCTCTTCTACAAAGTGAAGGACCACTCAAACGTGCGCGAGGACCAAAGCCGCACGCTCATTCTTGACTTGCTGTGCACCACGCGACTGGCAGATTTGTCCGTAATGTCTCGGGCGGTACTGCTGGACGCATTGATGGTGATGAAGATCAGTGCCCACCCGATGGCTGAAAAATGGGTGCGCAATATTATTTTAAAGACGCAGGGCGACGACCTGAGCAACCTCAAGACGTACACGGATGCAAAAGGAGATTTCCACAGTATGCACAAGCTAGTATTCAACGATATCCGTGACCCGACAATTCGTGCTGATATTCTGAGCCACATTCAACGCGAAGCCAGCGTACAAATTGCGCACATGCGGCTTGGAACGAAGCGGGGCCGTAGTCGCAAGCTGCAGGCATGGCGAAAGGTGCTGAGCGATGTGGATGATACGCTGTATTCTTCAGGTGGACGATACCCAGCAGGTTTGGACACACGCTACCCTCGACACACCCTGTACCCGGGAGTGCTTCCCTTCTATCGTGAGTTGGATATGGGCACGGTGGGACCAGACGACTGGACAGACGATCGAGTGGGTAACCTGGTGTTTCTCTCAGCACGACCACATGTGTACAAGGATGTATCCGAGAAGAAATCGTACGCCAAGTTTGCTGCTCTGCACGAAAAGATGGGCATGCACACGCTGCCCACGATGCTTGCGGGCAATTTGACGTCAGGCCGTGCTTTCATGTGGCAAGGTGACCTGGAGCCCATGGCGCAGAAGAAGTTCGAGAATTTTAGCGAATTCTACCAGCTCTACCCAGAGTTTAAACACGTTTTTGTCGGTGACAACGGTCAAGGTGATGTTCGTGCGGCAGAGCTTATTGTGGAGAAGTTTGGTCCTGATGCATTAGAGGCTGGCTTTTTCCAGCGCGTGCAACCTATGGAGAAGATGTTTAACTACCACTCGAGAGAGGACTTGGTGCGTTGGCGCAAGATGAACATACTCTTTTTTGATACTTACGTGGGTGCAGCAGTCGAGGCTTTCGGCATGAAAAAGATTCGGCTTGGCGGGCTGAAAAAGATCTGCGATGATGCTGGGAAGTCATTCGAGGCTATTCATTCGTGGCTAACTCCACAGAGCCGCGAACGTGCAAGGTTGCTGCTGAACCGTGACCTCGCCGCTGCAAATTCACTCATGTCGAAGAAGTTTGAGCCCTCTCCTTTGGTGATGAAGCCTCAAGTGTTTAATCTGAACTCGGTCGTTCGCACACCAATTGGTTCTGGTATCGTACGTAAATATCGCGGTATCGATGGCATTTATCGTGTGGATTTGACAGATTGGCCAGCTTCAGCATGCCAAAAGCGCGTGCAAGCCTTCTTCCCGGAAGATAGCCTTGTAGCTTACGTCAGTTTGGACTCCTCGGTCCTTTCCAAAGGCTCATTAAACTACGTCAAGTTTTACCGGTCGACACCTGCCGGAGTATTTGCGAGACACAGTCTAGTGAAAACTCTATTTGGTATCGGTCGTGTGATGTCTTACCGCGCCGAAGATGGAATCTACACGGTGTCCATTCCTGGTGACCAGAGTATGCTGCACATAACGGCATTTCTGAACGCAAATGCGCTGCAACCAGTGGATGACGAGTTCCTGAAGAACTACGCTACGAGTGGCTCGACGTCACCGCGAATGTTCGCTGGTGTGCGTTCTGGTATTGGCTTCATTACGAAGAAACTGATCACGTTTGTTCCTGGTGGATCTGGACCCAAACCTTTGTTTGCGATGACGGTGGTTGTTGATTCACCTTTTGGGCGCGGTGTCGTTATTCACTTTCGCGAAGAAGATCGCGTCTACGAGCTGCGATTGTTTCACAGCGATACTAAGACTCGAAGTGGTCAGCTACCGTCGCCAATCAGTGTCTTTGTACAGGAGCGACACCTGCAGCTGTCGCCAGTGTCCCCACCTCGAAGCTTTTTCTCAATGCTTGGATTGGGTTCTGGCCGGAATGCGATCGCGCGAACAGCAGGACCTGTTCCGGTCGGCTCTCATGTTATTACACCTTACGGCAAGGGTATCATTAGCAGTTACCGTGCAGCAGACGAGGTGTATGCAGTTGAGTTGACTGACTGGACTCTTGCGAACGGCCACCATGTGACGACTTATCTGCTGAAAGACTTCATCAATCCTGTCGCTCGAACTTTAAAGGATGTGCAAGCGCTCACATTATCCTCTGAGGAGGCTTCTTCGGAGAAAAAAGTTTCTGCACCGCCAGGAAGTGGAGGTATTTTTCATTTGTTCCGATATGGCTTCTCGACGCTCGCTTCTGCGTCCGATGAAGTTGTGGCCCCCTACGCGGAGGAGGTTGGCGTCAAGCGTCAAATTGATACTGTATTCGGTCTGGCGAACACGGCCATGAACAAGCCATTCCATGGGTGCATGAAGGCGAATCTCGTGAACCCGGATTTTAGTGGTGTTGTGGCGTACGTCCAAGCCAGTGAAACCAAGGAGGTCCCAGTGACATCTTCGCATGGAAGACGCAACACGCTGGAGTTGTTGGTGAGCCCGCTCAGCTATCTACTGTCTGGGAACAACGACAACATTTCATCGGAGGAGGCAGATCCGAGTTTTCCGAATACTTTGTTCGGGAAAGGATCTCTTGTAACAACAGCGTTTGGTGAGGGTACCGTTCGCTCACATCGTCGCCTGGACGACATTTATGTGGTAGACTTGCCAGGTATGCACGGCTATTTTCGTGTGAGTAGCCTCCAACGACCAGTGCGTGGCGTGGTGGGGCAGCCCGTCGATACAATTTTTGGTTCCGGAGTGTTAGAAGAAGTGCGTGATGAAGACGGTGTACACGTGGTAGTCCTTAGACTCGGACTGATGTCGGCTCAAGCTCGCGCATACCTGCACCCGTCTAGTGTGATCGGGGCGATCAAGGCATCTCGTGGCGATGTGGTGATGACTCCTTTTGGTTCCGGTGTAGTGATGCAGCACCGGCCCCACGATGGCTACTACCGCGTGGCGCTAGACTGGGACACTAAAGGCCATAGCCACACGTCAGCCTACATCAGCGAAAGCAGTATCGTGCGCACTGGATTGGTCGAGAACAACTCAACCGGCTGCGTCGTCATGTAAATCCTTTTGGAGGCATATCATTAACTTCTGGACTTCTTCCTTTGGTATTTGCATTACAAAATATCGGTACAAGCTCCTCATTATCTATGGGTATCTACGAGGATGTTAGGCCCTGGCCCCGACTAATCTGGAACGGGGTGTCTTCAGCTCCACCTTGGTGTAATTAGCAGTGGTTCCCCTTGCGAACTGACCGATTGCAGTTCTCAGCCTCGCACCGCCGACCACCTCCGTGCGAGATGCAGTAGCCATTACCACGGTCCTTCTTCTTGCAGCCCTCCATAATGCAGCGACGGATTCCACCGTGCAGGTAGCACAAACCAAGGCGCTGGGTCCCTTTTGAGCAGCCAGGTATGCGGCACTTCTTGCCACCACCGTGAGAACGACAAAGACCTCCGCCTTGCGAGCTCTTGTCACAACCTTCCACTTGACATCGTGCTCCACCACCGTGAGTCTTGCACCGATTATTCGACTGCGCACGTCGTGTACACCCTTCTGCTATGCACTGTTTCGCCCGTCGAGTGCTTTTAGATCTGGTAGATGAAGCAGATGACACCGTCGAAGAGGTTGAAGAATTGGAGATCGTGCGCAGCGTCGGTGGGGGCAGTGGCAGCGAAGGTGCGATGTAAGGCATGTTTTTCGTCAATGGCTGGTCTCCTAGCGGTGGCGGGATCGGGAGCAGATAGCTGAGCGGGAGTGGATTCACACGACCAGGGGTAACCGAAATCGTTAAGGAGCTTGAGCAACTGTTTGTTGGCTTGAAAGAGGCCTGAGCAGATCTTGATCCTGGGCGAACGATGCCATCCCAGGACTCACGAAGGAAGGAGTCTATCACCGGCGAATAGCCAGGCATGGCGCTCTCCTGTTTGATGTACACATCGCCACCGACAGGAGTTCTACCGCTGCTTCGTATCTTCAGATCGGGCGACAAGCAAGAGTCGACGTCCACTGGGAACCCTGGCCCATGTGCACTCATCGATTGCTGCTCACTGGTGGCACGAGGGGACCCTGTCTCCTGGCTGTTGAATGCGTCGCTTAGTCCAATTAGGTTCAGCTCCAGGTTGTCGGAGTCTTCTCCTCGGAATGCCGAGTTGTCCAGCATCATCATCGTACTTTCGAAGTCTTCATCATCCAGCAGATCCATTGACGCCGGCAGGTTGAAGATATCGCCGATGTTGTACAACGACATATTGCCGCTAACAGTGATAGGCGAAAACCGTGGATCCATGGTTGTCCTTTCGCTTTGAAGTTTCTTGTTGCTCCAGCTGTTGCACGGGGGTGATGCTGAGAAGACACTTGCGGTACAGAGCGAACTTGGATGTGAGGGAGATGCTAACGCGGCAGCGGCTCGAACGCGGCGGCCAATACGCCTAGAGGAGGAGGAATGCTACAGTGCAATCTTGCCCTACGTGCCTCAGCCTTATTAGCGATTACATTGGCTGGGTGAGATGGCAAGACAAACGGTCACTATTCTGCGTCCTCGGTTGAAGACGCTTTCAACCTACTGTCCGGGTAGGGGGACATGATAATCATAAGAACCGCGGGAGGCAACTACGATTTTATTGTTTATCCAACACCTGCCGCTTGACATCGAAATCTTGCTCAAAGCGAATGTTGCCCGGGAGCGTTGCGTTGCAAATCCGGGTATGCTGACTTAAGTAGTCGTTAGTCACTAACGTACGCTACGTCACCGATCTCGAACATAACAGGGAAGGGCGCGAAGGAGATTTGCGTTACCAGAGCCTACCTCTATTATTATCACAAGTTCAATTTTCAAGTTGGCCCCCGGAGATTGAGGCCCTGGTGGCAGTTAGGAGATTTCAACTTGGCACTTCTGGCTCCACTTGAGCGGTAATAATTTATGCTGGAAAGATTTCCAGCTGGATTACCGTTGTTTTCAACATCCGTTTCCTCGGGATGTGGTACAGTATCACTACCTCAACCAACCTCCATTCGAGTAGTTGAAGGCCACTCCAAGCAGGCGTCACGAATGAAAACTCACCCGCATCTGATCAATGCACCATGCCTTAGTGATTCCATTAGCTGGGTGAGATGGCAAGACAAACGGTCACTATTCTGCGTCTTCTGTCGAAGACGAGCTTCTTTCTTCTGTCAAGAAAGTGGTTGGGTAGCCACTAGGAGAGCGTTAAGTCTCAATTCGGAGATGCTATTGATTCGCTATTGGCTTCTAAAGTTGGTGTATAATTTCATCTCGCCAGTACAATAGTAAGTGGGAACCAAGGTGCAGAAGCGGTCTACGGAATTGCGCTCACAGGTCTCGCTGTTCGTAAGGAAGTTCTCCCACCCAACCATGAGGAAAAAATGAAGTCATATCTGCAACTTAAGCTAGGAGAAGATTATCGAGCAGTGGATTAGCACATTCCATTCGCAAGACGATCGAGGACGACGAACATAGCGGCCAGATCCGCAGCGTAGACGCTATCGCTGGAAAAGCGCAACGTATGTTGTTCCCTCCGTCTACTTTATTTTGCTCTAGTACGTTATACTACCTTGGTTTGTCACTACCCTATGGCAGATCATCGATAAAACAACAAAGGGATTCGCTCAGCATGGCCACGTTTGCGTTACTGTCTACAAAAGTGCTACCAGAGAAGTGTGCCACCTCTGGATCAGACGATGACGTTGGCGAAGAGTCTGCGTTGCTGATATTCGTGTTGAAAAAGCTCTTCCAGCTGGAGCTGATCGAGTACGTGGACCAGCTAATCGATCTTCCCAGCTTCTCCTCGCGGTCACACGTCCTTAAACCAACTAGACTGCAACATTCTCAAGGCCAACACTGGAGACTTCACCTTCGGCGTACAACTAGCCGCCGTACTTTTCCTCATCGACCACCACAGTAACACTAATCCGTCCGAGTTTTCTGCCCCCTTAGTTGACAACGAAATGTAGCCATCTCCACTTCAACGTGTCACTCAATTGAATAATGACTACAATTTCAATTCCCATGTGGCACCGGTTCTCGCAAGTGGCGGCCGCTCGCTAAATGTAGACAGCTCTGCGCGCATATTAACAGTGTAACCAGGCTAATAAAGAAGAGCAGTTTTCGCTCTCCAAGCAGGCGCTACTGCTGTGCGCCGACCGCGTCGTAGGACAGCTTTACTCGCACCGTTTCGTGGACACTACCTCAGGACGTCCAGGGGCTCAAACTTAAGCGCTCGCCACCAAATTTCGCGTGCATTCGATCGATAACCGAGCGGACAAACTGTTACAATTGGCTCCGCAATGCGACTACCAAGTTCTCAAACTTTTACTGAAGCTGGCGACACCCCCAACGACCGCCACCGACCAAAACGTGGCGGTGGTTCTAGACACTAAAAGCAGGTGGAAGACGGTGCTGCAACAGGAACGACTCAAGCCCAAGCAGCACAAGACGATACAGGATCAAAGGGTTGTGGAGTTAATCCAGATCTCCACCAACGACGAGTGATACGGGGCCTGGGAGGACAGGGACGAGGACGAGAGCGACTGGAACATGAGCAGCGTAGATGAAAGTGCTGTGGAAGGTCTCGGGTTTATTCGCCAAGCACGGGACTTAAGTGACCAACGCCGGTGTGTAGCACAAGAGGGCTTGGCTATTACATTGTCTGAAGTCAGGAGACCAACGCCACAACTGGATTACAAGAGGGCGAGTCGAGTATATGGTCTGGAATTTAGCCTCGACAGCCAAACTTACTTGGAGCTGATGGTCGTTTGATGGAAGTTTTCAAGATGATTTCGTGGCTGAAGTGGGTCGTAGTGGAATGCTTTAATGGTCTGTCGGATCGTCATTGATATGAAGTTAAGCGAGCCGAGCAAGCGAAGGGAACTGTACGACGTCATGACAGTGGGATACGTTGAAGGCGTGACTACCGACGAACAGCGGATCGCTTATCACGATCCGATGTGCTGCTACACCTGTTTACTGGGACGCTAAGCCCGTACTTGGATTTGATAAACCGGATGGACTTCGAAAGGTTGATCGAGAGTTGTTTTTCGCTACGCCTGCGTCCATGAGCGTTGGTGCTTGCTTCTCCAATGCGCAAGAGCAAGCAACGCTTTTGAGAGAGACTGATGTCTCTGGCTCCGTTCGAAGTTAACCGGTCTCTTGTGCCAACATTCCTGGAATCAATGATACCCTTGATGAACGAGGCATGGGCCAGCCGACAGCTGAAGAACAGATTTCGCAGCAACACATGCCCGTTGAATCCTTGACGAATCCTGAGCAACCTGGGCCGTCTTTGCACCAGTCACTATTAACAATAAGCAATGGGGGCGTGTACAACGAAACGGTGGCATCTTCCCCCGCGTCTACAATTACAACCCGTGGTTATCTACATCTCTTCCCCTTGCAGTTCAACTCTACCCTTCGCCATCGTCGGAGCTACTCGTAGACTACGACCAAATAAAATACGACTTCGTGCTAGTTTCTTGTCCACTTGGAACTCACACTATTACTACATGCCCTTATCTTTAGCATCGAGAAGGACATGCGTCAATATGCTGCATTTCACCAGGGGTTTACTACATGTAAGCTATCTTACGAGTCAGGTAGGATATGATCCGTATTATATTAGCTGGTCTGGTTGTAGTCGCATTTAATCAATGACAGATATCAAGCGAAAGGCTGGTTCAAGCAAGAACCGTCAAAACCTGCAATCCTCACGCAGCTTGGCAGAGGTACGGCACCTACTCTGTTGACTTAAAGTCTATCGCTTTGATCTGTACTAATGTGCTGCCGTCCGAAGATGTATGCAACTTACGAGCAGTATCTGGACCACCTGGTAAATCTTCTGGATAAGGTCTGGACACTGCTGCCGCTAGTTCTGAATTGTGTATTCTGTGTTTGACACGATGTTGTTGTCGATTGTAACATTCGCCAGGTTGACGAGTTCGTCAGCGCAGTACATGTAGATCGCATAAATATCTCCCCGATGGTTAGCGTGACGACTCCGATCAAGTGGCCTCACAACGTCTTGGCAAGGTACCGAGTGGCCCGTAAGAAGTTCGTAGGAGCTCAAGCGGCAATCGCATTTCCTGGTAGTTATGCTGACAGCCGTGTAGAAACACGGTGCATCTCCTCACGTGAACGAAATGGGAGATGATATTCGCCGGAACCCGAATTTTATTCACCGGAGGTCATAGCAAACTCAAGTATATTTCAGCCTATAACCAACTGTTAATGCAGATGATATATCTGACTGTACAAGCGCGAGCCATTTTTTTTGCAATGGCATCGGTGGTTTTCATTTTCCTAAGATAGGCATGCATTTGTCTCCAGGACGCTTAATTGTACAACTCTCAACCAAATGCCGTCTTTATCAGCCTCTGAACTATCATCGGAAGTGCTTCGCGCGGGAGAATACATTGAGTATTACACTCCTCTCCACGTCCAAGGGGATCGACGCGGTCACCGCATCTCCCGCGTACTGCGTATTGATGGAGATGCCGAATTTCTTCTCAGTCTCGATACAGATGAGATTCTACCTGTAACCTGGTTCGTCAAGCGCTACGCTGACGCCGACGCTACTCAGTATCTTGTGAATGTAACTAAATGGCGTAAGATTCGCACACTAACACATCTATCTGGATCTGTGGCTTCAAATGAAGAATTATCCCCCCGGGAGGCCTTTGTTGCCATCCTTCGCAATATTCGTGACAGTGTGTCTATTGGCACCGAAGCCGTTGCCAACCTCCCCGCTGAAGGTTCAATAGAAAACCCGATTGTCCCTGATGAGGATTGAAGATGCAGCCATGTATTCTGAGCAAAAGTTAACGCAATTAATACAAGCAGCTTATATTTCTTATTGAGGTGGCACGTTTTGCTGCGATAGGTCAAATAATGATGGTGTCTGGCATGTGCCCCATCTTCCTCGTCCTCGCTGTCTTTGGCGTCGGCGATCCACACGGCGCTGAGAACGCCGATCCGCTATTGTTTCGGGCACAAGAACCCAAGCTGGAGGCGCTACCGGGGCTTTGCTGCGATTGATCCACCAATGTGTATGGCATTGAGTAGGCAACAAACATCTGCCGCTTATTACGGCTACATGTATTTGGTGGGCGCACGGCACCCCCCTCGTTTGACAATATGAACCAGAGCCGGGTTGGACGAGAAGCTCTGTAGATAGTCGAATGTCGTCAGTTTGCTTTAGAGCGTAGGACGCAATGACTTTCACCACCGCGTCATACAGTTGCAGCCTTAACCGGTTTAGGACCCTCGTCTCTTCTACAGCTTTTGACGCCCAATACTTGTTGATAGATTGGGTCCACCAATGCCGCAAGCGCGTGTGAATAGGCAAAAGGTCATCTCTACTCGCAACAAGCCATTTTTTCATTGTAGCATGATAACCTTCCACGCGGGAAGTGGCCTGCATCCCGAAGTGAACAACTCCATTAGTCCAGCACCGGACGAGACGCCGTTTCCAAAGACTGAGCCACACGTCGTCAATATATGTAGCTTCAGCTGTTGAGAGCATGTGCATTTCAATCCGTCTAAATTCGTACTCTTCCTCTGTAGTTGAGCGGATGATTCTCAAAAAGGAATCGCAAAAGTTCCTATGAGATTCCGAATCTTTCCACTTAACAGCACGAGAATTCGATGTTTCATCATCTCGCACTTGTTTAAACGTGTTAGTTCGAGCGTGGGTCTCCACATTCTTGATAACGTGCCACAAACAAAGTAAATGTGGTACGGCTGGAAATAACGCCTCGAGAGCATTGATTAGCGCTAGCTCTGCATCACTGAAAAACACTTGCGGTAGAGGGATTCTATATTGATTCATCATGGCTAGAAGATGCCGCAGGACCCACTCGTAATCGGACTGCTCCTCGTGGCGAATAATCGCCTGGGCGATATGAGTAGTTGTGTTCATTGCAGAAACTCCGATCATATTTAAGAGTGGCATCCCATATCGGTTTGTTCGGTAGGTGCAATCAAGCTGTACGACGTCATAATTTTCACGGTAGACAGCCACTGCAGGTACAAAGGTGAAAAATAAATGCGAGATCCTGCCATTCTCGTCTTGCTGGTACTTCACGAAATAGTCGTCTTGCTCCAACTCACGTAAGAGATACTCAACTCTTGTGAGGCCCCCGATGCGCCGGTTAACCGTGCGTTGTCTCTCATTGTATATGTCCCGGTGAAGAATCAAACCTTCTGAGTTATCCAGATTCAGCCTTGTCAGTGTCTGTGCAGCAGAAATGTCAACTTCAGCAGCAGCTGTGATCGATTCGCGGACTTCGCTATTTCGTGCGGCTCGGCGGTGCACCGGGTGAACCGCTGGGTGACTTGAAGGCGGGTGGTTGTGAGCCACTGCTCTATCTCGAGGTTGCACATTCCACCTTTCCGATGTCGTACTGTATTCGCCACTACGCACAAGGCTGACCTCCATCGGGCAACCACACCGGCGCGAAGCTGAATTAATTCTTCTCCGAATCGATGGTGACACGTACGAGCTTCTACTGCGATGGCGGCCACATTCCATTACCACACGCCTCCTACGTCCTTGTGAATCATTTGAACAGGACTTGACAACCAACGCATACCCATGAGCCCTGGCAAAGATGTTAATTTCGCACTTCGCTGTATCCAAATTTAGAAATGTAGATTCAGGATGACATGGCACCATCCACCGTTGTTGTTGGTCGGTCATCTATAAAGTCTTGTGATTTTGTTGCTGATCTTCGCGGACGTCTTCTTACTCTTTGTTTACTACTGTAGTTGCTGCTCTACGCGGGTCTACTGCTGGAGCTCGCGGTGTTGTCACTCGCAGTCGCGGTCTTGCTGCTCGTGCTCGCGGTCCAGGTCTTACTGCTGGTGCTCGTGGTCGGGGTCTTGCTGCTCGTGCTCGCGGTCCAGGTCTTACTGCTGGTGCTCGTGGTCGGGGTCTTGCTGCTGGTCCCTGCACCTTGCTGCTGGTGCTCGCGGCCGCTGTGTTGCTGCTCGTGCTCGTGCTCGCGGTCGAGGTGGTGCTGGTGGTGCTCGCGGTCGAGGTCTTGCTGCTGGCGATTTCTTGTGCTTCACGGACGAGTTGCTGAACAACAGGCCCGCTGCTTGAGGGCTCGTTACAGGTGGTGCTGGTTCTGTTTTTGAAGGGGCACAGTTTTCTTCTACGATTTTTTCTTATTTTAAGTTGTTTTTTTTACATGAGTTTTGACCGGCATAAGGAGCGAGGCTGACTCTCGTCTTCGTGAGCTTCCGGCGAATAAATTCGGGTTCCGGCGAATATAATCTCCCAGCGCCGAAGAAGTTCTTACAAACCAGATCTACGCATCTACCATCGTAATTTAATGCGCGGATCAATTTTTGCTTGGCCATGAGTGCGCTTCTTGGAGACTTGCTGGATTCTGGTGCATCGAGCCTAGGCAAATTGTCCCAGTGTATTGAAGGCATAGTCCTCCGTTTTGCGTAAAGTTCCTGTCGTGTTGAATTTGAACGATGGACCGTAACACGAAGCAAGAGTTAGCAACTCAAGAAGGGTATTTTTTTTAAGTACTCGGGCATACGTGCAACTTCTAACTCTTCATATTTTGACGCTGACCGACCATAGTCGCAGCAAAGGTCTAGCTAGCATCCGCTCCACTATAGCCTCCCGCACTAAGACAGAACAAGGGTAGCTGCAGCTCCATGATGGACACAACACAGTCACAAATGTCATCACTTTGTGATATTAAGACCTCTCAGTGGATCTCGAGCCAGCGTGTCGACACCGCAGACACGCACCAACAATCTCCGGCTCCACTGCGTCGACGGCTTTGTCCACAAGTCGCTGAAATCGTCCGTGGAATTGATCATCAGTGGTTCCACATTGCAGCGGGACGTTGATGTTGTTATGTTTACCTCACCCAGCTCCAAATTCTGTGTCAGCCCCCGTTGTATGGTCATGCGAGATGGTATTCATAGTGACTTTCTCGCTGTAGTAAAATGCTTCTTGCGTGGTGCACGTCGTAAAGGAAATAACGTTTGGCACAGACTGCGGAAAACAAAACAACACTACAACGTGTCACTTTGCGCAGGAATTAGGAAGGAAATACACCGCGCACCCACTCAGCGAAATTGGGATTGCGGGATACTGCTCAAGTAGCGCAGTCTCCGTTATATGTAGGCTAAAATATATAATACTGAAGTCAATTCAACTAGTTTGCAGTAAGCGCCTTGTACAAGCAGGGACAAGTAGAGCAGGAACACGACAGAAACCAACTGACGTTGCTCAATACTTCATACAACGTTTACCGGAGCAAATCTCACGACGCTCACACTGCAATGACAGCAAACTATCTCAATAGTTTAATTCACATGCTTAGATTTGAAAGAAGAAAGTTCGTCCGCGATAGTTGTGGTCCGCTTTATTTGCTCGCTTAGGCTGCAATGCGACTATAAAGCTAGTAGCTTGGCAACTTTCTCACTTATATCGAACTAACTAACTAAATGATCAGAACGAATTGCTCGGTTGGTGTGCTGTCGCAGGCATCCCGCAACAGTACTGCTCCTTCCCTCTTAGCAAGCCCCAAAGGCGACGGTCTAGATGACTACTCTTTGCGTCCTACTTTCCACGTTTCAGCACAAGCTCTGACACAAAGGCTTCTTCAGTATGTTCACCTACGTAGTACTACATACGGTATTTGTTCCGTGACCGGATTTTTCTTTTTCATTACCCAGGGTACAGAGCTGACTATAAAGCACTGAAAATGTTAAACACCTCTATAGTCATCAGATTGATCAGTGTAGTGCATAGGCATAATATGTGCTGAACTACACACTTATTAAGTGATGCTTGTAAGTGTAGTTTCCATACTAAAATCAAGTGTATTATATCAGGTAGTTCGTTAGTAAACAAACGTTTAGTGGGCTGGTCATCAGCATTAGAATATGATATGTATGGATGATAGATGTAATGCACAATACAAATATTCAAGACAACCTCAGAATGCAAATGTTTTGATTATCACTATTAGTGTTTGTTGAAACACTAAGGGAGCCCGTGTTTGCAAACAGTATGCACCGAGCATGCGGATACATGGTGTAGACGAAAGCCATGGAAAACTTTGTTGTAGGCCTAGTATTTACAAACGTTACTTATAGGGTGGACGGATTCTCTGGGGTCCTTGGCCTCCTATTTTGTCTGGGTTCTTAATTTGTCTGAATAGTCGATGAGTGGGCATGGGTAGTTTAATCAGTACGTAGTGCATCCGTATGCCAGCTAGAAATAAAAACTAAAACGATCTGAATATGATATATTGCGATAATGCTTCTCTCACACTGATCATCTTTGAGATGATTCTCTTCCATAATGCATCCATAACAATGCGCACATTTAGTCTGATAATAATCGAGCTCTTGATGGTCTAGAGTAAAGGTCACACGTTTGTTACTGTAACTAAAGCTAAAACAATTAGGAGCAATCGATTTATAATTTCATAGGCCATTCAGGCCCTATTAACCTACTATAACATTTGGGGCCTGGGTCACTATCTATGCGATACAAAAATGTTCTAGTTTCCTCTTAGCTCGACGTTCTTATCCTTGATTCCAGACAACGCTACCACATGATTCGTTTTGCAATCTCAAGAAACCTGGGATATTTAACCTCAAATGCATTTCTAAACCTGTATCAGCTTCTTTTTATCCTTTCACCGGCGTTCGCGTGGCTTGGACGTTGTAGTGGATGCCAGCATTATTTTAGCTTGGTATCACTGCAGCTGCCGTAGTTGATCCGGATGTCCCTTACATACACTCTACGCCAAGGTGATCAACACTCTGCGACTGGACAGTCTCCGGTATGCTACTTTAATGACTTGGAACTTGTATGCCTAACTGCATGTTTTAGTGGACACTGTAGAAGCATCTAGAAGCCGAGTGTCCAACGAGGTCAGCAGAAGACGTCTTGTAGAACTGCCCTCACTTCTGAATTCTCTATCGATCGATCAATACACTTGGCGTCAGTTCCTAGTGGGTCCACCACCCGCACTGTCACGTGTTGATCGACTTTGAAGCCTTCAGACCCGGGATTCACTACAGACGTGGACCCAACATGTTCTGTTCAAACTGCTTTTGCTAAAAATACAATTTAATAGTAAAAAACTTAATGGGTGAAAAGTATACTCTCTCATAGCTGTCGCAGTATTATTCTTGGGGCCGGCTGCGTTAAAAAAAACTTTCATGTTAGTATCTATATAATTTACTAAATTATGTATAAAAGACCATCACCTTCGCTTCGCTATGGTAGCTGCTGCACTGTGACTTACTTGATGTGGATATCTTAATTGATAGCACAAAGTGTAAAATTCTCTTTTATTTATGACAGAATCCACTGCTCGAAGTAGTTTTATCTTTACCAACGTTCTTATCCACAAATCGGCAAAGCTACCAAAAGATGTTATTAATAATTGCAATCTGACTTTCAAGCGTTTTGTCTCAAAGAAAAACCCCGTTTCAAAAACAATGTCGGATATGTGTTAGAGACGAGCCATTCAGCCAGTCTTTATAGCGACGCTAGATTTATCGCTACAGAGCTGAAAACTTAGGAGAATACGTATTTTTATATGGAGAATCGAACCATATATCGGACATGTGTTAGCGACGAGCCAATTCGACGATAGTTGTACCGCAGTCCGATTTAGAGCTACAGACTTGATAACTTCGGAGAGTACGTTTTTGAATACGGCGAGTTCAAATATGTCACCACAACGTGGTAGAGACGGGTCGCTGTGGCATATCTTAAGACATTCTTCTGTTTTATTTCCACGGAGGCGGAGTTGAAAGTCTACGTCTTAGAAAGCAAACAATTTTATAATTTGTGTCCTATCAAAATATGCGACAACATGTACGGTTATAGGATATAAGAAAGCTCGTATTATACATAGAGTAGAGTGCTTAAGCAGTTCAAAACGAAACGAAAATCTGATGCAAATCCGATAAATTCTGAGTAAAAATTCATCTTTTCGTTTCGTTGCGTCTTCTGGCAACGATAACTTTCGTATCTGCTTTTCGCAATGAAACGGAATCAGCCAGATAGTCAGTCGGAAAATTTGCACCCTGCGTCCAGATGGACTCGGACAGCGACGAAGACCTCCTCACGCACCGCCGCGTAGCAAGAGAGCTGCTGGAAGCTTCTGCTTTGAAGCAGCTTCATGGCGACTGGGAGGTGGCGTCGAAGCTACGGCGCTACGGCCTCGCGCTACTGTACGACTCGATATCTCGGCATTCCATTCCCCAAGTCCAGTTTAATATCGACGATTTTACTGAGGATACGTGTCTATTTTTCTACCGATTCACACACCGCCAGCTACGAAAACTACAAGTTTTATTTCGGTTGCCTGACGTGATCCGAACAGGTGGACATTCACGTGCTTGCTGCAGCGGTCTGGAAGTGCTATGTATCGTGCTGCACCGCCTGGCCTACCCGAGTAGGTGGCTGCAGCTGTCGAGGACCTACGGGTGGTGACCGAGTGCTATGGGCAGCATTTTCTACTTTGTTATAGATTTAATGAAGGTGAGATGTAAAACAATGTTGCAGGGTAATCTAGATGTAGTTAGCTCTAGATTGCCGGAATTCAGCCAAGCAATCTACGACCAAGGAGCTGAGCTGGATCATATAAGGGGTTTCGTGGATGATACTGTACGGGGAATATGCCGACCAACAGGAGATCGCGAGCAGCAGCGTGCGTACAGCGGACACAAACGAAAGCATGGCCTCAAATATCAGAGCATCGTCACACCGGATGGCATGATTTTCCATCTTTATGGTCTCATTGAAGGGCGTCGACATGATGTGGTACTACTGCGCAATTCTGGTTTTGAGGAGCGCATAAGAAGCGACGACAGATTTCGCGGTTATTTCATCTATGAAGACCAAGCTTACGGTCGCACAGATGTATTGTATCGCCCTTCAAAGGCGCCAACCTCACGCCAGCTCAGACAGCAATTAATGCCTCGATGTCGGATGTAAGGGCGTCGGTAGAGTGGTCTTATGGTCAAGCAGCCAACTACTGGGCGGGCGTGGACTTCAAGCAAAAATGTACTTGGCGGGGTGCGGTAGCAATTCTCTACAAGGTGGCAGTTGTTTCGACCAATTGCATTACAATTGTGCGTGGAGGCAACAACAACAGTACATACTTCGGTGTAGACCCTCCTTCTCTACAAGCGTACTTTGCTGGTTAAACTTACAATTCAGCTATCCTTCTTACTGATAGCAGCAGCTAATAGCTTCAAAATGGATTCGATTTGAACGGCGTGATGACTCACTTGTTCGCGTAGCAGATCATGTTGGCGCCGTTGCTGCTCCAGTTCGTCACAGTGGAGTGCAAGTTCTTGACGCTGAAGGTCAATCTTTTGCTCTTCTAGTTTCCTACGCTGAGCCGCTTCTTCTTGCTCACTTTCGAGCAAAGCTGAAGGACGAAGGCGCTTCGGTTTCCCCGAACCGCCTGCTTCAGCAGCATTTATTCTCTCTGAGACTCTGTTAGCAATTATATTCAATAACAAAAAACACGTTAGATACTGTTAGTAAAAATTAGAATTTGTTCACATACCGTTGCTCGGCTGTCTGCATTAGCCGTTGCCCTGCAGTCTCCACCTTCTGTGTCTTAGACGCGGTGATGCTCTTTTTCGTCTGCGTCTGAGTCACAGCTTCGTCTTTGAGCTGCTGCAGCTGCTCTAAGACGTCATCGTCGTCCGTGTGGACATCACTCGTGCCGCTCGCCGCTATGTTGCGCTTCTTCTGCACTGCATACTTGCGGAGGAGAAGGCTCGTGCGATCCCGGCAGGCGCGGAAGCTGAAACTGGCCGACACACTCTGGTTAAGCCTGCTTGCTATTCCTTTCCACACCCCTTTTACTTCTTTACGATCAGCATGAAACGGTGGCGTAGAGAGCACTTCAGCTAACAGAGACTTGTCGACGGCTGCGTTGAAGCGTGAGCGCAACTCGACTGGCACGACTTCCTCACAGCTAGCGTCGTTATCATCTGACACGGTCGCCTGTTGCGCTGCTTGCGCTTCTTCAGCCTCTACTATCTACAGGAGGGGTCTTCTTGTGCAAGCTGCAGCGATGCAGTCGCGTCTTCACTAAGCATGTCCCCTAGAGAGCTGTCACTCTCGGGGCCTTCCTCCATCGTTGGTGCTCGGAAAGGCTAGAAGTGATTTGATTCGTTGCGTCGTGCCTGCTTAAACACCATATAAAAAAGTCGTAACGTAAGTCCAGGACGACTTTATTTTTCGTCCTGAAACCCGTTTTCGTACTACAGCTTAAAGCCGCTAGTACATGAGACAAAAGTAACAATCCTGTCTGATTGGTGTGCATACGGATTTACAGTGCAACAAATCATGAAATCTACGAATTCACTAGAATGGCGGTTATATTATAGTTTATAGTAGTAGTGTATAGATGTAGATGTGCATAAAGTGGAGGCGCATATAGTACTAAGTATTGTGCAAGTCATGGTGTACATTTAGCAAGTCAGGCTCGCACTTTGGGTGTAAGATTGCACTTTGACCACAAATTGACAGTTTTTGACGTGGGTTTTGACGCTACAAATGTATTTCGAGGTGCTGCGCATGGCTATACACTTGGGAGATTATGTTTGGTGTATGGGTCTATATGCTACATCAGCCATATTCGACCCACGCTTAGTATACGCACGGATAAACAGTGCTGAAATGGCTGAAATCTACGAATGGGCTAGAATGACACTTATATAGTAGTTTACAGTAGTGGTGCATAGGTGTATACGTACACAAAGTGATGGAGCATGTAGTACGAAGTTTGGGTGAAGTCATATTATATATTTGGCAAGTGAGAGTTGGCATTTTACTGTGCTAAGCAGAATAATTTTAAGAGAATGATAAATATTTAAGATTGGTACCGCTATTCGAACGGTTGAACTCGCGAAAAATGAGTTAGGATCGCGGCGAGAATAATTTTCATGTGTGAGTTAGGCAACGGAAAGGTGGAGCGGTGTGCACATTTCGAAAATTAAATATAAAACAGGTTAAAATGGATGACACACAAGAAAAACGAGAATGGTTGGAAAAGATGTGCACGATATTTGGTCAAATAACGTCGATCGTGTAAGAATTGCAGAGGAATGTGAAGATGATACGTTATTTAAGCATTATGATACGCAGATTTTTTAAAAATAGTGATGTAAGGTGTAGTTGGAGAGACGAAGCTTGGACGAAGCGGAGGGAGGCAGCACTCTGGGGGAGACCGGAGTGGAGGCAGGAAACCACTTGAGGGGTAGAAGGAAGATTCGAAAGTTATTGATTGAGGTCTTTAGCTCGAAAGCCTTCTTGCTATCTCTAGACCTACTGGATACACCCTACTTGATTCTTTACTGGATACTGAGTTACTTCAGCCAATCAGAGAGCGCCACGTCGATGCCCATCTTGTACCTACAATCTTGTACCCACAGGTGGCGTAATCGACATTGGCGTAATCCGCGGTGGCGTAATCGGCGTGGGTTCGGATTGGACTGGTTCGGGCTAACCGGTTCACGGTCAATAACCGATACCAAACCGGTAACTCTCAATACGCCCCCTCAATGCGAAGTCCCATGAATGCCGAGAGCCACCGTGAGGTCCGTGTGGCGTGGTCCCGCGAGCGCCTTCGTCATGATGTCCGCCAGCATCACGGAAGTTTCGCAATACTGGAGCTTCACTTCACCGCGCTTCACTTCGTCGCGGATGTGGTGGTACTTGATGTCGATGTGCTTGGCGCGGCCGTGGTTCACCGGGTTCTTCGTCATCTTGATGCACGACTGGTTGTCTTCGCGGATCATGAGCTCGGGTCCCGTCTCGTTGGCAGCTGCCAGGATCTCGCACAGCAGGCGATGAATCCACTTGCCCTTTTGGATCGCCAGACTGAGCGCAATATACTCCGCTTCGCTCGTAGACAGCGACACGCTTGACTGCTTCTTGCTGCCCCAGCTCACAGGCGCACTCATCAGCATGAACGTGTAGCCTGAAGTCGACTTGCGGTCGGCGAGGTCGCCAGCCCAGTCTGCGTCCGAGTATCCACGAAAGTCGATCTTGTTGCCCGGCTTGAAGCAGATCCCGTGCGTCTTGGTGCCTTGCAGGTAGCGAAAGATACGCTTGACTGCCACCCAGTGTTCCTCTTGAGGATTCTCCATGAAACGCGACACATAGCCCACAGCGTACGCGATGTCCGGGCGCGTGGCAGTCATCAGGTGCATCAGGACACCCACAGCTTCGCGAAACGGAGCGTTCACCTTGGTCGCTGCGTCGCTTGGAACCAGTCGAGTGCTCATGTCCACCGGACTTACCACAGCCTTGCACTCGTCCATACCGAAGCGCTTCAGGATATCATCCACATAACGCCGCTGGCACATCGTCACGCTGCCGTCTGGGCCGTCTACCAACTCGATCCCAAGGGCGAACACACACTTGCCGCTGTCAGTCATTTCGAAGCGTGTCTTGAGGTCGTTCGTCGTGCGTGAGATCAGCTCGGGTGAACTTCCGGTGATCAATACATCGTCCACGTAGACCAGCACGAGCACACAGTGGCCATCAACAAACTCGATGTAGAGGCATGGGTCGAAGGTCGATACTTGAAAGCCGATAGAGCACACGAACTCGTCGAAGGTCTCGTTCCACACGCGCGAAGCTTGCTTGAGACCGTAGATTGCCTTCACCAATTCCAGGCAGTCGAAGTTGCCATCCAGTTCGACGCCTTCAGGAACTATGCAGAACACCTGCTCCTTCATTATCCCGTACAGGAACGCTGTCACCACGTCGAGTTGGTCGAGAGGCCAGCCGAAGTACTTGGCAATAGCGATGACCATGCGCAGCGTCACGTACTTGACCACGGGCGAAAACGTCTCCGTGTAGTCGATGCCGTACTTCTGCTTGAACCCCTTGGCCACGAGGCGCGCCTTGTACTTTTCGATCGATCCGTCCGCTTTGCGCTTGATCTTGAACACCCACTTGGTACCGATGGCGCGCTGTCCGTTGGACAATTTTGCAGCACAAAACACACCACGAAGTCGCATCGACTTGAGCTCAGCACAAATTGCCTTGCGCCAGTGCACTTGGTCCGGGCCGTTCACCACTTCTTGGAATGTCGATGGTTCCGACAGGTCCACAGTCGCTTCAACAGCATTGGCACTTGCACGCCAAAACACTGGGGGAGTCGATTCTTCATCTTGGTCATCAGATTTTTCTTCTTCGTCGGCGTCCACTCGGTGCGAAGAGGAAGAGGAATCCGGCGCACTTGCTTCTTCCAGTCCAGGCCGATGGCGCACAGTGTGCGGTCTTCTGGTAGCTTCATCTTCGTCACTTGGGCGACTCTTGCGCTTCCCCGTCTGCTTGTACTCCGTCTGGCGAGGTCCGTCATCGTCGATATCGAGCGAGTCGACGTCCAGGTCATCGACATCTTCATCGGAAATCCGCGGTGAAAGTCCAAAGGCCGACTCATCGAAGTTGACATCGCGACTGATCACCACCTGCCCCGCCTCGATGTCATAAAGTCGATATGCCTTGGACACTTCTTCGTAGCCCAGGAATATTCCGGCGCGAGCCTTGGGGTCCCACTTGAGCCGCTTCTCCTTCGGAGTCAAAATGTACGTCCGACAGCCGAACACGCGCATGTGCTTCACACTCGGCTTGGACTTGTACACGATCTCGAACGGAGTCTTGTGCTCGATCTTGGGTGACGGCAGGCGGTTCTTCACATAGATGGCCGTCATGGCCGCCTCAGCCCAGAAACACTTGTCCAGCTTGGTGTGATGCAGCATGCTGCGGCCGATCGTGACGATAGTCCGGATGGCTCGCTCTGCCGTGCCGTTGGTCTGGTGCGCGTACGGAACCGTGGTTTGCTGTTCGATGCCTTCGTCTTCGTAGAAGGCCTTGAGCGAGTTGGTAGCGAACTCACGAGCTCCGTCATGCCGCACAAACTTGACCTTCTTGCCGAACTGCGTCTGCACCTTCATGATGTACGTCTTGATGCAGTCTTCGCTCTCCGACTTGGCACGCAGACAGAAACCCTTCATGCATCCGCTGGCTTCGTCCACGATCAGTAGCAGATACTTGCTGCCACCAAGCGAGTTTTCCTCCATGGGTCCGCAGATGTCGAAGTGGAGCAGCTCGAACGTGTCGTAGCGGCGCTTGTTGCGGTTACTTGGGAATGGCTTCTGAACCATTTTCCCTTGCTGGCATCCGCGGCACACACTTGGTCCACTCGACTTCAAGTACCTTTGCGTCCTTGATCATGCCGTTGGTGACCATCTTGCGCAGCACGTCGATCGGGGCATGACCCATCCGCGCATGCAGATCCACGATGCACGCTGATGTCGTCGCATTCGCCGATCGCTGAGGCGTGCGAAGCCAGTAGAGGCCATCCACGAGATCCGCCGTTGCCACCACTAGCTTCGAGTCCTTGCGCGAAACGTGCATTTCGGTGCCGTCAAACACCACTTGGAACTTGCCACTCTTGTTGATCTGCGGCGCCGAGAGCAAATTCTTGCTCATGTTCGGCACGTACAGCGCGTTCTTGATCTCGATCTCGCGCTCGTCGCCGTTGGGCAGAACCACTCGTTCCACGATGGTCCCCACACCCTTGATTGCCGCCTTGTTGCCGTCGGCCATCGAAAGTTCGCCTTCATTTCGCTCGATCAAATTGGCGAACTTGGCCTTGTCGTTGCAGATGTGGTGCGTTGCGCCGCTGTCGACCGCCCACATCCCGGACATATTCTTGCCCGTCGAAATTTCACATTCCATGGAAACCGCGAACGCCACTCGATCATAGTCGTAGTCGTATCCGTCGCTGTCGTTTCTCCACTGGATGTTGTTGGCCCCGCGTCCACGGCCGTTGCCATTGCCATTGCCGCCGCGTCTTGGGCCCCGATTCTCGTCCTTCTGCTTGGTCCAGCACTTGTCCACCGTGTGCCCCAATTTCCCGCAGTATGTGCACTGGCGAGACTCTCGGTCGGTGTTGAACGCCTTGGCCGCGTTCTCCGTCTTCACCGTCGCTGTTGCCGTCTTCTCGCCTTGCCGCTTGATATGCTCGTTCGTGAGCACCTTCACGACGTCTTGCGATCGCAGTTCCGCGCTGCTCATCTCCAAGTTGAGCACGACGTTCTCGTAGCTCTTGGGGAGGCTGCGCAATAAGCAGATCGCCACGTCCTCGTCCTCCATCTTGGCGCCGATACTGCTGAGTTTGGCGCTGATGTTGAGGACCTCGTTACAATGATGCAACACATTGTCGCCTTCCGACATCTCCATGCTGAAGAGCTGGCGCTTCAAGTAGATGCGCCCAGCCTTCTGCGACCCTCCGTACAGTGTCTTCAGGCGCGACCAGGCGACCCACGCTTCCTCGCAGTCATCAACCACATGATGGTAGTCCGCATTCATGTGGAGCAACATCAGTCCGAACGCGATGTTGCTGGACTTGACGTAGTCGTCCTTGGCCCGCGTGTCCGTGAAGCTCGGAGTCATCTCGCGGTTCACCACATGCCACACCGACTTGGTCAGGAACACGCCACGCATGTAGCGGTTCCACGTCGCGTAGTTGTCTCCGTTGAACTTGTCGATGGAGACCTTGGTGGAGGCATCGTGGGCAGAGGACATGGTGCTTGGGCTCATAACCTGATGGAAGGTATGGATCTTGGACACCGAAGCTTGGACGAAGCGGAGGGAGGCAGCACTCTGGGGGAGACCGGAGTGGAGGCAGGAAACCACTTGAGGGGTAGAAGGAAGATTCGAAAGTTATTGATTGAGGTCTTTAGCTCGAAAGCCTTCTTGCTATCTCTAGACCTACTGGATACACCCTACTTGATTCTTTACTGGATACTGAGTTACTTCAGCCAATCAGAGAGCGCCACGTCGATGCCCATCTTGTACCTACAATCTTGTACCCACAGGTGGCGTAATCGACATTGGCGTAATCCGCGGTGGCGTAATCGGCGTGGGTTCGGATTGGACTGGTTCGGGCTAGGGTTTAGGGTTTAGGGTTTAGGGTTTAGGGTTTAGGGTTTAGGGTTTAGGGTTTAGGGTTTAGGGTTTAGGGTTTAGGGTTTAGGGTTTAGGGTTTAGGGTTTAGGGTTTAGGGTTTAGGGTTTAGGGTTTAGGGTTTAGGGTTTAGGGTTTAGGGTTTAGGGTTTAGGGTTTAGGGTTTAGGGTTTAGGGTTTAGGGTTTAGGGTTTAGGGTTTAGGGTTTAGGGTTTAGGGTTTAGGTTTTTAGGGTTTAGGGTTTTAGGGTTTAGGGTTTAGGTTTTAGGGTTTTAGGGTTTAGGGTTTAG
>NHQK01000107.1:0-163058 GCA_016864655.1 Phytophthora cactorum
CTTTAGGGTGGCAAACAACGTCTCAACGACTTAAGGAGCGTGCTCCGCTCAAGATGTATTAGTCGCTATCCAGGAAATGAGTGCAGTGAGAAAGCACCGGCGCAAAGTCCTAAGAAACCGTTTAAATATACCAGTATACAGTTAAAACGGATTCAGTTCGCCGTGGCCGCTGCATTGGCCTCTTGGTCCCACCTTTCCGGATTAAGTAGTCAGCTCAGCCATCTCAAGGGCCTGCACCCACTCTGGTGCTTGTACTAACGTTATGAATCAAAGCAAACGTATCAATAATAAAGGCTTATCGTCGAACTTCCTTTAAGGAATTGAGACTTACCCAAACTAGCGTGTGATAGCGAATTGAGCCCCTGTTTTTGTCGAGTCCAAAATCGTAATATACCTCCTTTTCAGTCAGTCATACAATATCTACATTCAAGAATAAGAGGCACTAAGCCGCAGCTCTGTTTAGAACTATTAAAACAGCCTCTCAAATAAACACACCAAAAGGGATGGGTCGAGTGCAAACTACCGGGACGACTCAATAGCTCAAACGTTGGGCCGCGGATACTTGAGGTATGAAGCGTAAGTATTGCGACCGTCTAAGGTGGAGTTGAGCCAGCCGTTGCTCCCACTGAAGATTTCCGAGACCCGAATCGTTGAGCTCTATACGGGGGCGGATGCTTCGTAAGTTGTTTGACACACTGTTTTGCTCTTGATAAACAGTCGATCAAACAATACCCACGCCCCGATCGCCAAACGGAATACGAGTGCGGATGGATACAGAAATATGAAGTACATGTACAACCTTCGCTGCTTGTCACTGTCCTGGAGACGACATCGTCTCAAAGGCCATGAGCAACAATGTCTCACTCTCAAGGCTGGACGGCGAAGTAAATCGGGCAACTTTCGCTAAGACTGGTATCCCAGAACGGGGACCGTGTGCTCGTTGAACAGCGTATGCTTCTAGCGTAGCACACGGTGGATCTGAATCATCATTAACAATTGTTCCTTAACGTACAGTACCAACGATTAATACATGTATACTCGTTTTCACTGGCAGCTTGGTGTGTTCATGTGTCGACGCGGAATCAAGGTGTCGGTACTTTGACCACAAAAGAAATAATCGGCCGCTAGAATGAAACCAAAGCTAAGATTTGACGTGCATCAGCGCCGGTGCAACATAATATCTGGGTGTTGAGTCAGACGTCTCGACCGGCGAGATGCATCGTAAAACACTTACCCTCTTCCTCCCACACTGTACTACGGGACCGGAAACTCATATCAACGGTCATTCTCAAAATCGCCTTGTAAAGCGCACCACACCCAGTTCCACAAGCACAACTCTTCACAATGGCTCGCTTCCAGTTCGCTCTCGCCGCGGTGATTGCTCTTGCCGCCAACAGTGCTAGCGCCTTCACCATTGGTTCGCCCTCTGGTCTTGCTGCTGGCACCACTGGCGGAGCAGGCGGCAAGACCGTGTACCCGACCTCGAATAGTGAGCTTGTGAATTACCTCGCCTCGAATGACCCTCTCGTCATTGTGCTAAACAAGACCTTCGACTTCCGTGGCACTGAGGGCACCACCACTGAAACCGGATGCCGACCGGACTACACGCGCGAATGCATGGCCAAGAAGAACGGCTACAAGAGTCAGGATGTGATCATCCAGGGTGGAAGCATGGCCAACACAGGCGGTTGCACCGGCGGCACCGCGGTCAAGTTGACCTACGACAACGCCGCTCGCAAACGCATGACCGTGACGGGTAACAAGACCATCCGTGGTATTGGCAAGAGCGGTGTCATCAAAGGCAAAGGTATGATGCTGGACGGCGACAACATTATCTTGCAGAACATCCACATCACGGAGCTAAACCCGCACGTGGTCTGGGGTGGCGACGCGATCTTTATGCAGGGCTCCAACAAGGCCACCACTACGCTCAACAAGATCTGGCTCGACCACATCAAGGTGTCTCGCGTCGGCCGCCAAATGGTCGTCACGAACAAGGCCGGCGTCGCCACGATGACCATCAGTAACTCGGACTTCGACGGAAACACCGAGTACTCTGCTACGTGTGACGGACACCACTACTGGACCTTCCTGTTCTACGGCAAGAACACCGGCGTTAGCATGCTCAACAACTACGTGCACGGCACCTCCGGTCGCTCTCCCAAGATTGGCGGCAACCCGAACGAACGCGTCGTCGTGCACGTGGCTAACAACTACTGGGGCAACAACACGGGCCACTCATTTGAAATCGGAGCCAACGGGTACGTGATCGCCGAGGGCAACTACTTCGACAACACCAAGCAGCCTCTGTACAAGGGCACGGACGGAGCTCTGTACGCTGCCACCAACAGCGACGAATGCTCCAAGTACCTGGGGCGTTCGTGCGCGGCTAATACGCTCGTTGGCAGCGGCACCTTCGAGTCTCGTAACGGTGGGTCCGCTCTCAAGACGATCAAGGGTGTCTCTGCTTTTGTGAACTACAAGCCGGATATCACCAAGACGACGAGTGGTTCGAAGCAGCAACAGCAGTCAAACGGATCGCAGCAGCAGCAGCCTTCCCAGACGAGTGGATCGGCGAAAGAGGAGTCATTCGTAACGAGTGGTTCGGAGCAGCAGCAGGAGCAGCAGTGGGGCGGATCGTTGCCCTACCATGGTGGCTCAGATCCGAAGTCTGGATCTAAATCTAGGAAGCTAGCTGTTCAAACGCGTGACTTGGAGAAGGAGTGGCAGCAGACCGCGGGCAACTTCGGTGTTGGCAAGCTGGACTAATAGAGCTGTAAAAGCTACAGCACCGGGGACACGAGATGGGCTTCTTGGTTGCTTTGTATACGGTAGTGTTTGAGCATAGATATTGGATGTCAATGACAAATTATGAATGGAATGTCGCTTTATCAACCTTTCGATTGACTCCAGAATTCTAGTTTATAACCGGATCTTCAATTTGAACGTCATTTGGCTCTGTTTTATTGGCCGTATTATTAATACTATATTCCGTTAATCGACACTGGTAGGCAAGCATGGACTTATAAAAAGCCCATGGAGACGCTCGTCCGAATAGTCATCCCAAATGGAGCACACTACACTGGTGTTTGACTCGTCACATAGGATCACATTCTCACTCGAATGGGGTGATACCCAGTACATTCTCACTCGAAAGGGCAGTTCCCTGCACAAGCGTAATGTGATCCTATGTGACGAGTCAAACACCAGTGTAGTGTGCTCCATTTGGGATGACTATTCGGACGAGCGTCTCCATGGGCTTTTTATAAGTCCATGCTTGCCTACCAGTGTCGATTAACGGAATATAGTATTAATAATACGGCCAATAAAACAGAGCCAAATGACGTTCAAATTGAAGATCCGGTTATAAACTAGAATTCTGGAGTCAATCGAAAGGTTGATAAAGCGACATTCCATTCATAATTTGTCATTGACATCCAATATCTATGCTCAAACACTACCGTATACAAAGCAACCAAGAAGCCCATCTCGTGTCCCCGGTGCTGTAGCTTCTACAGCTCTATTAGTCCAGCTTGCCAACACCGAAGTTGCCCGCGGTCTGCTGCCACTCCTTCTCCAAGTCACGCGTTTGAACAGCTAGCTTCCTAGATTTAGATCCAGACTTCGGATCTGAGCCACCATGGTAGGGCAACGATCCGCCCCACTGCTGCTCCTGCTGCTGCTCCGAACCACTCGTTACGAATGACTCCTCTTTCGCCGATCCACTCGTCTGGGAAGGCTGCTGCTGCTGCGATCCGTTTGACTGCTGTTGCTGCTTCGAACCACTCGTCGTCTTGGTGATATCCGGCTTGTAGTTCACAAAAGCAGAGACACCCTTGATCGTCTTGAGAGCGGACCCACCGTTACGAGACTCGAAGGTGCCGCTGCCAACGAGCGTATTAGCCGCGCACGAACGCCCCAGGTACTTGGAGCATTCGTCGCTGTTGGTGGCAGCGTACAGAGCTCCGTCCGTGCCCTTGTACAGAGGCTGCTTGGTGTTGTCGAAGTAGTTGCCCTCGGCGATCACGTACCCGTTGGCTCCGATTTCAAATGAGTGGCCCGTGTTGTTGCCCCAGTAGTTGTTAGCCACGTGCACGACGACGCGTTCGTTCGGGTTGCCGCCAATCTTGGGAGAGCGACCGGAGGTGCCGTGCACGTAGTTGTTGAGCATGCTAACGCCGGTGTTCTTGCCGTAGAACAGGAAGGTCCAGTAGTGGTGTCCGTCACACGTAGCAGAGTACTCGGTGTTTCCGTCGAAGTCCGAGTTACTGATGGTCATCGTGGCGACGCCGGCCTTGTTCGTGACGACCATTTGGCGGCCGACGCGAGACACCTTGATGTGGTCGAGCCAGATCTTGTTGAGCGTAGTGGTGGCCTTGTTGGAGCCCTGCATAAAGATCGCGTCGCCACCCCAGACCACGTGCGGTTTAGCTCCGTGATGTGGATGTTCTGCAAGATAATGTTGTCGCCGTCCAGCATCATACCTTTGCCTTTGATGACACCGCTCTTGCCAATACCACGGATGGTCTTGTTACCCGTCACGGTCATGCGTTTGCGAGCGGCGTTGTCGTAGGTCAACTTGACCGCGGTGCCGCCGGTGCAACCGCCTGTGTTGGCCATGCTTCCACCCTGGATGATCACATCCTGACTCTTGTAGCCGTTCTTCTTGGCCATGCATTCGCGCGTGTAGTCCGGTCGGCATCCGGTTTCAGTGGTGGTGCCCTCAGTGCCACGGAAGTCGAAGGTCTTGTTTAGCACAATGACGAGAGGGTCATTCGAGGCGAGGTAATTCACAAGCTCACTATTCGAGGTCGGGTACACGGTCTTGCCGCCTGCTCCGCCAGTGGTGCCAGCAGCAAGACCAGAGGGCGAACCAATGGTGAAGGCGCTAGCACTGTTGGCGGCAAGAGCAATCACCGCGGCGAGAGCGAACTGGAAGCGAGCCATTGTGAAGAGTTGTGCTTGTGGAACTGGGTGTGGTGCGCTTTACAAGGCGATTTTGAGAATGACCGTTGATATGAGTTTCCGGGCATGGTACAGGGCGCGAGAAAGAGGGTAAGTGTTTTACGATATGCATTTGGAGTCGCTGATCCAACACAAACTTTAATCGCCGCGATTTAATCTTTTTCATTCTCATTAAATAGGCAATAGTGGTCACCGACACCTTTGATTCCGCGTCGACACATGAACACACCAAGCTGCAGTGAAAACGAGTATACATGTATTAATCGTTGGTACTGTACGTTAAGGAACAATTGTTAATGATGATTCAGATCCACCGTGTGCTGCTAGAAGCATACGCTGTTCAACGAGCACACGGTCCCCGTTCTGGGATACCAGTCTTAGCGAAAGTTGCCCGATTTACTTCCGCCGTCCCGCCTTGAGAGTGAGACATTGTTGCTCATGGCCTTTGAGACGATGTCGTCTCCAGGACAGTGACAAGCAGCGAAGGTTGTACATGTACTTCATATTTTCTGTATCCATCCGCACTCGTATTCCGTTTGGCGATCGGGGCGTGGGTATTGTTTGATCGACTGTTTATCAAGAGCAAAACAGTGTGTCAAAACAACTTACGAAGCATCCGCCCCCCGTATAGAGCTCAACGATTCGGGTCTCGGAAATCTTCAGTGGGAGCAAACGGCCTGGCTCAACTCCACCTTAGACGGTCGCAATACTTACGCTTCATACCTCAAGTATCCGCGGCCCAACCGTTTGAGCTATTGAGTCGTCCCGGTAGTTTGCACTCGACCCATCCCTTTTGGTGGTGTTTATTTGAGAGGCTGTTTTAATAGTTCTAAACAGAGCTGCGGCTTAGTGCCTCTTATTCTTGAATGTAGATATTGTATGACTGACTGAAAAGGAGGTATATTACGATTTTGGACTCGACAAAAACAGGGGCTCAATTCGCTATCACACGCTAGTTTGGGTAAGTCTCAATTCCTTAAAGGAAGTTCGACGATAAAGCCTTTATTATTGATACTTGCTTTGGATTCATAACGTTAGTACAAGCACCAGAGTGGGTGCAGGCCCTTGAGATGGCTGAGCTGACTACTTAATCCGGAAAGGTGGGACCAAGAGGCCAATGCAGCGGCCACGGCGAACTGAATCCGTTTTAACTGTTATACTGGTATATTTAAACGGTTTCTTAGGACTTTGCGCCGGTGCTTTCTCACTGCACTCATTTCCTGGATAGCGACTAATACATCTTGAGCGGAGCACGCTCCTTAAGTCGTTGAGACGTTGTTTGCCACCCTAAAGACCATGCGCTGGCGCGCTGGTTGACGTTGTTTGCGCGCTAGGTATGCCTCCACAAAGTTGTCGTTCGTGTGTGGCTGCACGCGAAGCAGGTCAGCTGATGGGTCCCTGTCACAATAGAATGCCCGAGATAGTATGAATAGCAAACATAACACGGTTTCTCTTTACTACTTCGTAGAAGAAAAAAGAAAATATACAGCAGGATACGAGAAAAAAAACAGAGGCACAACCATTGCGACTGTAAGCATTCACGGCTGGTGGATCGATTGTCCGTATTTATTGGCACACTACCGTCGGAGCATGGATAACAAACCCGGATGCTGATGGATATATATGAAAGCCCTACATGAGTATAGTGTCGCAATTCACTAGCAGCTGTATGAGCTTAATATACAAGGGGTATCATCAATACAGGAGGAATTTAGATATACCTTTGGCATGCCGATGCTGTACCGTTCCGTTGAACACGGTGTTGCCTGCAGTATTTGACGAACAATGGCATAATTTGACCCATACTGCAACACCCAATAGCTGTGACCGTTTCCCCCTCTACATTATCTTGAGCTGAGCACCAGCCGAAATCTCAGATCCCACTTCAATAAACGTATTTTATATGCAAATCTTGCGTTGCTGGTATTAATAATCCATGATGCGCCGTCAAATACAGGTCGTCAATTGTCGTCTAGGATGCCTCTCGCTGCGAGACTCGCAGCGTTATTAATAGTGCCCACGAAGGAGTGCCATAGACACTGGTCCAGTACTGCTCGCAAGTGAGACCGCCACAAACGCTGTCACGCGTCGTTGTTCATTTGGGCCTTCGCTGCTCAAATATTAATAAGTTATTAAAGGCCTTAGTTTGGTGTCATCCAGGATAGTGACAAGCAGCGAAGGTATCACGGCTGGTGGGTTACGGTATTCACCATCCGCACTCATGTGTCCGTTTGGCGATCGGGGCGTGGATATTGTTTGATCGACTGTTCATCAAGAACAAGTGTGCCAACCTAACTTACGGAGCATCCCCCTGTAAACAGCTCAACGATTCTGTCCTTTTAAAAATCTTCAGTGGAAGCAACGGAATACCCCCAGCTGGCTCAACTCCACCTTAAATGATCGCGATACTTACAGTGTACTTCACTCTTCAGGTGTCTGTAACCTATTGCCCAACGGTTGAGCTACATGTATTGAGTCGGGGTCGTGGCTGTACGTACGAGACCAAAATCGGCGGCGAAATGTGTGCTGTCAGGATGCGGTAATGGCGTGCTCGACTAATGGTCGAGGGGATGGCCGAGGTCGCCTTGTCGCGAGATGTCGAGTGCTGTGTGTTTCGGGGCACGCTGGATCTGCCGCGATGGTACATGTATGCGATTCAACGCTTGTACAGTATACATGTAAGGTATAATACTTGGCCTCACTGCAGTTATTAAATAGGTACCGGTACAGTAAAAGTATACTTGTATACTTACCGGTTCTGTTGTATGTACAGTAGTCATACCACACATCTAAGGTGTCGGATCAAACGTGATTAAGGATCGATAAGGATGGTCGAAGTGATTAATTCCAAGGCTGGACGTCAAAGTTAAGCGGCCAACCCTCGCTGAGACTTGTAACCCGGAACGGAGAGCATGTAAAATACGTGTATGTCCACGTGCTGATCGAATTATTGACGCGCGTGCTTGCCAACGTATGCTTCTAGCGTAGCATACGGCGAACCTGAAACATTGATGGACTTGTACCGTTCTCTTTTGGCTGAGTACGCGGAATCGACACCGCGTGACCTGTACGGTACACTCGCCGCCACAAAATAATTAATCAGCCGTTAGAATGGAACCAGATCTAGGATTTGACGCGCAACAGCGCCGGTGCACCTGATTAATCTTGGTGTTAGCGTCTCGACGGACGAGAGTCAACGCAAAAAACGAACGCTCGCACACTCTACCTACCGAACATCAAACTACGGGTTTTGGAAACTCTTATCCAACGGTCATTCTCAAAATCGCTTGGTAAAGCGAAACAAGCCCAGTCCGACGAACACAACTTTTGGACTTCCGGTTTCTTCACCATGGCTCGCTTCCAGTTTACTCTCACCGCTGTGCTTGCCCTGGCTGCCAACACTGCAAGCGCCTTCACCATTGGTTCGCCCTCTGGTCTCGCTGCCGGCACTACTGGCGGAGCGGGCGGTGAAACCGTGTACCCGACCTCCACCAGCGAGCTGGTGGCGTTCCTGAACGACACTGAGCCGCTGGTGATTGTTCTTAACCAAACCTTCGACTTCCGCGGTACTGAAGGTACAACTACTGAAATGGGCTGCCGACCAGGCCATAAACGCGCATGCATGGCCAAGAACAACGGTTTCAAGGATCAGGATGTCATTCTGGGCAGTGGTGGCCTGAATAACACGGGCGGCTGCACGAACGGCACGGAGGTGGAGGTGACGTACGACAATGCTGCCATTAAGCGTATGAACGTCAAGGGCAACAAGACCGTCCGAGGCATTGGCAGGAGCGGTGTCATCATGGGCAAGGGTTTGACGCTGAACGGCGACAACATTATCTTGCAGAACATCCACATCACGGAGCTAAACCCGCACGTGGTCTGGGGTGGCGACGCGATCTTTATGCAGGGCTCCAACAAGGCCACCACTACGCTCAACAAGATCTGGCTCGACCACGTCAAGGTGTCTCACGTCGGCCGCCAAATGGTCGTCACGAACAAGGCCGGTGTTGCCACGTTGACTATCAGTAACTCGGACTTCGACGGAAACACCGAGTACTCTGCTACGTGTGACGGACACCACTACTGGACCTTCCTGTTCTACGGCAAGAACACCGGCGTTAGCATGCTCAACAACTACGTGCACGGTACCTCCGGTCGCTCTCCTAAGGTTGGCGGCAACCCGAACGAACACGTCGTCGTGCACGTGGCTAACAACTACTGGGGCAACAACTCGGGCCATTCGTTCGAACTCGGTGTCAACGCGTACGTGCTCGCCGAGGGCAACTACTTCGACAACACCAAGCAGCCTCTTGACAAGGGCACGGACGGATCTCTGTACGCAACGGACGCTGCTGACGTGTGCACCAACTACCTGGGCCGTCAGTGCGCGGAAAATGTTCTGGTGGACAGTGGCAACTTCACGTCACGCAACGGCCCTGCTGCTCTTGAGGGTCTCAAGGAGTACCCCATCATCACCGGCTACTCGTCGAACTCCGCTCAGACCAGCGACTCACAGCAGCAGGCTCCCCAGTCGAGCGACTCGGAGCAGCAGCAGACGCAGCAGTACACCCCGGGCACTGCCGCACCATCGGGCGAGACGGCTCAATCCTCGATCCAGTCGAGTGACTTGGCTAAGGTGTGGGCCGAGACGACCGATAACTTCGGCGTCGGCAAGCTCGACTAGAGCTTTGACATGTAGTACCGTGTAAACCATTCGTGATGGCATAGAATCCAAATTTAATGTTGAGGGCCACAAGGCAGCCCATACTAATACACTTGCGTAAACGCTGATGCTTTTAGTGTACATGTTTTTTTACAAACTGATTGGAGGATGCTTTGCTCTAATGTTTTTAGAGAATGTGGACTATTCCACTTCAGAAGAAAACTAAATTGGAATACTTCGAGGTATAATTAATAGTACTACTATGATACATGCAGTAGTAATGCATTTTTTAAAATTCATTCGGGTTTCTAATACTATGTACCAGGTATTGATAACATATTAAAATATTATAGCTGTGCTTTTGTATTTTATTTTTTTACATGGCTATATTGCTTGGGAATACAATTGTTTTTACAATACTTTTCGGGTTTTGAAATTAACCCAATTATTGACAATAAATATGCTTTGGAGCAACGACAATCACCACGACCCTTGATACTGTGCTTTTCCTACAAACAACAGAGCTGTGAGAACAATAGAAAGAAGCAACGCATTATTTAGTGAGTAGATTGGTTTTATAATGAGTTGCATAAGAAGTTTTTTTTTTAAACAACATTTTGTCTTCGGTTATTAAGACAAATGTGTATTGTATTCGGATTACCAGGGCAACATTTTATTTATTGACTACGTGTTTTATTGTCATGTTAAGTACGGCAATCCTTTTCAGCTTGGTTGATAAACAAATTTATGTTCGATGGGTGATGCGAGGCGGGAGGGCTCTCGATCCTGAATTTGTTCATTTCCCCCAGTTCTTGATTTCATAATGGGCGATGGATAAATAGTACCTCGCCATGCTATTATTGCAGCAATACGAAAAATAACACCATTATTAATTGCCCAAGAATAGGCAGCCCAATCAATATGATATTGCATTGTGCGCAGCCCTGGCTGGAAGGACACTACGGCAGCAGCGAGACGGCAGACTGGAAGGACATAGTAGCTGGAGCCGTACGACAGGCTGCGCGGTATACATGCCATACGAACATGACCAGCACGAGCGGCATCCCGACTGACACGTTCTACAACGGCGGTGGCTACTGACACAAATGCGCCGGAGATGCCAGTTTTTGAGCTGATTGCGGCTCCGCACGTCGGTGAGCACTACTTGTACCTCTCGTTGTTGCAGGTTTGTTACCAAATATATGCTACGACGCCACAAGGTCACACACAATGGTGGGATGATTTACTCCAACGCAGGCCTGTGAGTAGTATTGATCATGGCATGACTCATCGCCTTGAGGTGCCCTACACAACACTACACAACAAGAACAATACGCAACCATACTCGTTGTCGAAGCATCAGTGCCACCGACTAATAATTGGCCACTTATTGGCTAATTCGACATCTCTCAAAGATTGCAGTAAATAAAGTAGCAAATTGGTGACTCGCCTCACTAATATAATGTACACCCATAAAGCTGACAAAACAACTTCATTTTATCTTCTGCGCTGTAGCTAACACTTGCCTCCCCTCTACGACCTTCGGAGCTTCAGGATGAACCTCTTGACTGCTATCCAGAACGACTTGCTGAAGCAGCTACATGTAGAAGAAGCTCGCAACTACTTTTCGCGAGTCTGCGACTTTCGTGGCTTCATTACAGACACACGACCCGGCCCGGATGTGGTCACCACGCTCAAGCTGTGCCCATCGGGGTTGACGCAATTCAACGCACCGTGAGCTACTCCGCGACGATGGAAAAGAACATGTACGTGCAAATCATTGTTTGGGATTGTGAAACGATGCAGGGCGGTAAATGCAACACCGAATTTGATACTGGTGCTGTGTACATGCTTCATCAGGTTGAATATGTTGGCATATATGATACTGTTGCAAAAGGATATGTGGTGTATGATCCTACTCGCGATTCACAAATTGAGCTAATTTCTTCTCCGTTGCGGAGACCTCAGAGAGCATCGAGAGACACGCAAGAAACCGACCGAGTGCAAGGTCACAGCGGCGCCGTTCGGCAAACGCGGCAGTGATCGGTGGTGACTTCGATACGGCAATGAAGGATACGATGAAGTATCGCATACATATTGTAATAGAGAAAAGATTAAAACCTAGTGTGAAAGAGATGAACACCTAGTGTAATGCAAAAACGGATGACTTGCTAGTGTCGCCCAACAAAAGGATGAACTCCTAGTGTACACATATTTACAATCGAGAGATGTCCGTAGCAGTAATGGGATTTGATATGGACATGGCTGTCTAGGAGGCCGCAATACCGTCCGAACTGCGAGTTGCCATGAATTGTTTCTACAGACCAACTTTGCGTTAGAGCTTCTGAATAGGTAACCTTAATCATCGTAGCGTAGCGAGACCAAAATACCCCTTCTCCCTAGCTCCACTACGAGCTCATCCTCGCGTTGATACCTTCCTCTATTCGCCATTCACGACGTTACTGTACGTGTGCTATGCAGATACGATTCCCATTTCTGTTGGGCGACGAGCAGTGTGCTTTGTGATAATGCATCCTGGTCAGCGCCGAATGAGGTATAGTAAAAATGCTTTGTAAGGCCCGAAGCGATTCTTCTCATGCACAGATGACTCTACCGCTGGCCATCGGGAGCTAAGGTGCCAATACTATCGGCTCTCAGCGCTTGACTATTGAGTCAATAGTCAACCGCTGAGAGCCAAAGTCACAGTATACCTCTGAATACAATATCCGTATCCAGCCAGTATACACTTGAATTAATACCGCACTAGATATTCATCCTTGAGATTTGAACACACACACCAAAGTCATCCGTTTTAAGGGCCACACGAGGAAGTCATCCGTTTCACACTAGATTTTAATCCGCAACCATTGTATTAATACAGGTGCAGCTAGCGGGGGCCTGCTGATAGATATTGGAAATCGCAATGCTAATGAAGACATTGCTTGGAAAACGATATAATACATCCGATGAGGCCGGAACTTAACTAAAGCTACTAGTTTAGCTGTTTAGCATGATCGTTTTCGTGTGTATTGACCCTGGCGCTCTCGCTGCAGGAAAATTTCGCCATCTTGGCCGACATGATAGGTCGCTATAGCATAGGGATTTCATGTTGAAGAAGGAGGACGTTGTCGACAGGTGATTTCGTTAAAATGGAAGCACGTTGAAATTTTGAGCTACTTGAATATGGAAATAAAGCAGATGAAGTTTTTCGATGTTGTTCATCGGGGACTCCCAAACTGGGAGAAACGCGATAAGCTGATATGGCGTAGTGTTCATAGAAAATGACTGAATAAATAATATGACGTAGAGCACCTCTGACATTGTATGTTGGCTAGCCCCCATAGCAACAACTAAAACTGCCGTCAAGGTGGACTGCGGTGCATCGCGGTGATGCTTTAGCAGTCATCTCGCGTCTAGGAACGGTAGAAAGATACGTTGAAGTTACGAGCCGTCACCGGAATGAGACGTACGATTAAAGTGCTTTCCATGAAAATGTAGGATCTGGTTAAAACAAAGGCTAATGGCAACATTTGTATTTTTTAGATAGTTATGAAACATACATTGACAAATCTAACCTTTATTAGATTACAGTAATTTGTCAAGCAGCGTTTGTTGCACACTAGTCCTGTATTGTAAAGCGAAATGATAGGGTTTTGGTAGTACTGATGCATTTGTAATAGATTTGAATTGGTTATTTTGCTACGGACGGATTTTTGGAGTTGATGTAAACATAGATTGTAAAACACAAGTCGTGGCTTCAACCACACAGGCCTCTACGTCTTAGGCTAGTTGGTCGTGCTTGGTTTGGCCCACATTTGGTTTTGCAAAAGCACAAACTCTTATCTCATGAACGGGGTATCTGTGAAAACTAAACTAGTCACGGTGGTTTTGGTCGTATCGATAGTAATGAAAATTGCACAAATAAAGCTTGGAATGCGGTTCCCTGCTATGACTTAATTATTTTGTGTAGACGTCGATGACACGGTGATTCCCTTAAAATAAATGGTGGAAGAGAATAATGACTTGAAGGTGAGAACAAGGGAGACGATGCCTATCGAACGCGGATGGAACCATCTGCATGCTAGAAACTTGAGTTGCTGTGAGTTGATTCATCGGGTAGCCGGTTACGGGAATGACTGCACCCGGAAGCACTAATATTTGCTACTGTAGCTCCAATGTGCAGTTATAGTAGGTAAGTGTTGCTGAGTGAGCATGCGTATAGTACACACGTGGCCATTGCAATTTCGCTGGGCAGTCGCATTGTGCCGAGAACGGGAGGTGGTGCAGACCGCGGTGATGCATTAACCATCATCTTGAGACGTAGCCAAGGTAGAAAGATGCGTTGAAGTTGTGGGCAGTCAGAAGCATTGACTCAATGCAGGATTGCTGTTAACTTTCAGCGGGGAAAATAGAGCGTGGCTCTGACAGCATCAATCCGTTTTGCGCGATCTGTTTGTCATCACTTCTCCTTTTGCGGTATCATAAACACTTTCATCTACGCGCTACTACTTCGAGCTTACCGATGAACCTCCTCAACACCATTCAAAACGATGTACTGAAGCAGAAAGAAGAGGAAGCACAGAACCACTTTGAGCGGGTGGTCGATGTCCGTGATTTTATATTCGAGACGTGCCCCGAACCTGATGTGAGCGTGACGCTCAAGCTATGCTGCATCTCGGCTGAACGCTTGAATGGTGGTCATGGTACTCGCTTCTCCGGGATCGATGCAAGCCAGCGAACCGAGTTCGAACCAACATTCAACACGCTTGCTGACCTTACGCCGCTGAAGAAGAAGCACTACATCGCGCAATTACGATGTGGGACAGCAAAGCGGTAAAGGTATCCTGTACCAAGGCAAATGTCGACTTTCAACCCGGCGCAGTATATGTATTTCGCAAGGTAGACGGTGCAAGCTTTTACGTCGACATCGCGAAAGCCAATGTCCAGTACGAGCGTGGTGCTAGCGGCAAAGTCTTCGAGCTCGAGCCACCGGAAACTGGATGAAACACCGAAGAGATCGGGCAAGGGCAAGTCGCCCTCGGCGTCGTCCTGCAAACGCGCTGTCTTTCCAGTTGCGTCTGGTGATGACATTAGCATGGCGATGGGATGAGCCACGTGATGCGGTGTCGACACGCAGTAAGCGTGGCGACCCCCAACGAGCTTGAAGTGGGGTTGAACGTGACGGACGTGATGTGGGCGATCGGTTTGTGGAGAAAGTAATACATAATGTACGTTTTAGCTGGTTACAGGGTAGTGTAGAGAATGTAGACAGCTAATCTGAATTCTTTCTTGAGAACCTGGTTACTATATCGACGGTGTGGTGCATCCGTAGCACTGCTTGCTAGTAATTCCAACTAATGACAATCAAGCACGATGTTGGTTAGTGATGCGAGCTGCAAACGTAGCCGTGAAGCAAATGAAAGCGTATGTTGCGCGGAAATCAAATACATGATATTGTGCCCTGGTTTCGGATATAGTCGACACCGAATCGTAACACCACTATATCACTGATATCCGTCAGTACAAATCGGGATGATTAAACTGCATGAAGCAACTCAGCTAGACGAATGATAAGTCGCTATGCTTGTTTCACATAAATCCCGTACAGTTTGTGGCTGCGCAAAGACATCGTTTCCTTTGCTGAACGCATAAAAAAACAAGTTAGTAGAGTGGTTGGTAAAGTGCAAACAACAGGCCCACCTCGGGTTGCACGAATGCATTTCCATAGCCGACGGTAATCTCTTCTCCGTGAAAATGTCTTGTTTGGCGATAAAAACGCAGCATGTTTCCCCTCCCACCGCTCCATAACGCAGTTCGGACTGCAGCTGTGGTTGGCAAAGCGTACAAGCTCACCAAGACGGCGGGTATCAATCACCTCGCGATTGGGTACGGGCATTCCGTAAGTGTGTCGCGCAAAAACTCATCCTGGTCAGCAATAACAAATTCAGTTAACCGAGCTTGTACATGCGAGGGGTCGTTCATTTTCCAGCACGGAAATTACTACTACCTCTTCATGTCGAAAGGAAGTTGCTGCGGCTACGACAAAAAACGACCAGCTCCAGGCAAGGAGTACCGCATCCTTGCATGCCGCTCCTCGAATGCCACCGGAAGTTTTGTGGATAAAGACGGAGTGGACTGTAAGAAGGGGGGTGGCACTGTTGTGCTCAAATCGCACGACATCGTGTACGGGCCTGGTGGTCAGGGCGTCTATAACGACCCGAAGCATGGACCTATCCTGTACTATCATTACGGTAAGCATCGTTACATTTGTTTTCTTCTTTTTTTTTATGGTTGCCATTTTTGACAAAATCTGTGTTTGTTTTCATCTGTCATGGTTGCAGTCGACACGACGATCGGATATGCCGACGGTCAGAAGCGGTTTGGGTGGAACAAGATCAATTTCTCAAGCGGGTGGCCAGTTGTGTGAGCTCGAGTAGGTGGACATTTCGCTCAAGGGTGAAACTTTAAAAAAAATGTCATTTTTGTTGTCACGGCGCATTTAACGACACAAATTGTGTGAAATACTGAAGCATTAATGTACGGTTGTCACCAGACTAGACTTCAGCTCAACTTTAAATTTGTTTTTACAGGAAAATTGGTTTTTTTTTAAATGTATTTTTTTTCAAAATAAGTGCATACGTGTATTTACAATTATAAGAACATATCACCATCAGCATTTTCCAAATCTAGTGGTGAAAAATCTAGTTTTAGATTTCGTACCAGATCTAATTGGGATATTTAGTGAAGAGGGCTTTTATTCGGGAAGACCAACAATTTCAAAACATCGAGACGCCATGTCCAAGTGGAGCAAGAAGAACCGCGCGCCTGCGGGTTATGAGTACATCCAGCCGGTGATGGACGCACTGGAAAGCGAGCTGCGCGAGAAGATGAACGAGCCGCACGAGGGCAAGCGGCAGTGCGAGGCGCTGTGGCCCGTGCACCAGATCAACTGGCAGCGCAGTCGCTACGTGTACGACATGTTCTACAAGTACAAAAAGATCTCGCGCGAGGTGTACGACTACTGCGTGCGACGCAAACTGGTGGATGCCAACCTCATCGCCAAGTGGAAGAAACCTGGCTACGAGCGACTCTGCAGCACCTTCGCTATCAACACCAAGAACTACAACTACGGTACTGTCAGTATCTGCCGTGTGCCAAGACAGCAGCTCTCGGAGGGGCAGGTGGTGCAGGAGAAGCACAGTGGCTGCAGAGGATGTGCCTCTGGACCTGGCGGGTATCATAATATCTTCGGTAACAAGTACGGACAGTACTTGGCCAGAATTCAGATTGCTAGAGAGGAGGCAGCCAAGAAGGAGGACATTAAACAGGTGTGGGCTACCGAACAGGAGGAGGAAGAGTACGAGAGTGGAGGTGAAGAGAAGAAGCGGGAGAGAGACGAACCGATTAAGGAGAGTGAGAGTGAAAGTGGCAGTGAGTCGAGTGGGGAGAGCGACAGTGATGAAGAGACCAAGGAGTCCGAAGCGCCCTCGAAGAAGAAGCACAAGGCGGGCAAGTGAACCAGAAAGTCTGACGAGCTTGGAGATACGGGAAGGTTTCTTTCCAAATAGATTTCAAATGACGCTTGCATATTTGGTATTCCATCACAACATCTATTGCAATTGTTTTAAATTCTCAATTTACCAGACGTATGGCAGCAATTTCCACTTGGGAAGCTCATTAATTCGATCGCGGAACTTGTCCTCGACCCATTGGGAGCTGATCTGTGCGAGCAGAACCTGGTTGACCACCACCCAGGCCGACACGAGGTAGAGCATGGTGGCTGTGCACCCACTGACCAAGATAAATCCTGCGTAGAGCATGATTTCAGTCGTGTAGAGCGGACTGCGCACGGCCTCGAACCAGTCGCCCCGAGGAATCACGTGCTTCATGTTGTTGGCTCGCTTTTGCTTCGCTAGAAGGTAGTTGCATCGAGTTTGATGGTAGGACGCAATAATGAAAAGCACCACGCCCAATCCAGCCATCGCCAAACGAGATACCGTGAGTTCATGTACTGTAATGGAGTCTGGGTCGAAGAGAACCGAGAGCACCGTCGCAATGTAGTGATAAGTGCCTACGAACAAAACTAGCACGACAAAGCTGTTAGTGTCACATTAAAGTGGGCATGAAACATGACGCATACATACTGCACGCGTGCATCCTGGCGTCCCCAAACTCCGTGACAAGCAGCGATTCGAGGAAGCGCCGCGTTGTGTGCACTGAAAACAGCGTCAGGAAGGCGATCGTGTGTGGCTGGATCAAGATGATACCGTGGCCTTCTAGGCCAGCTGAAGGGTGCGCGAGGTGCAGTGCGTATTGCACCACTTGCGTATCCTGCCAAAAGACTGCGATAACCAGCATCAAGATACTGTGCAGAGCTCCGATGAGGTAGAACCACGTCCAGTGGCTCTTAGATACCTCCACACGCAGCAATGATGACAAGCCGGGAAGTTGTGAGACGGCAACAGGAGTTCGCATCTTGCCCTGGAGGACGAACCCACGGCAGAAACTACTCCGAAAGGAGAGCAGACCGCCAGCAATAGCGATCACCCACGTGAGCTGCCACAGCTCCAGCATTCCGATCACCAGCATCGTCTAGGAAGTTTTTGACCAATCATGCCTACGCACACAGTGTCAAATGCAGACTTAAAAGAGTGCCTTTGCTTCGACGTCGAAACCAGCCGAAGTTGTCGATCTATCAATGGAAACTTTTTCCGATAAGAGCGTGTGCCGGAAATGGAGCCGCTATCTAATAATACTGCAGTATTGCTATGATCCGCAAGGATATTTCTGTCATTTGAGATCTGAAGAGGTTCCGCACACGTGGAGTAGCTTAAGAAAACATGATTTCGCGAGGCTCTTCCGTCCACCACACGCGGCGCACGAACAACCCGTTCATGACCACGAGCTCTGGGATTGTCGGTATCGATCTACACGAAAAGGTGACGTTCGACGCTCCTAAACGTCGCAGCAACAACCAGATCGGCACTGGACAGCCACGATCTTCGAACTCATTGACCGAGTTCATGTACCAGACGACGTCGGGGGCTCTCGGCGAAAGTATCCGGGCACAGGAACGATTGAAACTAAGCCAGCGGATGGACAAACTCACGGTACACAAAGGTTCGTGCGGCAATGCGCGCTGTTGTTCGTGCTAAAGAATGCAGCGCACTAATGTGGCACTCCTTTCTGAACAGAGGTGGAGGCTTCCGGTCTTGTCACCATCCGACATGTAGATGTTGCAGCGCCTGAAGATTGTGCGATCCGCCCCGAAGAGATCATGCCCAGGCCCATCGATATCAAGCCGATCACCGAAGCACAAGGTCAGCATCCTCTGTACGCCACAAGCTGTCGAGATATCGGCGCTGAGAAGGCACAGCTCAAGGTCGAAGTTGAGCGACTCGGACGGCCCAACACCTTCACCAACTCCTTCAACGGGTTCCGCTACCGCGACTTCGGCCTGAATACTGCAGTCACCAAGTCCCGTATCTGTGACCAGCTCGAGTATTCCTGAACGTGTATCTCTTCTACCTACTAGCACAGAGACCCACATAATTCACACCAAACACCATAATTTACCCGTCCTTCCTTGATTTTTTTTTCTCGTTGCAATTGCTGCAAAGTCAACAATGAACTCCTCTGAACCGCCTGCTGTTAATGGCACTTTTAGTCGTAGCCCTTCTTGGAAAAGTCGACGAAAACCGTCTCCTTGGCGGGCAGTGGCGTCATGTCGATGTTGATGCCCTCGAGCGGCGACAATTCCATGTCCTCGGGGATGTTCCCGTCCGGGAAGCACACGTCCAGCGGGATGGGCGCGTTACGCATGAAGAGACTGCCACCGGGCATGTAGTTGAATATATAGCGGTCCGGGTGCGTGTAGTGGTCCACCTTCTCCTGCGCCTCGCGCACCAGACGCTTGGCGAGACTGCAAACAATAGATCAGCAAGTGACAGAAAGACACTGCGTAAGTACCAACCAGCCAGACCACCGGAATCATGACAATGAGACTGAAATATCAATAGTTGGTACGCGGACATACCCAGACTCGGGGTCCAGCTTGCTGTTGGCGTCGAACTCGGCGCGGATCTTGGTGGCCTCCTCGTTCCAGAGGCGGCGGTCGATGACCCACGAGTCGAGCGTCTTGAGCGACTGCTTGTACACGCGCTGCACCTTCTGCTTGTGCGAGAGCTGCGGCGGCGCACCCACGAAACGCCCCACCACCTCGCGGAAGGTCTTGTTCATGTTGGCGTTCACCACGGGCTTCACCATCGTCGCCGGCCTTGGAGTCGTCTGCCTGGAGTCAATTCAGAGCCGCACACTCAGCCAGTTCGTTCGTACGACATTGCGCAACATGCACGAGATTCCATGCAGGTTGCACGAATGACGGTTCGGTTCAATTGAAACCGGTCAACAACCGAGTATTTTTTTTTATTTTGGGGGGTTATATTTAGATTGTGAAAGGTCCCATTTTTTTTAGTACAAGGGGCGGATTTACTAGTATACTTAGAGTTTGTATGGCCCGCCATAATTGCCGTGACTGAATTTATTTGACAGCGCATTGAAAACACAACATATTATCTCCACAAACAATAACGGATTTGCACATCAACACTGTTACGCTCACACCGCTACGCGTCAGCAGCACAATTGCATACCATACAAACACAGTAAGATCTGGGAAAAGCACAACACCCAATAGGATGAGCTTATTTGAGCATTTTTAGCCTATCATAGGCAAGTAAATACTGAGTTGACCACAAGTTTCTTACCAGCCGTAGCATTTCTCAACCTGCCATCACCGCAACAAGCACCTCCCTCCTCCTCCTTAAAAGCCTATGCCGCAAACTACCACATGGCGCAACCTGTGCGCAGAGATGAAAGAGAACGACGCTCTTGTCCTGGTTGAGTGCATGAAGGGCTTCAAGGCTACCAAGAGTGAAGTCATGTTTTGCACGCTGTGCTCCCGTCCGACGCCGCATCTAATGCGCTACAAGCTTCTCACTTGCCGCTGCACACAGAGCAAGAGGGCAGCTCCGTACGCGGCATGCCCTTGAAGGGGTAAAATGTTGGTGTGCCAGGGCCGTAAGGTGGCCTCGTTGTTTGAGAGTGGTTAGTACGTCATGCGTGCTAAGCCACCTCGCAGTCCTAACCTTACTGCTGCTCAGAAAGCCTTCGCTAAGCAGATGGCAGAGGCAGGCATGAAGCCTGCGCGAATTCGCACAGCAATGCTGCAGCATTTCACGCTACAGCCTAGCGACCTATCAGCCTTGCAAAAGGTACAGAATTTTGTCTGCTACTATCGCCGTACCAAGCTGGGAGGAAGCGATACGACACCCAGTATCACAGGCGCCATCCGGGCGCTCGCGTTTACTGGAAGAGAGAAAGAGCACGAGCCCTTTGCGTTTGGGTGGGATCTGGATGAAAACGGACAACTGCTCGTTGGTAACGGCTCGGAAGCAAAGCCGTTCCTTGTTGGCTTTACGTCCAAAGCTTTACTGCGTCAGGCAGCCGAGACTCATCTCAGTTCATCTTTCACGTCGATGCAACCTACAAGAAAAATCAAGTAGGGTATCCGGTCCTAGTCTATGGCATCACGGACGCTGCAAGAACTTTTCACCTTCTAGCGCTGTTCGTAACGTCAAAGCAGCAAGAAGACCACTACGCAAAAGCCTTTGCAGCTTTGCGCTGGGTGTACAGTCGTGGCGTGGGTCAGCCGTTACTTGTCACATTCGTAATGAGTGACGCTGACGCTGCACAGTACAATGCGGTGACAAGAGTATTTGGTGGCGACTGCAACTACGCGCATCTAATGTGCTATTACCATGTCATTGCTGAAGTGGTTGAGAGAACGAAAGGAATGTCAAAGGATATGGGTGACTCTGTGCTACGATACGTCTATGACATGCACTTCAGTAGACCCATGAAGACTTCCAGACAAGTCTTGCTGCTGCATCGAAGGAGTGGAAAGACAACGCAACTCTCCAGCATTTTCAGAAGTACTTCAACCGCGTATGGCTCAACGAGCATTTCTGCCGTTGGCAGTGCTTCCAAACTCCTCCTGGTTTCGCTAAGACAAACAACCCGGTTGAGCAATTCAACCGGATGTTTAAGCGTGACTACACTGCACATCGCTTGCTCAAGATGGGGGAGCTGCTTCGCCAGCTAGCAGCGTGTTGCCACCAACGATCAATTGATGTACGTCCGTTTGCATTGGCCCCGGCTCCCTCCAAAGAGCTCTTGGCTCGTGTGAAGGAACTTACACGACAGCAGCGTCTACGTGAGCACGTCGTTCCTAGGATCAGCGTAGACTTCCTGCTGCAGGATGCCTGCTCCGATGTTGTTCACACGTTGTACACTCCATCTCAGAGGGCGTACAACCCTGCCACCAACAAGTTGCAAGAAGATATACAGGTGTCAGCACAAGTGAGTGTTAATACAGCACGTATGGAAAACGAACACCAACATGCTACGGGATGGCTGGTCGACATGGTCACCCAGACGTGTTCATGCCGCTTCTACACGAAGTTCGCCTACTGCGTGCATTCCATCTTCGCCATGCAGACCCGTGCGCGCATTGACGGCAACGGTGATGAAGTGCTGGTTAATCGCCGCAAGCGCAAGGCTGTGGGCACTGCTCCAACGCGTGCTGGACGTGGGCGGCCTCCTCGTATTGGACGTGCACTTGAGAGAGAGAGTAAGTGTCAAAAGGTCTTGAGCACACAGTCTACAACGTTTTACAGGTGTTAGCAACAAAAGGGTTAACCGTTTGTCCGCTTAGTATTACATGGTGGTTCCATTTTACTTACTTGGTTACGCTGCGAGGAGCACAGCTACGCCGCTCTGCCCAGCGGTAAGCGTCCCTCTTTCAGTTGGCAACGGCACGACCAAAAGCAATCAGTGTAGGTGGTAAACCCACCCTCCCACCCACTCACCACCACCAAACAGCAATCTCAGGCTAATGCAGCTTGCTCAATAATCCCATACCGCAGCATGTAGCGGCCCGCCCCGCGCGATATAGTTAATGAAGTACCGTAGAATCAGTATATGAGCCCTGGAAATGTGGAAAATAAACGGACAGCATTCTGACCGCCCTTTCGGGTCTGATATTCATCAACAGGATGTCTTTCCGCGTTCTGCTGGCCCTGAATCCCCGAGCGGTGTGTGTCTACTCGACGTAGAAGGTCCTCCGAGATGCTAGTCTGACCTGTGTGCCTCAATATCGGCGCGAGACCATCGCCTCCTCTTGAGCTACGCGGTGAATCCGGTGGCGTCTGAGAGGCGAGAGGTTTTGTGAAGTATAAAAACACACAATTCGTGTGTCCCACACATTTGGCCTTGGGTCACTCGCTACTAGACTGTCTCGTGCACATGTGCAAATCACATTTCTGTTGTGTTTTCCACAGATCGAGTGTGGTGCTTTTCATATTTTCTCAATTTATTTAGATATAGTATAGACGACTAGAAAAATACTTTCCCGCCAAAAATGCCGTGTCTATTAATAGAAAAGTTCTTTGTTTGGAAAAATAAAGTGAGCTCTAATATTAGCTAGTCTTTTAAGGCATATATCGCTGCCATGGCGGTTGATTGTAAGATGCGGCCGTTGACGTCGGCTGATAGGAAGGCTGCTGGGAGGGTGAAGCTGGTGCAGGGGCCGGAGACTGTAAGTTCTAAGCTCAGCAAGAAGAAGGACAAGACGAAGCGCAGACAGAAAGAGGATGCGACTCATCAATTGACGAGTTTGTTGAGGATCGAGAGCGACCAACTCAATGAGCAGCTGCTGATTGCAAGCGAGAAGGGAAAGCAACACGCCGTTTTCTTACTATTGCATCAAGGCGTCGACAAGGACCGATGCAGGGGCCTCGTACGTGTGTTAGCTTGAAATTTAAGAGGTAGATAGCTTTGACTCAGATGTTGTTGCTCTTTTTAAACAGCATGGGTACTCTCCAGTGCACCATGCTGCCGTTCGTGGTCACTTGGACGTGTTGCAGCTGCTGCTCGACTTTGGATGGAGCGTTGACGTTCGCAATGACGCCCTCGAGACTCCTCTGCACCTCGCCTGCTTTGATGGTCATGTTCACATTGCCGAGTTCTTGTTGGACCGAGGTGCAGATATTAACGCGCGGACTAGGGATGAAGAGACCCCACTGTTCTACGCTGCCCGAAAGGGTCAGTACCGAACAGTTCGCTTGCTTGTTCGGAGAGAGTGCGATCTTGGGGCGAAGGATTGCTACGGCGATGTGGCAGAGGAGGAAGCTCGTGATGCGAAGACTCTGGCGGAGTTTGCACCGGGAAATGAAGATCTCGAGCGAGTGTCAATTGCCGAAACTCAGCGTGGAGCACCGAACGATGTTGGCGAATACGCTTTGTCGCAAAGACTTCGAGAACGAGTGTTGTCGTTTCTCGATCTGAAAAGCTTAGGGTACGCGTCGCAAGTGTCGTATCGGTGGCATCGAGCTGCCGACAGTTCGTCGCTATGGAAAAATCTTGGTGTGTCGCGTTGGGGATTGCTGCTGAACGCGACCATGGGCATGGGAACGGTGCCCCAGATGGCGTTGCTGGGCACTGGTACCAGCAACCTCTTCCGCTTAAATCTCTCAAGGACTGTTTCTCGGCGTCCATATAGCTGCGACAAAGCTATCCTCGCTAGAGTCGTGCCGCTGAGTGCTAAGGAAAGAGAGCGCCCGCGGTTTCGAGAAACGCTACGACCTCGAACTGCTAATATTGCAGGAACGTAATATTTACTAGTAATTATCATCCACAGCTGTATCTCAATATATAAGTAGGTACGTGTAAAACGAGTCAAGAACAGCATCACATCCCCATCGTGTCCTGTGCTATCACTCTTATTCAGTCGATCTTTAAATTGCCACTTTCGGCAACCAAACCGAGAATGCTACAGGCGGAACGCTTTGATCAAGTTCGTGCGGTTTTTGCAGCCAGCGCTGCACTATCTTCATCGCAGACTGCTTTTTCGTCATTATTTTCATCGCGAACGCAGATGCCATCGGGTACGAGAAGCGCGTCACCAGCCGTGAAGACGAATTCAGTGATAAGTTCATCTCATTATACTGCAGAGTGAGGGGCTATGATATTTGCACTGATGAAGAAAATTTCGACAAGCTACTGCAAATGATTGGATCTCCAAAAAACGAAACACCGGCGTTGAAGACAGAGGAATACGTGTGGAAGTACTGCCGAAGTCTGCCCGGAAACAGTTACGAACTGACCTTCCCGAGTTTTTGCAACACCACCGACGCTACTGACAACTGGTGCAGAAACAGCAGACTGGGTCTTCCTGTAAATGACTCTTCACCGTTCGCGGCGAATCCGGGCACGTACGAGTTGGACTAAACGGAGTGGCCAAAGCGCCTTCGGTTCGATACGCGATCATCCTTGGTTTGTGTGCTTGTGGCCTGCTACAACCCAACTCGCAAGGACAAGAAACAAGAAACCAGTGAGAAGTTCGACCTCGTCCAGCAGAAAATGGCTCAAGGGATGGCAGTCTAAGCAGCGTTTGATTTGAGAATTTCGAGACAGCATCTACGAGCTGCTGGAAGTAGCCGTCCGCCACCTCAAGTGCTAAACTCAAAAATAAAAGCGATTAAACGCTTTTTTTCCAGCAAGCTCTTTAAACTCCAAAACGTGTCGACTCTTCGCGTGTTTACACCGTAGGCCAGCCACTCGAGAAGTCGAGCTTATTCCAGCCAAAACGCTTGTCACCGTCCGCGTAGCCGATACGGGTATCCACTGCACGTCAAATTCATCATTTAAAAAGTTAGAGCAGCTTGTATACAGACAAGTTACTGCAAGCTTACCGTAGTGATAGTACAGCACAGGACCGTGGGTCGGATCGTTGTAGACACCCTGGCCTCCCGGGCCGTACACCCAGTCGTGAGACTCCAGGACGATCGTGCCACCGTTGTTGCGGCAGTCGACTCCATCCTTGTCGACGAAGCCTCCGGTCGGGCTCTTCGAGCGACACGCGAGAATACGGTACTCCTTGCCCTTGGCAGGGCGGGTCTTGTCATATTTACAGCACGATCCCTTGGAGAAGAACATGTAGTAGTAGCCGTTGTAAGCAAACTCGAACGCAGCTTCCACGACCTCAAAGTTCGAGGTGAAGGCGATTTGATAGGCATTTCCACCAGAGCTCTTCGTTGGGGGCGACGTCATCTTCGTCTGGTGAAGACCCTGCCAGTAGCTGCCGAAGTTGAGGTAGTACTGGCTGCCAACTTGGATCAGGTTCGGGTCAATGGCGTTGTACTTCTTGGATGCATCGCTCGTGACACCGATGCTACCCGCATCCACCCACGAACCAGGTTCCATGGTCTTCGATTGCGTTAAACCAATCGCAGAGGACTGGGTTCCAAAAGAGCTCACCGAGTAGTACAGGTAGTACGTGTCTCCAATCTTGTTCACCTCAGGAGCCTAGCAGTAGTGCAGCGTTAGTACTATACTAAACCAACTCGGCTACACGTACTGTTCGTCTTACCCAGAGATCATCCCTTCCCTTCAGGTTAATCTTCGAGCTGTCCGGGACAGCAGCGCCCAGATATTTCCAAGGACCCGTGAGGTCAGGAGCAGAGTGGATAGCAATTTTGTTGCCAGTAGAGAAACGGAAATACGTTCCATCGTCACGCCGGATAATGGATGGATCGTGCGCGTTGGTGCAGACTCCTGTACATGCTTGAGGAGCGGCATATCCGTTGACGACGCCAGCAAGGAGAAGAGGAAGCCCGACGAGCATCGAAAGGAGTTTCATGGTGAAATGCGGTCTAGAGTCGGACGGTTTGAGGGCTTACTGTCAAAATCGGGAATGGCAAACACGAACGTGGCAAAAGTCGTTGACGAATCAAGCAGCTCTTCAGTCTATCCCATGACGGCCTGGAACAACGGCGCATGTGGTCCAGATTTATCGTTGACTCGTTGACTAATTCGATGCTTCTCACTGTAATGTGATCCAAGCCAATGGAGAGTGACTATTGACACACGATGAGTTACTTGGGATTTGTAATTCTTCCCCCTTATGTACGAAACCGGCAAATCCAGCTCGGTTAATGCGAAGGAAGGGTGATTTGGGTTTATGCAGGGTGATAGAATTCCTGTCGACTCCTCCAATTTTGGAGATTTGCAGTCCCATGACATCCGTCCTCCCTTGTTGTGTCAATATTCTCTGCCCATGCCAATGGCCTCCACGCTGGACATTGCAGATTTGCATCACCGTAAACAGCGAGTTCGAGCCAGCAGTGGATTTCAATTCAACGAACAGGGTTCCTGTAATGTGCACACGTGGTTCAATAAATGCACAAGGTAAACTTGAAGCTGTAGCTCAGCGAGTATGAAAAACGTTTGTAAGCAAGTTTACTCTCAGGCACAGTGTACAGTACTGTATCCTTATTTCGCAGTGCGTTACGGCCAAGTAGTGGCGCACCAGTAGCCGAGAGCACAACAGTAGCACGTGAGAAGAACTGCTCAGTACGATAATACCCCAAAAAAAGCACAGTGCGTTAGCGTCAACGCTAAAATGGCAAATCCACCAAGTTTACCGGATTGCTCTTGAGAGCTGCTTCGTGCCATCGCAGTCTTGCAAGATCCACTTGACCGAGCCTGCACACAAGTTTTTGCCCGAATTCGTGAATCCCAGAACCCGCTTTCGTTCCGCGATCGGACACGTCGACACCCACAGCTACAAACTGATAGCCCTGATCCCGAGTTTTGCACACGCTACACTATTTTTCCCAGATGCAGAATGGGATAGCTTCCTTCGCAGTTTAAATCCGCAACTTTCCTCCTCCAACTCTGAACTAAATGTACAGTAGTAGTTGTTGGGCGTTGATCTGGAATCTGTTGCGTACGGAGCGTCTCATATCGAAGATCTGGTAGTCTGGCGTTATTATGATAACTACTAATAACGTTAGAACAAAACTCGTCGCCGTCTCCAAAAGTATACAGTATACTGTACGTCTGCTGCAAAGAGATAAATGCCTGATCGTTTTTGTGAGCCCAGACATCATCGTATACACGTGAAATCTCTCCAAAAAAACATGTCAGATTCATGCAGACTTTGTACACTCGAACATCTTCATTCCCACATAAAATGCTCTAAACGCAACATGCCAAACGGACGTCTAGGTCTGGTCTCTCTCGGTATACCATCAATAGCTCTTGCGTACTGTTCTCGAGAATTTACACCTTGGGCCAGCCGCTAGAAAAGTTGAGCTTGTTCCAGCCGAAGCGCTTGTCACCGTCCGCGTAGCCAACACGGGTGTCCACTATAGAGTAATCACAGTCAAACGTCAGATCGAAAAAGAGAAAAAGCTAATAAATCCTAAAGAGAATCAGCTTACCGTAGTGGTAGTACAGCACAGGACCGTACTTCGGGTCGTTGTAGACACCCTGACCTCCCGGGCCGTACACCCAGTCGTGAGACTCCAGGACGATCGTGCCACCGTTGTTGCGGCAATCGTTACCGTTCTTGTCGACGAAGCCTCCGGTCGGGCTCTTCGAGCGACACGCGAGAATACGATACTCCTTGCCCTTAGCAGGGCGAGTCTTGTCGTAACCACAGCACGATCCCTTGGAGAAGAACATGTAGTAGTAGCCGTTGTAGGCAAACTGGAACGCAGCCTCCAACACCTCGTAGTTCGACGTGAACGCCACTTGATTCGCGACCTCGCCAGTGTTCTTGGTTGGGTTCGACTTCATCTTTGCCTGGTAAAGACCCTGCCAGTAGCTGCCGAAGTTGAGGTAGTACTGGCTGCCGACCTGCACCAGGTTCGGGTCGATGGCGTTGTACTTCTTGGACGAGTCACTCGTGATGCCAACACTGCCAGCATCCGTCCACGTGCCGGCCTCCATCGTCTTGGACCGGGTAAGCCCAATGGCAGAGCTCTGCGTACCGAACGAGCTCACCGAGTAGTACAGGTAGTACATGTCACCGACCTTGTGGACATCGGGGGCCTAAAGAGACAAACTACGTTAGTTCGTGTCGGGTAAGTCCTTAAAAACTATCGAGAGATACTCACCCAGAGGTCATCTTTACCCTTGAGGTTGATCTTCGAGCCACCAGGGACCGCAGCTCCTAAGTATTTCCAGGGACCCGTGAGGTCAGGAGATGAGTGGATAGCAATCTTGTTGCCAGTGGAGAAGCGGAAGTATGTGCCGTCATCGCGACGGATGATGGACGGGTCGTGTGCGTTGGTGCAGACGCCCGTGCACGTTAGGGGGTTGGCATATCCGTTGACGACGCCAGCCACGAGAAGAGGGAGTCCAACGAGGATCGAGAGAAGCTTCATGATGCACAAGGAAGAAGCTAAAGACGCCGTTGCGGTCAAATAGGAAAATGCCAAGTTGACTGTGAGCCGCGGTCATGACGCTCGAACAGCACAGCGCACCAGCAGGTGGTGTCTCTGCCGTCACGTGATCACCACCGTGGTGTGCATGCCTCGAACACCCTGGCGCACTCAAATACAGCTTATTTACCAGCTGAATCTGTAGCTCCGGCTGTTGTGCTTGAGCTCTCTACAGTTTATGGCTCATCATATCCAGCAGAGAGCTGGTCATCATAACTTGATAGAGGTTCGCTATCAGGCTCAATACTGTACTCTGAGGAGAAAGGTAGACACGAATATACTTCGAAGTACGAAGGAGTTAAAGTGACGGCTGGGCGCCCTGGCCGAACGGCAAGGCTTGTCGTCGAAATGCAGTTTGGCTTGGCTCAAGCCCAGGCGCATTTCGACGCCACAACTTTGTCATTTGCACTAAGTTGCAGTATTAATACATGTATAATTGAAGCTCAAATCATGGCAGCATTATCCGAAGCACCAAATGGATTCCAGGATAATAAAGACTCGTGTCCAAGCATTTCAGACCAAGGAATTGACCTGTTCGCGAATCCCCACTGTATCTGACGCACGACCAAAGTGACCACGACATTATTTTTAAAAAAAATCGACACACGCTAAATATACTTCTTTACGACATCACGTTCCCAAGGTTCACATGGCAACTCGGGGATGATTCTTCGAAAAATTGGTGTAAGTTGAGCCTGTAGTGCTCGCACAATGCCAGTGTCTAGCCATACAAATCACGCTTCCGCCCTCTAGTGCTTCCCCACCAGATCGTTTATTAGAAGCGCTACACAGCACGAAAATGCAAGTATTTTAGAAAGTACTTCGAAGTAGATTTTTTTCACGTATAGTTTAGTGCGTCCCGGTTCCTTGCACATACATACCTGGCCTCTTCGACTAGAGCGCGACCGTACCGCCGTCACTCATGCTCTTGTCGACGAAGCCTGCTGTTCTTTGATCGACAGACAAGCATGCAACACTTTGTCCTTGCATCTTGTCGTACCCATAGCATGAGCCCCGAAGGGTTAACCGTTGTATGGTAACATGTTTTCAGCGTCCAAGTCCTCGTAGCTCTGCGCGAACACAGCATTGCATATTGAAGCTACTTCGAAACGCATCCACCCTTGCCGGTCAGATTGGTTTCGAGCCACCGGAAACGGCATCACCCAGGTACGTCCACGAGCTGGAACTGAGTGGGTAGCGATCTTGTTGCCCGTAGACGATGCAATAATTAATACCAGTAGGACGATATGTATTCGGGGCTCCAACACCATCACGAGCGGGAAAAACTGCTCTTCAACATTTGAAGCATTTTTCTGTACGAACGACATGTTGTTGACCCGCTGGTAAGGAGGATGTAGAGGATGTAGAGGTGAGGTCCGACGCCAGAATCACCCCCAATTGTCAAGGGAGACCGTGCCACTACAGTATTTGTATGAGCTATCAGGATAGTGTGGATAGTTGTTTCTGGAAATCTTCACCCCAAACAAGTTGTTTGGGCTGTAGTGGTAGCAACCGCCTAATGTTCTTGGTCGCTTCACTTCACAACATCTACAGTAGCTTGCATCTTCGCGCGTTGTTTAAGTCAAAAACTAAGTATGCTGTTGTTTGGACCGAGTTTGGATTGCTACAGTAGATCAGTGTGAAAGAATGATAACATGGCAATCTATTTTTGAAGTGTAGGATGGCGTATGCTCAATGGGGGATAAAGATTAAGCTAGGATGTGGTGACGATACATGAATTTGAACAACGCGGCTCTGTAGTGACTTAGTTATCTCTGCGAATGGAATTTAGTGAAGCCGACGTTGTCTACAGAAAACAAACACACCCATCTACCATCGCGGCCTAGGCGAGCACGCCAATGCCAAAGTTCTTGGTCGTCTTGCTCCACTCCACGGCCGAGCGCGGACTGTAGCCGGAGATGGCTGAGTACGACTTGACCTTGGACAGAGCCGTCGCGCCGTTGCGCGAACCGAACGCGCCACTGTTGGACACGACGTTGGCTACACACGAGCGACCCAGGTAGCTGTTGCACTCAGTGGTGGCCGTAGCAGCGTACATGTTGCCGTCCGATCCGGTCAGCAGAGGCAGCGTGGTGTCCTTGAAGTAATTGCCCTCGGCCAGGATCCACGAGTTTACGCCAACCTCGAACGAGTGGCCCGAGTTGTCCGCCCAGTAGTTATTGGCAATGTGAGCGATGACGTTGGCACTGCTGTCACCGCCAAGCTTGGGAGAACGGCCAGACGTCGAGTGGATGTAGTTGTTGACCATACTGAAGCGCGTGTTCTTGCCGTAGAAGATGAACGACCAGTAGTGGCGGCCGTCGCAGGATGCAGAGTAGTCCGTGCGACCGTCGAAGTCCGAGTTACTGATGGTCATCGTGGACACACTGGCGGCGTTCGTCGTTAGAAACTGACGGCCGACGCGGGACACCTTGACGTGGTCCAGCCAGATCTTGTTCATGGCCGTCGAGCCGCCGTTGCTGCCTTGGATGTAGAAGGCGTCGCCGCCCCAAACCAAGTGACGGTTGAGTTCCGTGATGTGGACGTTCTGGATGATGATGTTGTCTCCATTGAGCCACAGACCCTTGCCCATGATCACACCGGTCGTGCCGATGCCGCGCAGTGTCTTGTTGCTGGTCACCGTCATGGGGGTGATGGCGGCGTTATCGTACGTGACCGTCACGCTGGTGCCGTCCGAACAGCCGCCCGTGTTGGACATACCGCCACTCTGCAGAATGACATCCTGGCTCTTGTAGCCGTTGTTCTTGGCGATACATTGACGGGTGTAGTCCGGACGGCAGCCAGCCTCGGTCGTGGTGCCTTCCGTACCACGGAAGTCGAACGTCTTGTTCAGAACGATAACGCGGGGGACAGCGTCCTTCAGATACGCAACGAGCTGTGCCGTCGTGGTCGGGTACACGGCGGTGGCGCTACCGCCGCCCGTCGTGCCGGCAGCAAGACCGGTGGCCGAACCGACCGTAAAGGCCTCAGTGTTCTGCACGAAGAGAGCCACCACCGCGATGAGAATGGGACGGAAGAACTTCATTGTCGATGGAAGATGGTCTTGTATCAGGCGAGGCAAATTGTTGAATGGTGCTAGTGTAAGATGGCGATGGCAGCAGCCCTTGGACGAAGGGGATCTCTGTGTCGCGCTGTTAGATAGGGCGATCAGAGTAAGGGTGTTCGAAGTGATCGTTCCAGCACGGGAAGCTTGCTTGACTTTGGTTGCCGTGCATCTATTGAGCTCTACCGATCCAGCTGGTGTGGAAACGAACCGCGACTAGCAATATGTTAGCCATGTCCATTTCACCAGCCGCAGACGCAACACCGCGAAATGCAGAGGACAGGCTTGCAACGTGATTGAATCTTGATTGAAGACTTCAACGCTTCAGCGCACGACACGATCAGTGCGTGGGTTCAACGATTGAAGCTTGAATGGAAAATGAGCTAGGCCGTAGCAATCACTTCGCAGCGCACGTCTAAAACGAGATGGCACGCCGGATTTGCACTTACTGTTTCAGTACCCTGGCCTGTGGACGTTTTGCACAGCTAGCAAAATATAAGTAACTTTTAAAAGTTACGGGATGGGGTGTACTCTGCCTTCGGTGACAAGGTGGCGTAGCTCATGAATGAAATGGCAGCCACAAGACACCAATCCGCGTTGGACATGGCCTGCGGACTGACGGAAATGACGTTCATGTTGAGTCCGTGACATCGACCATGAAGAGCATCGAGTACAAGCATCAACCCAACAGTACTTCTAGTAGATGCACTTCAACGTGCAAATCTACAACCCAGAAGCAGACGGCGACCCAGCCGCCTGGTTCGTCAAGACGATCGTAAGCAGGTTCTAGAGCCTGTGTGTACAAGTAGGAGGGAAACAGATATAACGAAAACAATATTCTACGAGTTTATGCCCTCAGCAGCACGCAACGACAACAACTACAGCGAAACTCGATACCAACTTCCAACCTCATCTTCACCGTCGATGCATCCTCGAAGTCGACACCACGGCAGCTCGGTGGCGAAGATAACACTTCACCAGAGGCTGCATGTGCAGGTGTGCACTAAGTCCCGGGGATGAGTGCAGAGTTCATAATCGCCAGGATGGGCAGCGCCACCGCAGTCGGGAAGGCGGTGGAACTTGTGGTATCCTACTCATGGGAAAGCAGACCGATGGTCACCATCGTGGTGCGCATGCATTTCCTCACCAAATGAGTTTGACTGCATAGCTGATAAATTATCAGTGCTATGAGAGGCATCACCTTGCGGGTTTTATATACTGGTACATCATGTACTACATCCCGCCAAGGATTTGCTGTCCGTGGGATCAATTCATCTACCGCTTGGTTGAAGTCATTTCGGTGTAGCATTGCCGGGTCATTCGCCCTTGTTGAATGAACTGAGCGCCCACAGTCCGAAGATGTCCAGCGATCGTGTAACGAGGACACGCGATCAGATTCAACGTGGATACTCGCGCTGTTCGAACAAGTTGGGACTATATCAAGACGTTTTCTAGTCATTCTCCGATTTACTTCGCCCGACCCAAGCTCTACGATCCAGTTCGGACAAGTTTCTCATAGATGAAGTTTCTGCAGCCCACTCTGATCGCAGTGGTAACTCTTGTCGTCAAGTCCGTGGACGCCTTCACGGTCGGCTCAGCAACCGGTTTTGCCGCTGGGACGACAGGTGGGGGTAACGTCACCCCTGTGTATCCCACGACGAACAGCCAGCTCGAAGCGTACTTGAAAGATGCCGTGCCCCGTGTAATCGTACTGAGCAAGACTTTCGACTTCCGCGGCACTGAGGGCACTACGACCACGAACGGATGCCGTCCGGACTACACGCGCGCCTGCATGGCGAAGAACAACGGCTACATGAGCCAGGATGTCATTCTGCAGAGTGGCGGCATGTCCGGTACGGGTGGTTGCTCCGGCGGCACCAGCGTGAAGATCACGTACGATAACGCTGCGCAGAACCGTCTGGTCGTCACCGATAACAAGACCATCCGTGGCATCGGCACGACCGGTGTGATCATGGGCAAAGGTCTCTGGCTCAACGGCAACAATATCATTGTCCAGAACATCCACGTCACCGAGCTAAACCGCCATCTCGTGTGGGGAGGTGATGCCATCTACATGCAAGGCAGCAATGGTAAGGCGATGGGCAAGATTTGGCTCGACCACATTAAGATTTCGCGCATCGGTCGCCAGTTCATCGTCGCTAACAACGCCGGTGTTTCTTCCCTGACGATCAGTAACTCGGACTTTGATGGTCGCACGGATTACTCAGCATCATGCGACGGACGCCACTACTGGACGTTCCTGTTGTACGGCAAGGACACGAAAGTCAGCATGATCAACAACTACGTCCACTCAACGTCGGGTCGTTCGCCTAAGGTTGGCGGCGCCAGTGATACTAACGCTATCGTACACGTCGTCAACAACTACTGGGCGGACAACTCCGGACAATCGTTCGAGCTAGGTGAGAACGGGTTTGTCCTCGCTGAAGGTAACTATTACCAGGACACGGCAGTACCTCTACTGGCTGGTAACGAAGGAGCCATCTACGCTGCCACCGCCTCTACCGAGTGCAAAAACTACCTGGGCCGCTCGTGCGTGGCAAATGTACTGGACAAGAGCGGCTCGCTCCAGTCACGCAACGGCGCGACTGCGCTGTCCAAGATGAAAGGAAACGCAGCTGTCTCAAAGCTCACTCCTCGGGCGGCGAAGAAGCTGGTCAAGACGACCCAGAACTTCGGCATTGGCGTGCTCAACTAAAATGAAACAAACTGCCGGTTGTATACACGTTGTATAGGATGTAATGGACCGCTCCAAAATGGTTCACAAACTTAAATCCGGATTTCAAGTGTCCAAGTCTTGTAGCTGCGAAATTGATCGTTTGAAACTGGTTAAAGTCTTTCGGTATTTCGCAAAACACTTGCTAGCTCATGTTTGCTCGTAACTGTGTCGATTAGAGACCAGTACTGCGAATGATGAGGGTTTCCGAGCCACGATGAGCCCTAGACGGTCACCCCACCTTTCCTTGGGCCACGAAGCTTCGAACGGAATGGCACAGTCGAGAAGAATGTCTTCATCCGGATGTAGCCTCGCGTAGGTATCCAGTAGCAGAACGACACGCTTCGTCCATCCCCAGTTTGACGTTCAATCCGAGCTCATCCAGCTTATCGATGTCACATCCGTAATACACGAGATACGACCCTGTGGATCGCATATCGGCAAGTATGAAACCCAGCTTTGATGCGCATACACGCCTTGGCCATGGTTCTTCAGAAGGAACGACAAACTTAAATGGAACTTGACAGCGGTTGTAAACGCTGGCAAATATGGAATAATGTATTCGTTCCACATGGATTTGTTTGTGATCTCACGCAAACCCCAGCAATTTCAATCGTTCATTGTCTCGGGTGGTTTGATTACGATAGACTTGACGTGAGCGGATTGAAGTCACAACGAATCCATGATGCATCCCCATGCCTTCCGCGGCCATTTCGGATCCGTTGGCACTTTAAACGGCTTCCCAACAAGACAGTGACCGAACTCTTGACGAAAGACCTCCAAAGATGGTAGCACCTTTTCATTCCAATCGCGTTCCACGGTCGTCGTCTTGTAGCAGAGCTCCATCCTCTTTAGCCCACTCTCTGAGTTTTCCAGGTGATTCAGAAACAGTTTCCGATGTCGAATATCTTTCACCGTGAGCCCCAGTTTGTAGCCCCAAGACAACGCTGGCCAAGCATCGTGGCGATATTTTTTCCGGGACGTCTGTGTGGCCGTGCAGCTTATAAAACTGGCGTAGCGATGTAGAACAATAGTATCCCAAACAACTTGCAGCTTTTGAGAACGTAACTTCTTCACCTTGCAAACCTCCTCTTCTGATACGCTGAGTCCAGAATCACCAGTCAAGATCGTCGAACTGAAGCATCGAAGCGACAGCACCGAGCGCGAACCAGCACATCGCGTGCAGCGTGGAGTCTTTCCGAGACTCCAGACCCAACGCATGGGCCGCAGCACAATCGAAAGCATCGTGGCCAGGAGCGGATTATCTGTCCGCCCATCAGTAATAAAAAGGTAAACTAAAAAAATGTTCCCTCTTTTAAGAGGGAACAATTTTTAGGTTAAAACCTTTTACTTAAAGTAAGTTTAGTTGAATAAAATGGACAAAACTACTTCAATAGTACCTATTTTGATCCTGCCGCCCAAGTATCTCGCAGAGCGTACATATATCGTAGCCGCTCTCACCCAGGTAGACATCTACCTAGATGCTCCTGATAGCACAGGCTGTTTTACAAAGGAAGTGTCTACCTCCACCAACTAATCGAACATAGAAGGTACTTCAATCCTATTCCCTTTAAAATGCACCAAAGTCGCCTGCCGAAGGCAACGCAGCGCTGCAAGATTAGGCTCACGGTAATAACTGGCTCGGCCAAGAGCCCTTCGTCTTCCACCACGGCGAATTTTACTACCTCTTCATGTCCAAGGGCAAGTGCTGCGGCTACGATAAGTCCAAGCCGGCGGCTGGCAAGGAGTACCGCATCCTCGTGTGCCGCTCCTCGAAGGCTACGGGCGGATTCGTGGACAAGGAAGACGTGGACTGCACGAAGGACGGCGGCACCGTCGTGCTCGAGTCGCACGACAACGTGTACGGACCCGGAGGCCAAGGTGTCTACGATGATCCGAAGCACGGACCTATCCTGTACTACCACTACGGTAAGCTACTTCTCTTGATTTATCTTCGAACTTTTCGCCCGCTAACTTGTGTTCTCGTTTGTAGTTGACACAACCGTCGGATATGCCGACGGTGACAAGCGCTTTGGGTGGAACACTATGGATTTCTCGAGCGGCTGGCCTGTTGTGTAAGTCCATCAGAACCACAAAGTTGCTATGGTTTACGCCGCCACCATCATTAGCTCCCCTTTTTAGAGTTTTGATCGAACATTTTTCCCACTGAATTTGGCACATCGAACTATAGCGAAGCTCGCTTCGTATTTTCGACTGCTCCATTCCGAGCGCAAACGGAACCCACTGTGATTCTGCCATTACTTCCTGCATCGACTCACTATCTTTTGCAATAGGATACTCATAGCTTGGCCGACGCCGTTCTCTTTGGCGGAACACATCTCCTAGAGTTTGCAGCTCCTTCCTCTCTTTCAACCATGGCTTCAAGCATATATTAGCGAAATCACGAGCTTTTGCAACAGTCTCAACCGAACAGCCCTGCATAGATTTCCACTCGATTTCAGTAACCGGTCCGCTATGTGTATTATCCGCATTCGGTGAACACACTGGAGTTTCGTCGCCTCCGTTGCTAATGAAAACGTATTCGGAAGGGGGAAATGGCTCAACATTACGTGCTTCGTGTGAGGATTTTAGCAGATCTAGCTTATGTTGTCGAACTAGTTTAGCATTTGCATCGTGTTGTAACTCTTCGTTGCCCTGTGAGTCCTGTGCTTCAAAGAATCGAGCAATACAATTTTCATCCGATGATGGCAAGTTGTCAGAAACACTTCTGAAAACAAAAGCACGGATTGCTAGTATCCGGCCGCACCCACGGAGACTTTTGTACAACCACTGCTTTTTGCCGTCATTTTATCCAGCCTTCCTCGTCAATGCGTTTCCAAATACCAGTCTGATCCTTGTTAGGGCCTATTGAATTGATTAATCCGTACTCTTCCGCAAAAGTTGCTAGTATCATGTCCTGAAAAAGTTGATTGTCTGGACGGTTCATGTATGCTCGCTCAATGGGTTCGATACGAATATCACTTAAACTCGATTCGTCTGCTAACGCAACAAGACCCTCTACACCATGTGGTTCCACGCGGTACACACGGAGACGGTGGCGAAGAGTTTTCAGCTTAACAATGAATCGAGATTTACGGTGCACAGGAAATTCCGCAGCAGTATGTAGATTGCCTCAGGAGCTCCAACTTCTCTAACAGATAGGGTCGCATTTACAACATGTTTTAACGTAGAATGGTATGAGAGATTGGGGTCGCTTCGCTGGATGGTTTGCACAATAACACGTCTGAACCGAAGCGTGTCGGGCTCGGCCTTACTAATATATGCACCAGCGTATTCTGCAGCTCCATAGGAATTGCCAATTAGTTGAAGGTCCATGTTAGCCCTCCAGCATGTAGTGAGTAGTTGTTTATGGTAGAAACTTCGCGTTTTAGATGAGCTTTTAAGGACGGAGTTCATCAGATGCAGCGCTGGTTGCAGGTTCCGTGTTTTCCTATAGAACTTTAGGAAACCCGAAATGACATTCGCCAGTTTTCTTCCTACAAGCCGAATTTGCGTAGCATTCATGCTGCTGGACTCGTTGTACGAGCCTCGATAAATCACAGCCCCATTCCTCCGTTGCAGAAGCAGGTGGGCGCAACGCTAGTATGTCAACATCACCGGTCCGATGTGTGGCGCACGTGGAACACACAGGCGTCCCGGTCTTTTAATGCATTTGATAGAACTGAAATATGGCGGTCAACAAACGCAGCAAGCTCTGTACAACCTTCGCTAGTTTTGGACAGCTCCAGAACGGCGGGAGCATCTTTAATCCAGAGCAAACAATGGACATGTGGGGAGCCACGCTGCTGGAACTCGACCCGCCAGAAGAGGTCAACAATTTTTACCTAATGACTTAGCCCCCCCCACAGAAAATCCTGCCAAAAAGAAAAAAAAACCTTGGAATCTCCTATTGAAATGCCTAGCACTTATATCCGGATTTTCGTTTAGGTACTTACGCCTTTCGCTAAACGTTAGGCGTTTACGTTGGTCTAGTGTAAGAGAGGGATCGCGCGAAATCTGGCCAAATGGTGTCAGCCGCGCTTATCGTTAAGAAGAACGTAGGCCACTTTGTTGGTAGGACCCGATTTCCAATCAAAGCCATTGGATCGTCTCGCGCATTCGACCAGTAGAGCCCACTACCACGCACGACTCGAAAAAATGGTTTGAGCGAGGCTAACACTTGCATCGCAGCATTCAGCTCCTCTTCTTCGCTTTTAGACTGTGCTCTTTCTGTTGCTTCATAATGGTCTGGGCATACTCGTAGATATATATCGGCTATCACTCACAGAAACGTGTCGGACTAACCCGTCAATTTGTCTGCGTTGGATCAAGTTCATGCAAAAAAAACTTAAAGTTTCCGTGAATGATGTACCGCCATTTCATCAAGTGAGCACAGAACTCTGGTAATGTATAGTCATGTATTCTCGTTTCTTCATCAATTGCTTGATATCCACCACAACCGTCCGGGAATAGATTCGGAAAACAGCATTGCATCAAGTGCTCCGTGCTGTAGTCGTTTATTGGCTCTTCTCGCTTTCGCAGCCCTCTTATCGGTATGTCGGTGTCTGTACTACTCAATCCAACTGCATTCATTATACTGTCTAATTCGCTTTGTTTTTCGTTGTCATTGCCCTCTAATTCAAGAGACTCCGTGAGATTTTCAAGTATGTCTTCTGGGGGTACATTTTAGGGGATATTGAAACCACGCCAGTAGGTAATTTCGACCTATTCAGCATGTGACCCGATCCGGTCGCATTTAACCCATGCAATTGGCGAATGCTGTGTTGTTGGTGAGAGTAGGCCCGGATTCAGCAGTTGACAGTAGCTCCGAGTTCGACACCACAATCTGATTTTCAAGTAAAACATCATTCTCACGCTCACTATTAACTTGACGAGTGTTACCACGCAAGTGAACAGCCTCCTCGTCAGTAACGCTTATTGTAGGTATTTCCTGGCCGATGTCAAAATCTTCTAGTGCCTGGAGGTTTTCCTCCGAAATTGCAATGCCTCTGTAGAGCGGGTTGTTGGCGATCAACCAAACTAATGCCTGGCGAATCAGGTGTGGCCGCACGTTAAAGTAGTTCGTCGAGTTGTCTAATTTTGAGGCAAGTAACACAACGCCACACGTCCGCAACGGGCGAGGGAGCTCACGCACAGTTTCAGCGGGATCGTTCCATAATTGATGGCATTAACCCGGGTAAACTCTTGTCGGTCCTTATACAAATCCGCGCATTTAGTAAACAAAATACCAAGCCAACAAACGTGTCTCAATACGATTCAACACCGCAAGTTCGTTTGGTACTTCGGCTATTCGAAACCCACTGGATCTGCAGAACTTCGTTTTTTTCGTGCCAGCATGGATCTGTTGCATCGATCACACAGCCATATCGACATAGTCCCATCTTCATCTTTAACAAGGCCTTCAGGTGCAATTTCGACAACACCGACATGATTTTGAAGTGGAGTGAAGAAGTCGAAAGTTGGATTGTATAATTTACGTATGGCATTAAATGAATTTGCTAGCCCCCCACAACTTCCGCACACTTGTACAAGGGGCTCGTCGAAGGCCTCACAACATGCTGCAAAAAGAAGAGATCAATAAGAATAGAATCCAACCTGAATTACTGAACTGCACGCTACCTTTTTGGTCAGCATTCAGGTTGGCGTTGGCCTTGGCATCTGCTGTAGTACTGTGCCACTTTCGAAGCTTGCTCCGGGGAAGGCTTTGCGCGTCCGCATTGCGCTTTTTAGTGTCTTCAAACCGCGCCAACCTTGCCTTGGTGCGCTCTGGTTCGATGTCATCGATTGTAGCGCACGCCGTTCGCCGCACCCGACTCGCAGCTTACTTCTCAATCCATTTGAATACTCGTTTAGCCGCTTTGGTAGATTTGGCTGCCTTAGCCGACCGCGGCATTCCCACCACCTCTTCGCCATGGCACGCAAATGGAGTTGTGACAATAGCAAGCCTGCTCACCAAACGTTGGCTTTATACGCGGTTCCTTTGATTTTCTGTGGCAACATTGAAGTTAGCCAGCTACAGAGGCAAAACAGCACACGCCCGACTCGTGCCAGGTTCAACGAAGAAGTAACACAGCTGACGCAGAAGGACAGGAGGAGGATGTGTAGAATGAGCCAGTCAACGCTCTGACGAAGGCTGATATTCGTTAATATCCCGTGAAAGCTGACGCTTCGCGCGAATTTAGCTGGAACTGTCTACATACAAACCCGAGCGCACTAAATAAGCATTATTCTAATTCCAGGCAGCAAGCTACTGTCACTCTGCATTCCTTCGCCTTCGTGAAGGCTGGAAGAATGCGCCAACTAAAGCTCGACGCCTTTTTGGTGCATGATCACGACGACCGTCACCGATTAATCACTGCCAGGATATCACGGTGCGTATCGACATAAATATATATTAACGTGGTTTGCAACGCATTTTTACCGGCACTACTCACAGACGAACTCGGAGCGTTCAGTATTACAGGCGTGTGCTGAATACGAAGACGTGACCCAAAATGTATATGTGTCAAGAGCCCGGAAGAATCCTTTGGTAATGATGCTACATATACGTCATTCAATTGTTTAATTTTGATTTTTTTATTATAATTGTAAAAAAAGGATGACATCCTGTACTGCCGATGTGAGCCACTCGCAGATTGGCGACTAACTTTCGGGACGGATTGCGATAATCGAGCAGTACGTAGATTGGTAGATACTATATTGCCGAGATAAGCTGAATTATGCCTCATCTAACCTGTTGTTAGACCCAAACCGAATGCGTACAAGGTCACTGTGCTACACAAACCAATTGCGGAAATCAACGTATCCAGCGCGGAGATCACGCTGAGCTGCTTCTGAGACTCGTCGCTGGAAAAGAAGTATCGCTGGTAGCGGATGTCCCGATTTCTAAAGACGAGTTTGTGATTCAGTACGTCGGTGAGGTATTAAGTCTGAGGGCGTACCAAGAATGAGAACTTAACGTATACTCACAAGCAGTTGACATTGACAGCACTACCTCTCGGTCGGACGTGAAGCCGATCTGGTACGGATCGACGCTGGGTAGAACGGGTGGGTTGCGTAGATGAACCTGGTAAATGTCCTGCCACGAACTACCAAAGTTTAGGTAGATTTCGTTACCGACATGGATCAGATTCGGATCGATGGCGTTGAACGGTTTGCTGGGGTCACTGGTTATGACAGCACCGCCATCCTCCCAGGTACCCACGTCCATTGATCTTAATCGAGCCACGCCGATAGCGGAGTTCTGCGAGCCAAAGCTGCTCACCGAGTAGTAGAGGTAGTACCAGTCTCCAAGCTTTTGCACGTCCGGGGCCTATAGAACGAGACGTTAGTAGTTTTTCACTCAACTAAAACCAAGGTTTTTAGCGACTTACCCATAAATCGTCTTTGCCCTTGAGATTGATAGTCGATCCGTTAGGGATTGCAGAGCCTTTATACTGCCACGGTCCGGTAATATCAGGTGCTGTGTGAACGGAGATTTTGTTGCCCGTGGAGAAACGGAAGTACGTGCCATCCGAGCGACGATTAATGGATGGGTCATGAGCGTTCGTGCAGATTCCAGAGCACGGCCCCGGGGCGGCGTACCCACCAATAGCAGTGGCTGCCACGAGTGGAAGACTAAGGAGGTACCAGAGAGCTTTCGCCACTGTTTTTCGCTGTGCTGGAGACGAAGAGAAAATGGAAGTGATCTGTTGAGGGCGACCTGTTCGTACAATGGGAACTGCCAGCCTTTACAGTGTTGTTGCTGGTACCGGTATACAGTAGCTTTCACCCATGCAGTAAGAGTGTTTTGTGCTGCAAGCTTCCGCTCCCGGAAACCATCCGAAGGAGCATCCCGGGATAGCGGTCGCTGTAGCGTTTTACGCCTTGTACAAAAACGTCATTAACTCGTTGAACGAGTTAATGATGTTGTCTCGTTGGGGGGATTGTCGTGATAACGGTTCAACTGGTTTCAGAATCGATACACGTGTCGAAGATACCAGCAGCTTTATCAGTTTGAATCAATTGTGGTGGTCTGATGCATTACCAGTCGAAAAACCAGCACAACGAATCGTTGAACGATACCCACTGTGCGTCTCTGATGGTCATATTCTGCGTATCCTACCGTGACAAATCAGACAAACGTGACTAAACCACGTGACCAAGTCTCAAAGTGTATTGTTGTTGCGTTGACAATGTAAGGCAACAGAAAGCATGACGCTCTATTCCAGCATCTGTCGAATTGGACGCTGGCATGCGCAGGTACTTGCGGTGGATGTATTAATCAGGAAGAGTTTTCGAAGCAAGGAAAAAAATGCACCCGAGTTTCGTCGCTAGGATATTACATGTACTTACTTACGGAACCCTCCGAATCGGCCTTGTGGCCAAAGAGTATTGCGGTGCTGGCCTTCAAATTGCACATCGAGGAGCTACGAAAGCATTTGCAACAGTGTTTTGAGTAAGGTAAATTGAACACTTTGACTGTAGAGCTTAATATCTCTAAAGCTACTTAAGAAAGAGAAAGAAAAAACACAGCTACGAGTGAAAAGCAATCGTCTACCGGCGTGGCACTTACTCCACCTGAATTATACTAGTATTGAAGGAATTCGGCGCCTGCTCCGGATCCCACAGCAACATGGAACGTTGAACACCCATTTCATTTCACAAATGATATTAATTATCACAGTTGCGTCTTTTCGATATAGGTTATTACAGTTCATGCGTCAAACAAGATCACCAGGAAAGGCAATCCGAGTTCATGTGCACGTCGCTCCGCGCTGTGGTTTCCGCCATCATGCAGGCAATATCCTGGTTTCTTCAGTCCGTGTTACACTTTCACGGTAGGTGTATTGTGGAGTTCTCACAACCTTTCTGTGGTTTTGCAGCGCACCTGCTGCCGCCTCCAGACTTGACGACGAAGACAACGAGAACGAACAAGTCGTAATCGTCCACTCCCTAAGCTCCCAGCCTAACACTCGAACCAGTCGCGTGCGGTTCATCACCACGGTCGACGACATCCGAGTTTCCCTCACGTTGATGGTCACAGCCTGCCGTTCGGGGCTCAATTCCCTGCAACAAGCTACAGCAACGTGGGCTTTTTCAGCTGCTCATAAACGTCCTCAGCGCTTTGTAGGGCTCGTTCAAGCGCCGACTCACGCTGTAAGCTTTGTAACATCATCGCTTTTTGAGGCATATGCGGCCGATCGACTGCAGTTTGCTGCTCGCCGCCACGCCGAGTGGACTACGGGCAGCAAGCTGGGCTGGACCCCTCGAGTTGTTTCGGGTACTACAGCAGCAGCGATCAAGGAACTCGAATCCAAGGTACCCACGCGATCGCAACGCCATGATGAGAAGCATGTGACTGGGTACGTAACCAAAAAGAGGGCGAAAATGTATCGACTCCAACGGAAGACCAACATCCATCCGCGATATCTCGACTACGAGCAGACCCCGGCGTATTCCTCCAAGCGCCAGGAGAATCTAGCGCGTCGCCAAGCTTTAGAATCTAACCAACACGGTGTGGTTTAAACCCTGCTCGATACGCAAGCTTTCGCTTATTTTATAGGCTCATTCACCGCAAAGATTGCATATTAACCGTTAGAAAAAAAGCTTCACCAATTGCAGAGATTCTTCGTTGGGTGCTGCATCGTGTTCGACGTCTCAAGCACCGCAATGGACGCGGTGGCGTTGTCTATTTCGGACTGCGCAAAGTTTGGAACTTCCCCGACGTTCGTGTTTAGCATTGTCACTTTACCCGTGCAGTTTTTACCGGCGTAGAAGGCGATCTTCACGTGACCATCGGCAAACGTTGACCCCGTGGCTGGAAGCCCCGTCCATCTAGCCGAAGAGATGACGTCTCTGATGCCGTCGCACGACATGTCATAGCAAAGATTTCCCGCCGAAACCTTGATGAGAAGCCGAAGTCTCTTGAAATACGGCTCCTTGTAAAGCCGAAGCTCGCCCTCCATCGCATTCGTAATTTTCATACTGAAAGCCACCACGACGATTGTCAACAATACCGACGCCACAAAGTAAAAATTCATTGATGTTGCCGGGAACTTGTCGCGTTGGATGTACTACAAATTGAAGACTGAATAGATTTTGACCATTTCGCTTGAAAATTTCCATCACAGCACCCGAGGTTATTCGCCACGAAATCGAGGTAAGCTTAACAATTTTTTGGCTTGGCATTTATCCACGTATGATCCCAGATTACGAGCGCCGTGGCTTATATTATCGTTTGACTGAATTCTTCGACTTGCTCCTGTGAGCGCTACTTGCTACTTGTACACATGCGTGCATGGACTCCATCAGCACGACACGAATTCCCCTCCGAAGTAGAGATTTCTCAGGCCTCGAAGCACCCCCCACGTGCGAGAAAACAGGAACATGTAGACCGATCCGAACTCGCCGTCGCGAGAGAGATCTTGGTTCTTGCCAAGTTCCCGGATGCACTGCTGATAGTGCTCCACATTGGCCCCGCCCGGATGTTCCGACGGAGCGTACGATAGTCCGCCATGTGAGAACGATTCTGTGAGTGTCTCAATGTTCCAGCAACTATCAGCCACAAGTCGCCGACGCACGCCGTTTCGGCTTAGCAAGTGGGACAGATAGTAGTCGTCACCCAGGTAACACGCCTTGGACATGTTGGCCACCTCAAACGCCGGCATTGTTGCCTCCCCCATTCCGAAAAACTTCCGTTTCACGGCAACGCCACCTGCTCCTCCTACGAACGAAACGCTATTGACACCGATTGCGAGGCTGCGTCCACAGTACAGTCCGTCCTCAGCCGATATCCATCCACCCAGTACAGCGATCGCGTCGTTCGGATATTTGTGCGTGTAGTGCAATGCCCGTTCGCAGAGCTGGGGCGGGTAGATCCGGTCATCGTCGCCGTACACAATGATCGTCTCCGGGTCCTGTTCTACCAACAAAGTCCCGAGTACTTTACTCGCCGGTCCAAAGTCCGTGTCCAGCACGATAAGCCGAAGCTTGTGATGGTACGGACTTGTCCCCGTGGCGAACGTGACCCCACGGAACTCGGTTCGGTTCAGCGTCAACGTGTCGGCTAGTAACCAGGTGGGGATGTCCACCACCTTGTCTCGGTACGTCCGTGGAACGATGACGTACACGGCATCGAAGCCGTCGCCCTCCTGATGCACCAGTGCGTCCACCGTCGACTGCATCTCGTCGATGCCCCGTGGGGTCGTCGTGAAGCTGAAAACAGTTCGGGGTCGCGCCTGTGCTGCACTCATGGATGTGGAAGTCTTGGCGGTGGACGAGTTAAAGGTGCAGAGGAAGATGGTGATCCACGCCACGGTAGTTGCCAGAAAGCAAGCGAACCACCTTTTACGGCTGGTGTGCGGGTCCTCCGAGGACTCGAGAACGACTTTTTCACGCAGTAGTTTCGCCGATTGGCGCGTGCGTCGGCGACGGTGTCGGATGAAGAGAATCGTGAGTACCGACAGCCCTGCGAGCAGCGAGAAGAGCGAAATCCGAGGAATCATGACCCGCTCCGCGTACAGGTCGATGCATGTGTCGCCGACGGTGTGGCCGTTGCTGCCCAAGGACGTCCGCAGCGACTGCGCGGTCATGGCTGGCGATGGTTGTCAAGTGATCGGAATTCGGCGAGTGGCTTCCGGCAATTGCCGATGGAAGGGCGCGGCATTAGGCTGTCGCACGCTGGTCGGCTTCATTGTACATACCATAATCGGCCAAAGGCACATTGCCGGCATTGAAGGCGCCATGCGACAGAACTGGCCAGCTGTTCCGAGATTGCACTCGAAAGATCAAGTTTTTCTGAAGCAAGCAGATCGTGATATTAAATTTAGAAGGAGGAGGTTGTAAGGAAGGGACTTGAAATGGACGATGTATAAGTATAGAAAAGCACAGGATCTTGAATCTGTATCCATGTTGAAGTGGGTGAAACCATGGCCGGTTGACGACACAGAGTAATCATGAGTGCCATCCACTGGAGAGTGATACATGTACTGTGAAGACAACCCTTGACCAGTCACTTCCGATTTTGCCATCGCTCAAAGAAGCATTGCTTGGACAGTGTAGATGGCGAGTGCCGCGTTTTGTTATCTAACACCAGCGCTCCGGTCCAGCCGCTCGAGTGAACGTAGCGTTCAAATCGCGGCGACCAGCGCCGCCTCACGAGATTACGCGGCACCTTCGAATTTCTGGTGATGGGAATGCGCGGCATCTGGGGCTGTACATGTATGGTTGGCCTGCAACGCGTCACGCGTTGCTGTCGTAAAGCAACACAGGGCGGCAGCGGCCTTTGCTTTTCTGCTGTTTGTGGCGAGCTCGTTTCCTGCTCAATCATCCTGCTGTGCTCTCAGCAAATCTGCGCTACATCTACAGCAAAACAGGGCACCGGTCAACAGCAAACATCAAGAATTAACTCTCTTTTTTCCAGGTGTACAGTAGCCGAGTCACTGCTGCCGACAATACGGTAGAATGAAAGACATCTCGTGTTTCAAGCTAGTCTGGCGCCACTGACCTTAGTGCACCATCAACAACGAAGTTTTCGCGCGGTATTCCCACTACCGTACTCTATTTACCAACTTTAACCCCTTAGTTTCCATATGTTGGAAGTTCCAACATAAGAGGCGTATACCCTAATACAATCTTGTCACAGCATCTTTGTTTATGTTGGAACGCTCAACATAAGAGGAATTTTGACTTGGTATTTGTATTGCACATCTGCCCGTTTCCCTGGTATACTAGAACTAAAAGAGATTTGTGTGTGTATAAAAGACAAATGCACAGGGTTTTTGGGTCCACCGCTGCGGTTCGGTTGAACGTGATATAAAAGGGTAAGCACCACCCACCATTGATGAGTGACCGACAGCCACCAAGCCTCATTCTCGAAAAAGACGACAAAGTGAAAAGATGGTGGGCCCGGTGGGCAAGACTCCTCGGAATAAGCTCACGGCCCGACAGCGACAACTATGCTTGGAGGTACCGCGTCGAGAGCGCCGTGTACGTCGTGAAGAGGCGAAGGCGGAGATCAATGAGGAGAAGACACAAAAGAAGACCCGCGTGCCAGTAAAGAAAAAGACGGCGAAAGAGACGGCTGCAGAAGGCAAAAAGGCGGCGGCGAAGGCCAATAAGGGGGCGGCAAAGGCCAAGCAGACGGTGGCCAAGGAGACGGAGGACACGTCGCCGGTGCTTTCGACGTCTGAAGGAGAAGAAGTGGAGAGTGTTTTTACGAACATGGTGACTGTGGTTGAGAGGACGGCTGGAGCAGCGACGCCAACTCGTATTCCCGATGCTGGTGCTGGTACTGGTGCTGTGCGACCTGTTTCACTTGCGTCTCGTGGAGGCACACCCAATCAAGTTGTAGTGTCCAACCCACGGAAGCGCCGGCGTGGCATTCTCCAAGACGATAGCGACGACGACGAGGTAATTATGTTGATCACATCCAACATAAGCAATCTTGTGGCGAGCTTTGCTCAACATAGTGGTTCACATGACTGATATTGTGTTATGTGATTATGTGTAGTCTTCATCCAGCGACGAAGAGAGAAGTGAGCCCCGGCTGCTGAACCTGACAATCCGGTTGCTGCGCCTGAAGCTCCGGTATGTGTTGTCGATGGAGATCCCAATTTGATGGCGGAAGGAGCTGAGGAATGTACGATGCTCAACTTGGACGAAGACCCTGATCAGCAAGAGGAGCCGGAGGACGATGATGATTCTAGCGATGGGTGTGACGTTGCAGGCGACTGGGATGGTGATTGGGACGTCGGGAGGCTCACTGATGAGGACTCAGATTCCATTCCCGAAGAGCTTCTGGACTCGATCTGGTCCCGTGTTGCCAAGAACAAGGGCGCAATGTCGGCGATGAGAAACTCTGGCTGGGGGTATGGTACGTTATATTGGCGATATCCAACACAAGAAGATTAAGCGCGATTTATCTTCAACATAACATCCAACATAACTTGTTATGTGATTTTTTGTAGACACAACCAAATTTGGTCCAAACCCAACATACAAGGATCTCTACGGCGACGCGTTTGGTCCAAGCGATAGCGTTATGGAAATTGGTGACGACCCGTTAGCCCTGCTGTTCTACTTCATGCCACCGAAGCTCTGGATACAAATTGCGGTCGAGAGCAATCGATATCATTCACAATCGATTCCGCGCCGAGCTCGAGCAATTCTCTCACAGCAGCGGCAGCAAGGTGGGGATACCGAAGATATTGGTGAAATTCGTCGGAGACTTGCCGGTGTCTCGGATATAGAGCCATGGGAGGTGCTCAAAGTGATGGCGTTGTTGGTGGCAAGGATGCTAGTGCCTATTCGGAAGGGAATAGCAGCGCATTGGTCTACCAAGACAGCGGGGGGGGGGCACTTCCTGCTAACCGCTTTGGACTCTACATGTCCAAGAATCGTTTTTTTTCTTCATATTATGGGGTATCTACATCTGTTCAACAACAAGTCTCCTCAAGCCTAGGTCGATGTGCTACAGCGCACATTTGCTCGCGGCTACAGAACGCCCCCGGTCATTAGTTTCGACGAGGCAACGCTGCCTTCACGTTCACGGTACAATCCAACCCGCCAGTACAACAAGGACAAACCGCACAAGTGGGGCACCAAGATATTCGTCGCAGCATGTGCCAAGACGGCCTACTAAAAGTAGCAAGCTTACTTTTGTTTTTGGACTAAGTCCTTATGTTGGATGTGGATAACACAACAATCTAATGTATACTTGTTATGCTAACTTATGTTTACATTGTGGTTTATTTCCAGAAATGTCGTATAGTAACACGCCGAAAATGTAATAGCCCACTTCCACAACAACAACACCCACTAAGTCACGAGGAGTCAGTAAGCTTTTATGTGGGCAAAGAACCTGAAAGCCCAGAAACTACCTGCCCGGTTGGCTATGAACTCTGTGCTCCGTGTGTCCCGCTGGCAAGCCACGAGCAACGGCTAGAGTGTCCTCTCTCACGCAAATATACCCCGCAGTCCCTATAAAGATAGGGTACCGGAGTTGTTTCAGACGTGATACGGGGGTGCCGGAGCTATACTCCGAACGGTAAGAATATATGGAGAGCGTACAAGCTTCTCCAACACACAGCGATAACTCGCTTCTCAATACAAGGCCACTACTTCTGTCTCTTGGCCCTGCCGGATGAATACAAACTACCACCAGTAGGAGTGCTCACCGACAGTCATATCCAGTCTACCGGAACTATCCCACCATTATCGGGTACTCACCGATAGCCGAACGTGCCCTTGTGTGGTTAAGAGTAAATGCTGTTCTGTTATTCGAGCCCGAAGGCTCTTAATGTAATACCACTCCGGCCCACCTAAGAATCAACATTTGGCTCCAGTCATTGTAGCTCATGCTTTAGTTATCGGATGCGGACGGTCTATACCTTAAAAGAAAGCTATGGGCTAGCGCTTTCTACTCCTATTTTTACCTCATTCATATCGTTTGGCTCGCGCTATACACCGCGGCCCGTTCACAGCGTCATATTTCGTTGATTAGCTTTTTTATCGCAGCGGTATCAGTTTTCAGCGATATTACGCGAAATCGGTATTTACAGAATCTCCTAATCGGCACCGATTGGGTACGTATGGTTAAACAGGCTATAAACTAGCCAGAAACGCTGTGAAAAAACGAAGGTTTTTCCAGTTGTTACGTTGATTATTCAATTAACAGCTGTATTAACAACCAATCACATCAAACGACAATTTAACACCCTAAATTATGTGGTTTGCTCCAGTGATATAAGCTACACTTTTAATATGTTTCAACAACACTTTCCCTTTAGCGAATACAATCGGGTCACACACTATTGAGCTCGGGATCAAGCCGTTCTTGATATACAGCTTGCTGACGCGCGGTAGTCGAAAGCTGTTATCGCCTCCGTGCGTAATAATACACTCCATAACCTTTTGGAGCGAAAGAAAGCACTTGTCCAACGTACGCCTTGGTAACATCTGAAAGGTAGCCATTACTGCTCCGATGAGACCATCGACATCATGAGTAGGCTGTCGATACTGCACTGATTGAATAGAATTGAAGATTTTGAGATCTATGATATTCATATCAGGTGATTTAGGAGGCTGGAACTCCATGCGGATGTCCCATCCATCCTCTTTAGCAGCCTGGAGCACGATGGGCCTAGCCGCAGCAGCATGCGGGCTTGCATTGTCATGCTGGACGCTGATATACCGCCGTTTACAGCCTGGATAAAAGAAAACACAAATACTTTAGAGAAAAAACAGATTTTAGAGCGCAAAAAGTATAATATACCTGGCCACACAGCTCGAATTGCAGGGAAAACCTTGTTAATAAGCATTTTGCGTACTCATCTGAAGTCATAGAAACGTTCTTGGTTTCCCAATCTCCAGCCAATCGGTTGACGGACGTTCGCTGAGCTTGTACTCGCTCAACGACCGGCCAAATTCCGATTTTGCCATCGAAATATGTACGTCGGTGGAAGTCGTAGCGGGGTCGGGCTACTGCTGCTAAAATCATTACCTTACCAATGTATTTCTTGTTGAGGCATGTATGGTGAGGTAGTGACTCCGTCGGCGACATATAATAATGTGTCGAACCCTTATACATATTAAACCATTTTTCGTCGATATGTACAACGTCGTACATATCAACAAAACGAGGTTGTCTGAGACCTACAACTAAAATAAAGTGTTACGAAATTATTAATAAATAATAAAATACAGTATATTTACCGGGTAATTGGCGCACGTGCTGTAAGGCAAACTCAAGTCGGCGCTTCTTATGCGTCAATCGAGGTTTTACCGAAGAGAACTGTCGCCGCAGGTAGCCGGCCTTCAGATAGCGCTTGATGGTCGTTCGGGGCACTCCGATGTCTTGAGATAGACTGCGTTGCGTCTGCCGTAGTGGAAGCGGCACCTTCTCCAGTCTGTCAGCAATGTCGGGGTACCGCAAGCCGTTTGAACGGCGGCAAGACCGCGCGAATAGGACCTCAGGAGTCGCTCTCTTGCTCCACACAGCTGCAACAGTGTCGCGATGATACGAGAAGGCATGACTCGCAGACGCCTTGGCTCCATGGGGCAGCACCCCGTTCACCACCTTGCCGGTAAGATAGAGCAGGATAGCCATCTTCTTCTTGGGTGCGAGGTGGATTGGTTGCGTTGGCGTGGCATTGTGCTGACTATTTGGCGGGGAATCGATAAATGGCTGGTGCCAGGGATTATTGGAAGTGCGGCGAGGTTTTACTGCCCTTCAATTCAACCTAATCCTACAACCGTTTTAGCCAATCAAATTGCTATGTGGACCACACACAAAAAAGTTGATTCTTAAGTGGGCCAGAGTGGTATCTAATTCCTACTATCTACCATTACAAATATCAAGCATAAACATGTCCGTTTTGGATCTTCCAACCCACTACCGACGACTCGAAGGGTCGAATGAGCTCGAACCGTCGCAACTCGTACCGTCGCACCCGGCCCCATGAGAGTCTTTGTGTCCTTTCCCGCCGTTGCCGTTAAAGATCTCACCCGCTGAAGCCTTCACAAGCGCCACCGTCCACTCATTCGTGATCTTTGGGCACCGGATCAGTCGAAACGGTCGGTACCGACGACTCAGCGGTCACTGGGAAGCGGCGGCTGAATTAGAATTCTGGCCGCACGTCTTTGAACCCATGTCTCACGCCAGTCACGTCTCAGCGCCTGTCCCGCAGACGTCGGACCGAAGTGACACGTCGTGTCGTCATCGCCCTTGCCGAATGTTCCGCGAAGACTTGGGAGGGGCTTCATGAGAATTCCAGCCGCACGTCTTGAATCCATGTCGCATGTTCGCCACGTCTCACCATCATTCCTGCAGTCATCGGGTCGAAATGACACATCGCGTCGTCACAGTATGGACTATGGGCCAATCAGCACGAGTCTTCGCCACTACTGTAATTTGGTCCGCGTATCTTGTGACAACGGTGGTGATACGTCCTGTCGCACCGGTTGACCAGCAACGCTTGGATCGCTCGCTTCAAGTGCAAATCGCTACACCACAGTCAGCTAACTGATAGCTGCGATGATGTAACAGTGCGTCGTGTACATGGGGAAATGCGTCCGGTACCTGCACCTGGTCTTGTGCGGGACTACCATCGTTGGATAGGGGGCGCCGACATTCACGACCAGCTTCGAATGCAGCGTTACAGTGTGCAGCTTGCGTACAAGAGTCTCAAGTACTATCAGACTCTCTTCCTTGGGTTGCTCGACATGGCCCTCGTGAATGCATTTTATTGTGCATCGTCACTACCGGAAGGTGAAGCTGAAGCGCGCCCCGAAGCATTCCGCCTTTTTCGAAACGCTGATGGAGCAACTACTTGCGGTGGACAGCCTGGAAGCTTTCGAGCAAATTGAGGTACGTCTTATGTTGACTTGTCAACATAAGAAATAGGCTGCCGCTTTTAGATCCAACATAACGGTGATATGTTGAATTTGTCTTCTTGTGCAGCAAGCAACAACAGTGAAGGAACGGGCGGCAGCATCGCTTGCAAGAGGCGAGTCTACCCAGTGTGGTCAAGTGAGCGAAGATGTAGTTGAAACAGAAGATGGACATCATCTTGAAGAAAACCCGGACACTGTCGACTGTGACCAGGGCGTGAAGCGGCGCCACCGCTCACGCAAGGTGTGCGCTGTCTACAAGTCAAAACCGAGGAAGTACACCAATCCGGAGTGCTCATCTGGAAACCGACGGTACGTCAAGGATGCATATTTCATATATAGTTGTAGCTCTAACGCATGTTTGTGGATAGTAAATACCTCTGCAGCTTTGCGCGCGCCCCAAGATAGAAGACGTGCTTCCAGATATGGCACGAGGACTGGAAAAATGGCAACGACATTCCGCGGACGCTGCTACTGGAGCACAAGCTTCGCAACCGCCCGCCTCCGGCCCACCCAGGCAAAAAGCGCGCCCGTACTGCGCCGGCTCGCCGCGACGTGTCTGGTGATGATGAAAATGGCAGGGCGGCTCAGAACGCACGTGCTGGCAGCTCGGACGAGCGTGTTGTCGACAGCTAGGCGAAGGCAGTAAGCTGATGCAACAGCATGCAATCAATTGAAAAAGATTTTCGAAGTTATTCTGATTGGTTGACATCCCTGAAGCCAGATCTGCTGCACATGTGCAACACTCAGAAAAAGGGTTGACCCGGCAAAAAGTGCAGTGCTTATGTTGATATTTCATCATAAGCTTTAAAATGGTATTTTTCTTACTAACATAAAGCGTCTTATGGTGACTATGGCTGTTCTCTTTCTACGACACAACTTAGGTCCCTTCACACAACCCTCCCACCAAAAATCGAACTTAAGCTTGACATTTACAAGTTCCTACATATACTTATGTTGGACCTCCAACCTAAGGATCAAAATATACCCCTGAAATTTTGGCCGGGAACTAAGGGGTTAAAACGGACATCTCCTTTGGCGGCTAGCTGCACGCACCATCATGTTAACAGGAAACGCGTGAGCTAAGAACACTTCAGTCGTCCTCTCAATTACTTCATGACAAATATTTCATTCAAAAGCCAAGCTAGCAGCCTGGTGGTCTGTCGGTTCGATCGCTTTGAGACAACGCTCAGTGGTGTAAGCGTCAAGGTGGACGAAGCAACCTAGGCGGCTGCGATCAATCGGAGTTCAAGCGCGACTGCCGCAATGGTTGAAGCTCATTTCACGAGTTACAGTAAGAAAGCTTTGCGGCTTACTGTGATTCTCACAGAGCAATACGATGTCATCGACACGAGTGTGGAATATAACGCTTCGTGGCACGAAGTTCGTGCTAAGGTGGACTATCTGGAAGATATCAAGGCGCCTCAGGGTTTTGCCCGGAGGCATTATAGTTTCTGGCGAAGTGAATTAGAACGAGAAATCCACTTGGTATGCTTAGTGCCAGACTGGCCAAGTTGGCACCCACTTTCATTTGATCGCGTACGCTGAAGCAACGAGCTTATTTACGGTCATGCATGACAACCGCTCACGAACGGCAAAGCACCGTACGGCAGTCACACGGAGGTCAAGTAAACCGTGTCCACTTCGAGCCAAGCGGCAAATTTGTTCCCGCCACCCCCGTATAGAATTCTACATTCCACCAATTCTCACAGTCAAATATTAGTAAAACAACTTGATGTAACATATCCAATATTCTAGTACAAGAGGTTTCACAGTTTCAAATCCCGAATGAACCGACTACGTAACCAGTTGCGTTAATCAATTCGCCAGCCGACACTAATCTTTCCATCTCACAATCGAAAAACTGCCATGGCCGACGCCGGGTCCTCCGACGACGCCGAGAGCGCAACGCTGACGGCGCTCTCCGACTGTGTAACGACCGTACTGGAGAACGACATCGCGTACGGACTGTGCGTGACCAATTCGGGGCTCTTCGACCTGTTGCCGAACGATTTCCAGGACCGCAACTCGTCCTCCTCTTTATCGTTCTCCTCCTCCGGGTCTTCCGACGATAATGACGACTTCAATGGGGACTCGGTCTGCCGTGTCATGTGCTCCGAACAAACATCATCTGCTTCAGCCTCATGCTGCGCGGCTGCCGCGTCGCTTCGAGCTTGCAACACTTCGTCCGAGGCCGTGACGACCTGCAAGCAGCTGTTTGACGATGTTTTCACCTACCAGAATGAATGCGACGGTGGCATTTCATCTGCCAATACAATTCTCATCACTGTCGTGGCAATTGTGGCAGTTGCAGTCGCAGCAATTGCAATCTTTGCAAGACTCTACAAACAGATAAAGAGCAATTTCGCCGCCAACGTGGCAGCCACATGGACACAAGTGACAAACCTCGTCTGGAAAAACATGATCCTGCGTCGCCGACGCCCCGTGAGTTTACTCATGGAGTTGTTCCTGCCAGTTTTGCTCTCCACAGCGTTGCTGTTGCTGGCAAACCTTGACAATTTCGCAGATACTTGGAGGTCCCAGTGGTTTACGTCCGAAGCGGCGCAACTAAATGCCAATGAGACGCTCATTTGCAGTGACTTGGCAGTCTGGGGACTCGAAGCCATCGGCGGGCCATCGTCCACCATGACGTCGTTCTACACTGGCGGGCAGTCCGTACTGGGACTGTTTTTTCTAGTCAGTTACATCAAATTTGTGTCTACTACAACCACGACAATGGTCATGGAGAAGGAAAACAGACTTCGGGAAGTCATGAAGATCATGGGACTGTCCGACGCCACGCTACTGTGTTCATGGTGTCTAACCACAGCAGTTTTGTCCACTCCATTGGCATTTGCCATTGCCGCCGTGCTCAAATATGGAAATGTGTTTCCTACGACCGAATACGCGACGCTGGTGTTTCTCTTCTGGGCTCTCAGTGTAGCCATCACGGCATTCTCGTACTTTGTCGCGCCCTTTTTCAACAAGTCCAGGACGGCCGCCATCGCGTCGGTGCTTCTGTGGCTTATTCTCTTCTTCCCTTACTTTGCAGTACAGTCCGCAGACACCAACACGCCTCGCTACTGGGCCGCTTTCTCGCCTCCTACAGCATTCGCGTTGGCTGTTGACGAGATTTTGCGGCGAGCTCAGCTTGGCACGGGTTTCGCCTATTCTGTGGGTCTTCGGGAAGGGCCAGTGACAGTGCCAAGTGCCTTTCGGATGAGTCTGTTCTTGATCCTCGACTCAGTTCTCCTCGTGGCTCTGGGGTGGTATTTGGAGCAGGTTTTACCTCAGCAATACGGTGTGAGGAAACCTTGGTACTTTTTGCTCACGAAAAGCTACTGGGTTAACAAGATCGACCACTCGAAAGAAGACAATGTCGAGACAAGCTCAGAAAACTTTGCCACTCCGACGCTGTCACCTCAAGCTGGGGGAGTGTACACGCAACTTACTGATAATATTGCCAAACCGAGTGGAAATGCGTACGTCGAGCCTGTGAATGCAACGTTAGCGATGCAGGAACGCAATGGCACGTGTCTGCAGATCCGCGGACTGCGCAAGGTTTTCCCACTCGAAGAAGACGGCGAGGAGCGCGTTGCAGTTGCTGGACTGGATTTGGCCATGTACAGTGGTCAAATTACCGCGCTTTTGGGTCACAATGGCGCTGGCAAAACGACAATTATCTCGATGCTCACTGGTCTCATCCCGCCCACAGCTGGAGACGCGACGTTGTATGGCTGTTCTATCAAGCGAGATTTCCACGAGCTCCGACGCGTTATCGGCATTTGCCCTCAGCATGATGTGCTCTTCCAAGACCTGACAGTTGAAGAGCATTTGCTGCTTTTCGGCACGATGAAGCAAATATCACGTGGAAAACTGCAATCCAGTGCGGATAAAATGATCGAAAGCGTAGGTTTGACTGAAATTCGCCACGCACTGGCCAAGACGCTCTCCGGAGGCCAGAAACGAAAACTCAGTGTCGCTCTCGCCTTCCTTGGTGGTAGTAAACTGGTCTTCCTGGACGAACCAACGTCTGGCATGGACCCGTACTCTCGACGTTTCACGTGGAATCTGCTCCAGCAGAGTCGCGAAGATCGCGTCATTGTGTTGACCACGCACTTCATGGATGAAGCTGACATTCTCGGTGATCGTATCGCGATTCTAGCCGACGGTCAACTGCGTTGTGCCGGGTCTTCACTTTTCCTGAAAAATCGCTTTGGTGCGGGCTACAATTTGACTTTGATCAAGGCTCCGGATGGCTCATGTGACGCTCAGTTAGTGGAGGGTTTCCTGAAGAAATACGTCCCAGGAGTCAAGTGTCTGAGCAGTTCTGGATCGGAGCTGGTGTTCCAGCTTCCGACCGCTTCTTCAGAGGCTTTCCCGTCAATGTTGGAGCAGTTAGATGTAGAGATGAATGCGCTCGGAGTGCAGCAGTACGGCATTTCGGTCACAACTCTGGAAGAAGTTTTCCTGCGTATTTCTCAGGACCACGAAGAAGAAGAGCACGGAGCTGACAGACTGCTAACACTGGAGCGTAACCCGAAAGCTGTGGCGGCAGGGGCTCCACCGATCACGGAGCCGTCCATGTGGACGCAGTACTGGGCGCTGACGAAGAAACGCTTCCAGATTGCCAAGCGGGACAAGAAGACGTTAGCCTACTCGGTGGGCATTCCGCTCATCTTTCTGATCATTTTGGCCATTCTACCGGAGATCGAAGTAGCAGATTTCATCCCGAATTACGCCTCGAACCTCCCCACAGAAGCTCAGCAGGGTCAATGTGCTGCGTCCGCCAACTTCTCGAGTCTGATAGATCCAGACTTCAACGTCTCGGCTTGTGCCAGTTCCCGTGGCTTCGACTACTGCACGCTCGGAGTGGTCAACTGCGACGTCAACGCGTGCTGCAACGCCGCCAACGTCGCGTCTCCGTGGTATCCGTGCAACACGTGCGACTCGGCTCCGTGCTTCAACAACAATTGTCTGGCCAAGAACAACGCCAAGCTGCAGGTGACTCTCAATGGGTTTTTGGTGGCGCTGGTGGTCATGCTGGCGTTTGCCTTCATCCCAGCGGCGATTGTGGCGTTCGTGGTGCGAGAGAAGGATCCGATCCAGAACGCCAAGAGTCTGCAGCTCATCAGTGGCGCCAACGTCTCGGCCTACTGGCTGGCCAGTTGGACGCACGACGTTCTCCTCACACTTATCCCCATTGTGGCCTCTGCAGTTGTCATCCCGCTGTCCATGACGCCAAGTGGAGCTGACAAGGCCAGCACGAACGACGTGTTTGCAATTATTGCTCTAATTATCGCTCACGTGTGGGCAATTATTCCTCTGGCGTACCTCTTCTCAAGACGCTACGTCAAGCACGCGGTGGCTCAGACGGCGCTGCTCGTGTTCGCACTGGGCACCGGTGGACTGCTGAGCATCTTCTCGTTCATGTGCCGCATCGTCAACTTCACCCTCTCGGGCTCCTTGACGCTCTCGTCACTGGACCGCAACTACTTGCGATGGCTCTTCATGGTCTTCCCAGGCTACACGCTGAACAACGGCATCTTCGAGCTGGCCACGCGCAAAGTGAGTCGTCGAGCGCTCTTCGGTTCTGGTCGCTGGATGTCCACGTCCCCGTCTTTCTTCGGGCTCTTTGAAGGCTTGGGCAAGGACGAGTGTGTAGAGTGCTGGGACCGTATCGAGCCTTCGTGCTGTGTACGACAGCCGTTCGACTTGGAGATCGCTGGAGCGCCGTTGTTGTACACTCTGGTCGAAGCCTTGTTGCTGTCTGTGCTGGTGTTTGTACTGGAGAATCGCTCGGTCAAGTGGAAGCAGACAGCAACCAAGACTGAGCACAGCGCGGTGACAATGGAGACGGAGGAGGAAGAGGACGACGATGTGCAGTGGGAACGACACCGAGTCGAGCAGCAAGAGCCTGGACCGAACGATCTCGTCTTCATCCGCAACTTAAGACAGCAATACGCTGGGAAACCGCGAGCGAAAGTCGCGTTAAAGGATCTGTGTCTGTCCATTCAAAGTGGCGAGTGTTTCGGCTACTTGGGGATCAACGGAGCCGGAAAGTCGACGACGATGGCTGTACTGACAGGCCAGTTGGCTCCCACGCATGGCTTCGTCACTCTGAGCGGCTTCGACCTGTCCACCAGCTCGGCTTCGGCGCGGAAAACCATGGGCTACTGTCCGCAGTTTGACGCGCTGCACGACCTGCTGACGGTCCAGGAGCAGCTCCAGTTGTACGCTCGGATCAAAGGCATCCCCGAAGCTTTTGTGGACGCTGCAGTGGACGAGCAGATCCAGGAGCTTGGACTGTCGAAATACCGCCAGAAACTGACGCAAGGACTCAGCGGTGGCAACAAGCGTAAGGTGTCGACGGCGATCGCTCTGCTCGGACGTCCTCGTGTTGTGTTCCTGGACGAGCCTTCGACTGGCGTGGACCCGAGTTCTAGACGGAAGATGTGGGATGTCATTGCGCGTGTGAGTTCGTCAGATGCGTGTGTGGTCCTCACTACGCATAGCATGGAAGAGTGCGAGGCATTGTGCTCTCGAGTGGGGATTCTCGTGAGTGGGAGACTGAAATGTCTCGGCAGCGTGGAGCACCTCAAGCAGAAGTTCGGTCGGGGCTACACAGTGGAAATCACACTACGAGCGACAGATACAGAGACTGAGGAGCTGAAAAGTGTCATGGATCAAGCACGAGCTTTCCTCTCAGCTGAACGGAGTCTCTCGGTTCGACGAAGTGGTAGAACCAGTCAACGTCAGAGTTCCAGCAGCCTCCAAGTCAACAGTGCGGGGAAGATAACGACTGCTAATGTTCAAGATCTGTGCACCGCTCTTGGGGCTTCTGAACGCGGCACTCGCATCCTCGACCATTCGGGCACAGGCTGGCTGCTCGGCAGTCAACTGGAGGCTCAAGGTTCGATCTCCGTCGAGACTTTCAGCTCGTGGTGGGTCTCTGAGACTCACGGTGAGAGGCTGCAGACCTTTTTCCAGACCAAGTTCCCTGGCAGTATCCTCGCAGAGCAGCAAGGCGAACACTTCCGCTTCCAAGTGCCCAAGCACCGACCAGACAGTGATGCAGTGCTGCGTCCGGCCGAGATTTTCCGTGCACTGGAGCAAAGTCGTACCGATCTCAATGTGGACGAGTACAGCGTGAGCGAAACGGCTCTGGAACACATTTTCAACAACATGGCAGCTCAGCAGGACGAGGAGAAGGGCGTCGCGCACGGGATGAATATGGAGCAGGCAACTACAAGTACAGATTAAAGGTTTAATAGTCCACTCGTGTTTTGAGCATCAAGAGAGTCGTCAAGAGAGTTCTGTTTTATTAAAAGTGATTGATAACAACAATGATACGGACTGCATCCAAGTCGTAAAGATGACCTTTAGCAGGAGTTAGACGTCAAAAGCCCCGACCGTTGGAGTCATCGCGGCTGTGTGATGCTGCATTGCTCGTGTGCTAAAGAGAGATACTTCCAAACTTCGAAGTACATGTATTTTAATACAATAGAGATACTATTAAAATAGTAGAGAAGCCACATTTTTATATCAAAATGCCGAGCCAAAAAATTGTTAAGCTTACCTCGATTTCGTGGCGAATAACCTCGGGTGCTGTGATGGAAATTTTCAAGCGAAATGGTCAAAATCTATTCAGCCTTCAATTTGTAGTACATCCAACGCGACAAGTTCCCGGCAACATCAATGAATTTTTACTTTGTGGCGTCGGTATTGTTGACAATCGTCGTGGTGGCTTTCAGTATGAAAATTACGAATGCGATGGAGGGCGAGCTTCGGCTTTACAAGGAGCCGTATTTCAAGAGACTTCGGCTTCTCATCAAGGTTTCGGCGGGAAATCTTTGCTATGACATGTCGTGCGACGGCATCAGAGACGTCATCTCTTCGGCTAGATGGACGGGGCTTCCAGCCACGGGGTCAACGTTTGCCGATGGTCACGTGAAGATCGCCTTCTACGCCGGTAAAAACTGCACGGGTAAAGTGACAATGCTAAACACGAACGTCGGGGAAGTTCCAAACTTTGCGCAGTCCGAAATAGACAACGCCACCGCGTCCATTGCGGTGCTTGAGACGTCGAACACGATGCAGCACCCAACGAAGAATCTCTGCAATTGGTGAAGCTTTTTTTCTAACGGTTAATATGCAATCTTTGCGGTGAATGAGCCTATAAAATAAGCGAAAGCTTGCGTATCGAGCAGGGTTTAAACCACACCGTGTTGGTTAGATTCTAAAGCTTGGCGACGCGCTAGATTCTCCTGGCGCTTGGAGGAATACGCCGGGGTCTGCTCGTAGTCGAGATATCGCGGATGGATGTTGGTCTTCCGTTGGAGTCGATACATTTTCGCCCTCTTTTTGGTTACGTACCCAGTCACATGCTTCTCATCATGGCGTTGCGATCGCGTGGGTACCTTGGATTCGAGTTCCTTGATCGCTGCTGCTGTAGTACCCGAAACAACTCGAGGGGTCCAGCCCAGCTTGCTGCCCGTAGTCCACTCGGCGTGGCGGCGAGCAGCAAACTGCAGTCGATCGGCCGCATATGCCTCAAAAAGCGATGATGTTACAAAGCTTACAGCGTGAGTCGGCGCTTGAACGAGCCCTACAAAGCGCTGAGGACGTTTATGAGCAGCTGAAAAAGCCCACGTTGCTGTAGCTTGTTGCAGGGAATTGAGCCCCGAACGGCAGGCTGTGACCATCAACGTGAGGGAAACTCGGATGTCGTCGACCGTGGTGATGAACCGCACGCGACTGGTTCGAGTGTTAGGCTGGGAGCTTAGGGAGTGGACGATTACGACTTGTTCGTTCTCGTTGTCTTCGTCGTCAAGTCTGGAGGCGGCAGCAGGTGCGCTGCAGATACAGAATGGTTGTGAGAACTCCACAATACACCTACTACTCTCGTCCCTGAAGGTGTGACACGGACCGGAGAAACCGGCATATTGTCTACAGAGCATAGCACGGAGCTTCGTGTACATGAACTGTAATAACATATACCGAAAGGACGCGACTGTGACAATTTATATCGTTGTGAAGTGAAATGCAATGCAATGCACGTTTAGTTTGGCACTTCAGCGTTCAGGTTCTTCCACGCAAAACTGGCAAAGTACTCCTTCGACTTGAACGTTCTGGTGACGAAGTTGCGGTACAACACGCCGCCGAAGAAAGGAAGCTGGGACACACCGCCGTTCGGACCGAGACGCACCATGGCCGGTACCACCTCCACCTTGGGGAAGTTCTTGCGCACGTTTTCCTGCGTCTTTCGAGCCACAAGCGTCAGTTCATTTCCGAGGTGCGTACCCTGCAGACTGGCGAATAGCATGTGCTTAGGCGCAGAGTTGTTGTTCGCGTCACCCAACGCGTAGATGTTGGAGTACCGCGCGTCGTCCAGCTGCAGCTTGCTGTTGACCTTGATCAATCCCTGTGGGGTCACCAGTCCGGCATCGAGGTTCTTGATCAGCTCCGTTGTGGGACTGAAGCCGCCACATAGCAGCTGGATGTCCGACACCAGCTCCCTGCCCTTGTCAGTGCGTAACGTGCGACGCTCGAAGCTGTTGCCGTTCAAGCGCTCCGTCAGTCGCTCACCCAACACGACGTTCACGTCCAGATGCTTCGAGGAACTTCAAGAATCGAGAACGGAACTTCTCGCGCACGTTGTCGGTGCTGAGCAGCTTGTCCTTTCCTTCGATGATCGTCACAGTCTTGTTAGAAAACTTGGGCTTGATCTCGCCAGCCACTCCAGCACCGGTAGCCCCACCGCCAACGATGAGAATGCTGTTGACATTTCCGATCTGCTGATGCAACTCCGCCATCATTTTCTCCGTTGTAGAGCGTTTGATGTTGTTCTTGGGCTGTTTCAGAGGCACCGTGTACGTGCTACCTGTAGCCATGACCTAGTAGTCGTAGACGCTTCACTGGACCCGCCACCTTTTCGCCGTCGTCACCAATAAGTGTGTACTCCACTTCGTTTCCAGACAATACGTGTCACGATAGTGCGCTGAATCTGGACCGGGCTTCAGCAGCGATGGCGTTGTCGTATGGAACGACCAGTTTCTTGGTGTAATCGGCATCTACGACTGCTCGAGGCGTGCCGACTGAGTGGTAGTAGTATTTACTTTTCTCGAAAACGATCACCTCGGTGACGTCGTTGGTGGTGACGTTCTTGGCCAGCGCCTGAGCCACAGAAATGCCGGCAGGACCTCCTCCGACGATGATAATGCGAGTCATGATTGCGAGGACGGGTAAGTAGTTTGGAGCTTAAAGGCGTGTTGCGGCTGCAATTGTGATGCGCCGAGAAGTTTTGAGAAATCTGCAGCGGCAGTGAAAGTGCTCTCAGACTGCAGCCACCGTAAGTCGCTTTACTAATCAAGACGTCTCGCCTTACGCAATCGTGAGCGGGACGACGATCTGCAGCTACGTTAAAACAGCGACTTACATGTATTGCCGGCATCACTGCAAGCGAACAGCACAGCGACTTGCCACTGGACATCACAGATAACGAATGGAGTGCAGGTCATCCAGAACCCGAATCGAAACACCCGGCTACAAATTGTATGTGCACTATAGCCAAAAATGATTTACATGTAGTACAGAGCGCACAGTTCTGTTGGTTGCGCTTCGAATAACCTTACTTAAGCGCATGCTGCACGACAAACCTACTTGTTCCCCGACTGAAATCATTCCAAGTCGCTGCTAATGTACAAGGACCCCGGGGTCCCGCAAACAATTTAGCGGTATCTTGACTTTTTTTTCTGAGCAACACTTTTCATACGTATGGAGAAATACGTCGAAATGATGAAGAAAACGACGGAGTCAACGCCCCTGAATCGACTGTCACTGCTCCTGACACGGGCAACCACAGTGGCATCACGACAACCTTACAGTCCGTTTCGACGGCATGCACGGTCCAAAACTTCATTAGGGGAGGGGCATGGGCTAACCGTATTGATACCGCAAAGTTTAAGATAATTTCTCTTAGAGTACTCACGAGCTTGACGCGGTACGCAAAGCTGCATTCGAACGCGGCGAACGCCGCCACAGTGTCGATTCTTTCGCGAAATAAGTAGCACAACAAAAGGCTAGTATTAATAACAACACTGAAAATATTCTAGAAAAAAATATCAAACCGGCGTGAACAAGTTCCGGATGGTAGTGAAGTAATAGCGACCAGGACTCCATAATCGCCCAGTATGGTTCGACGTAAAGATTCAAACTCCACGGTAAAGTAACGAGCTGAAAATGGTAGCAAAGGCAAAAGTTTCCCTTACGGAATCGTTGATACGAAGAAAAGAACACGAAGATAAAACTGATAAAAGCAGCGAAGATGCCGTGAATACTGTGTGTCCATGTCCAGGAGTCACGCAGAGAATCCAAAGAATGCCACCCCCAATCCCTCAACTCAGACACAGAATCATTTGGGAGGGTCCAGATCACCGTCTCAATATTCGATTGAGCGATCGGGTCATCGATGCAGCTGCATAAGCGGTAAGTTGCCCTTTACAATGTCAATAGTGCTCGCTGGTGAAGAACTCTTAAAAACTCAGTTGGTTTTCAATTCACTGCTGGTAAAATGCGGCTCCGACTCGTATGGGTTTTTGAAAGCGAAGGCAAGGCAGTGAGCCATTTCGGTGGCTCGCATGTTGATAGGAGCAATGGTAGCGAGTAAAACAGCCCTGTTGAACCACTTGAAAGTTCTGGGTTGAAATTAAAGCTCAATTGTGTCACTGTTTCGTCCGATGAAACTAGCAAGTCGAATGCACAGTCAACGACAGGAGCGATCAATTTGAGATCCACAATGTATTTGAGGTCATCCACTGCATGTTTCTGGAGTGAATAGAACAGGTACAAAATGATCAAATTGCCATAGGCTGTGCTATCGAAACCTTCAATTGCTGTACACGAGGTGGAAGAGTGCGCTTTGTTGGTCACGAGATAAATCGTGTCGTCCCGTAAAGCGGTTGATCCTTTCAACACATTCTGTACTAACGGACTGTCGGTGATGACTTCTTCTCCAGTGTAGTCAACAATGAACGTTGATTCATCTTCCACCATGTCCTTTGTCTCGACTCGCAGTACCGAAACGGAAGCCAGGAATGCTTGGATTGAGATGGGCACGTATCCACAATGCGATGAAAAACAAAAGGTGAAATAATACGACCTTGCCGGCAGCGCCCATAGTTCCTACAGTAGAACGTTGTGGCTGTCCAGGCAACAATCTCATGAGAGTGTAAGTGAGCTCAATTGTAGTTTAGCGTTTTGAACTCGTTGACAGTATCTAAACTACTGTACAGTTCGTGTACCATACTGTAGTACGTACTTAGCCACCCTCGTACTGATGCAAACTGTTTATTCCATGGACTTGTACAATTACCACTCCTTGTCAAAATACAGCACGATTCTCTGGCCGTCTATCATAATCTACCCGTCAATTTATGATAGGTACTTAGTAATCGATTGCTGCTAAGAGACGACGTGTAAGCTGGGGTCCAATGTCGAGCACGCAGTTTCCTTCTAGCGCAGACGAGAGAGCTTCGGCTGCTTGTTTCCCATGGTGACGGCGTCATTCAGCAGCAGTGTGGGGCAAACGAAGCGCGTCTATCAGGTTCGTTATATGGAAAAAAGCATTAAGCTCACAAAACCTCTGACTGGAGGCTCTGCTTCGTGCATCTTTAGAGTGACAGATTCATTCCTGCACGATCCGCTATGGACTTCGACTTGTGCCACATGATAACAGATCTGCAGCTCGACGATTCTACAGCTCTCAACCGTTCCGACAATTCCAGTCATCGCACTTCATACAAGGAGCTTCTAGAAGCCACTTTTCTGCCTCGTAGCAACTCGCTCTTCCAACCAAGACCGCTGCTCGCCATCCGGACCTCGGCAACCCGCAACTGCCTCAACGTGAACAGCTTTCATCGTTTTCATCCACCGGCACAAGTCCCTCTTCGTACGAACAATTCTTCGTTCAGTCTCCCTTCGTCTGTGCATGTAATAGACGCCCCCGATCTTCGCAATGATTTTTACCTGAACCTCATGGACTGGGGAGAAAATAACATCATCGCCATCGGACTCAACCAGAATGTGTACTTGTACGTGCCCACCACGGGTGAGATCCAGACAATCACCGCTTGCACGAACCCAATCGACTACGTCACGTCCGTCAAATGGTCAGAAAACACGAGTAAGACTGGCCACCTCGCGGTCGGAACGTTCCTATCTGAGCTGCAGATTTGGGATGTTGAGACCATGACGCAAATTCGCTCGCTACGTTCACATACAGGACGTATCGGCTCGTTATCTTGGAGTAGAGCGCTGGCATCGGGGTCTCGAGATGCGATTCACCTGAACGACGTCCGCTGCGCTCACCATCTCGTAACGAAGCTGGCTCATCGAGGAGAAATCTGTGGCTTGGCTTGGTCTCCAGACAGTGACATGTTGGCGTCCGGGAGTTCCAAGAACCATCTGTGTATCTGGGACAACACTATGTTGCGATCAAATGAACTGAACCCTCTCTCTTGTCATGAACACTGTGCTCCGGTACGAGCGCTCGCGTGGAGTCCGTGGCAAAGACTCGTCTTGGCTTCGGGTGGGGGAACAGCAGACGGCACTATTAGACTGTGGCGAGCTGCGACTGGGAAGTTGGTGCGCTCTGTATCGACAGAGTCGCAGGTGTGTGCGCTGGCTTGGTCCACCACAACGCGAGAGCTTTTGTCAGCGCATGGGCACGGCTCAGATAGACACGAGATCGCGCTGTGGAGAGGGAAAACCATGCAGAAAGTGCACGAGTTCACGGGTCATCGTGCGCGAGCTTTGCATGTTGCGATCTCTCCAGACGGATCCACTGTGGTCTCTGCTGGAGCTGACGAAACCATGCGCTTCTGGAACGTATTCCCCTCGAAACCATCTTGCAGTCGCTGGAACGGAGACTTGTTGAACACGACCACTGCCATCCGCTAAAGCCTGGATAATAAAAAAAGAGTTTAAAACAGCCACGGCCCGAGGCCGGGTGGAAAGTCTCACGTACATATATTTTCATCAGCCCGAAGTCTGCCATTGTCTGCTCTGTAGGCACTTTCGTCCGTGCAAACTTTGTCCTGATAGTGTACACACTTTCCGCTGTTGCTGGGGCTTTTCTTGGACTTTTTAAGTGCCGCTTTGTACGTGGACTTCTCCGCCGTTTGCTTAGGTCCAGTCGACGGTGTGTGTGTGTCGAGGGGGGGGGGGTTATGTCATTTTCGTCTTCGTCTTACTCTTGATGTGAGTCCGGTACCTTTTTTTTCTATTCCACGCGCTGCTCCGGGATCCGCTCGAAGCGCCGGTTGTTCGAGGCGCCACAGCTCATACTCTTCGGAGGGCCAATGTGGATCGAGCCGCGGTAGCTTCCTCCAGCAAAACTGTTCTGAGGCATCCCCATCTGTGCCCGACGTTCCCGCGTACAGATGTAGTGTCCAGCTAGTCCGTCGGCCGGGATCAAGTAGCCCAGCGTAACTGTACGACGCGGACCTTCACGTACCGAAGGGAGGCCTGCGACTGGCAACACGGGGTCGATCTGGAAGCTCTCGTCGTTCGAAATGAGCACCAACTCGACGTTAAACATACTCGCCACTGTATACAACTCCGCCGTCGTGGCCTGTTCATCCGAAGTGTCTCGGAACGTCTCGTATCGTTCCCGAACGTCTTCCTCGTCCTGCATGAGGAAGCCGGACAGTTCCTTAACGTGTTCCAGAGCGTATTCCATCAACTTGACCCTCAAGAACTGCGCTGCAGCCACTCGTCGAGGCGCCATGCCGTCTGCAGCGCCTACATTGACCACCGTCATACTGGCGGGATAGTCCCGAAGACACTGAAGTGGGTACATCTCGTACACGATGCAGTGCAGTAAACACGAGCCATCGGGCGGCATTCCGACGCCTACGAGGCCCATTTGCACCAGTTGGTCCTCCATCTTGGCTCGCTGCATATCCAGTTCAGGTGTAATGACGTCAGGCGCCGTCATGGACATCATCGAGCCTCTGGAGAGCGACGCACGGCCTGAAGTGTCCGATACAGTGGACGAGGCCGGGAACCAGCTCCCTCTGGACGATCCAGGCCCAATAGAGCCCGCAAAAGACCCACGACTACTCGAGAAGGACGCGCGGCCTAGATTTTGAGGCGCGGTGTGTCTGGCGAAGCTCTGGCTGCCTACAAAACCCGTCCCGGACCAGCGATAGTCACTGGCCGTGGAGGCGAAGGAAGAGACCGTGGAACTGCTGGAAACGGAGCGGAAATCGTCGTCGTCGTCCCCCATGACACTGGCCGTGGCCTGTACCACCGCGGGGGACGCCAGAATGGACGAGGAAGGACGGAGACTTGAGTCCTGCTGGTCGTAGTCGGCGTTGGCGCCGAATCCCGAGTTAAACCCCACGAAACTCTTGAGTGTTTGGCTGCTTACGGCCGCCAAGTGGAAGGCTACGAGCTGAGGCTTGTGGGTCACCACGTTCATGTAATTATCGAGTTCTCTGGCTCTGGCGCCGAGGAACTCCGGGCTTTTATCCACTCGGAAGAGCGCTCGACGGCGATATAGCGGCGGGAACTTGACGCCCTTCATGAGCGCGGCGCTGCGCTTCCGCAGCTGCTCGTCGAGCTTGCGGAAGGCCGAGAAACTGCGCCAAATGTGCCAACTTGTGCGTCCTGTGGCGTGAGCGCGGGACGAGTAGAAGGAGAGCTGGACGACCACTTTGTACTCGGCTTTCTTGCTGCTTAGGCGGTAGTCGTCCACGCTCACAGAGCACGTGTAGTCGCCCTGGATGTCGTCGGGCGTCATGGTCAAGTAGGCCATAGAGACGAAGAGGGGACAGGACGGAGACTGACGTCCAGGGAGGCCGGAGGAAGGAAACTCTCTCGCTCGACTTGACGACGATCGTTATCCGTTTTCGACTCGATACAACGACTGCCGCGGGTTTTGGCCTATCCCTGAGCAGATACGAAGTTCCACCTTCCAGACGTACCACGTTGATTGATGTACCAGGGAAAAGGTACAGATGATGCTGAGAATCTGGTCACAATTTTTATCCAAATAATTGAAATTCCCCGACCGCTCAACAAAAAATTCGCTGACTGTACACATTCCACTTTAGCAAAATATAAAAATCCCACATTCCAGCGGGCTCCGTTAAATCAGTTCAGATGCAGAAATCCAATGCGGGATGCAATCCAGTATCCGGCCGTTACGCCTTGATAAGCATGGCGATGAATGGCTACCTTTTGCAGGCTACAGGATACCGATGCGGACCAGTATCTGGGTACACCGAATCGCAAATTTTGCCGTTCGCAGACGGTCGGCTCATCGTTCGAGCTCTCGCCGCTTTAACTCTTCACGTTTAACTGACCGGCGATACAAATCGGCGATCGCCTGATTTCGCCACACTGATATCGTCCGTTGGCTGCAGTTATGTACACCACACCACATGTATCCATTTCGGGTTCAAATAGAAAGCCATTCACTCGCCACACTATGGAGGCCGAAGCCAAGGCGCTTCTCAAGGAGCTTCGGGCGGCCCAGGAAGAGCACGAGTGTGCTCTTGCAGCTGCGAATCAAGTGCGCAACACGCTTGACCATGCGCGGGCGGAGTATGAAGAAGCTCGAGCCGCGGAAAAGGCCAGCGAGGACGAACTGGCGAAGGCAGCGGAGTCCTTGGCCCGCGGTCTCCAGAATCTCGAGGTAGATGGTGATACAAGGGGACTACAGGCTGCGGCGCCTCCAATAGTGGACTCTATGGTGGAGTACCATGCGAACATCGGCTGCTACCAGTGTTATCTCTTCCTAGACCGCCACAAACAGCTCGGCAAGGAGGAGGAGACCTTCGATGTGGCAAAGCTTCACGTTCACGTGGAATTCCCGCGCGTAGAGCTTGCGTACAAGAGTCAGAGTGGTGGTGAACGCTGTAAAGGGGATGTGGAAGTTGTCTGGTGGACGGAGATCGAGCGGAACGTGGACGTCTCGCTGTGCTCATTGGAAGATAAGGAAGATCATTGGTATCTGCGACTCCCGATCCGGCCGAGTGACAAGCAGCCGCTTGGTGGGTTCTCCTCGTTCACACAAGTGTCTAGCACTGAGCTACAACCGGATAGCTACGCGTCAGTGTGTTGTCGAGGCTGCAACGCTCAGTTACTCGGAGGTACATGTACCAGGATCGAGAAGGTTCTGCCGCTTCCATCTGCCAATTGGATGGACATGTTTGACTTCTGGGGAGCTGGTATTGGAGCTTTCGAGCATATTCCGCGTGATGATATTCAAGCGCAGAAGCGCCGAGTGCTTATTGGAGAGTCTTATGTTCTGCTGCACGCTAGTGACTTTGTGGCAGAAGCAACGATGGTAGATCGTGAGGACGCGGCTGTCGCGCCTGGAGATGATGCGAAGGAGGAGCGCGAGTGGGTGCCGCTAACCTGTGCTGCGTGCTCGGAACGTGTTGGTTTGTCCAATGTAGAGCAGCCAGATACAATTCGTCTTCACAAGCATCTGATCAATGCTCGTAGACACTTGAAATCCGCTACTGAAGAGGAGGAAAACGTGTTTGCCAACTACACGATCGACAGTATTCTCAGCGCCAAGTTGTTGGAAATGGCAGACGCGGACGGTAAGTTTCGCTTCGTCCTGACGTCGTCGGGCGACAAGTATGTTCACGATTCGTCGTCTGGGACGGAATGTAGCCATCTTTCTTCTACCGCTGAGTTGCAACTGCAATTGCTTAGTTGGGAGACGATGATCAAGCAGCAAGATGCGACCAAATTCCGTCGCGTGCTGAAGGTTTTGTACGGCCCTCGCCAGCCGATGCCCGCGATTCCCGGACTCTTGTCTTCACACGAAGTGTCACTACCGCCAGCCATGTACTCAGCCATCACCCAGCGCCTTGAAACCAGCTCGACACTGCTACCGTCGTCAATGCGGGCATTTAACCGGATGAATGTTGGCTATTTGTTCGCTTGATCATCATTCTGACATGTAAATACAACATTCTCCGTTGTCAAAATGAAAAAAACTAACTGTATTATTCCTACACGTCAGCGGAAGATGTGTGTTCTTTCCAAAGAGCAATCCAACCGCTTACTTGGTGGGCGCCCAGTAGTCCATAATATCCAGGGCCACCTCGCAGCTCTCACGCACAACCTGGACGTCGTCCTTGAGATATTGCTTCAGGATCTCCTCACACTCCGTAGAGCCAATTGCTCCCAGAGCCTCAGCAGCCTCGTGACGCACCATGCGGTGTTCAGTCTCATCGAGTAGCACCTTCTTGAGTGCCGGTACGAGCACGGGGTTCTCCATCTGGCCCATGACGTAGGCCACCTCGTGCTTGAACAGCGCGTTCGGGTCGTCGAAAGCCTCGGCCAAAGCGAGCGCCGCCTCGTCCGTATTGCGGTTGCGCAGCGAGAACATGGCACGGTATCTGGCGAACATGTCTCCGTTAGGGTCCAGCAGAACCTTGCGTAGTTCGGCCGTGGATACATCCTTCTCAGCGGCAGGGGCCGGGTCCTCGGACAAATACGGGTTGCGGTCCACCTCTCCCTCGACGATCTCGCCCTTGGCCTTAGCCAGCTTGTACTTGACCAGAGTGACCGCCAGTTTGCACGTGTCTGAGACCTCCGGGGCCGGATCAGCGCTATATTTCTCGAGTACAGGCAGCGACTGGGCCGCACCAATGGCACCTAGAGCCTCGGCTGCCTCGTGACGCACCATGCCGTCGTCCGCCTCGTCGCCCAGCACCTGCTGCAGCGTCTCGCAGGCCTCCTCCATCTGGAACTGACCGATCACATAGGCCAGTTCGTGACGCATAAGCTCCGAGTCCTTGCGATTGAGCAGCGCAGAAAGCAGAACTTGCAGATCCTCGAGACCGCCACGCGAACGCAAGTAGAAGATGGCGCGCGTGCGCTTGCCCGTGGGCTCTGACAAGTTCAGCAATGCATCGCGTAGTTGCTCGAAGCTCGGCGTCGTGTCGGCCACGGTGGCGATGGTCTCAGTTGCGGACGAGTGCGACGGCATCGAAGTCTTGGCAGAGATTACAAGTCTGGGAATGGCTACGTCAAGTGACTGCCAGTCAAAAAGTAGTGAAAAAGAAATGGTGTAGAGCCTAGCCTATTTTAGTGCATTTTAGTTAAAGTAAAGTGCCTTCAACCAATCGGAGTGCAGCGGACGGCTGATTGGTGTCTTGTGGGGAGACTTGCGGCCAAGGGCGCCGTCACTATCTACGATCGTACCCGCTTAGCCTACTCACTGGCCGAAGGACCGCCACCCTTTGTGCGGTCACTGTCGCACTCGATGGAGGATCCATCACAGCTTTCGATCTACGAAAGCTGCTAGAAAGGAGCCAAAACAAGGAGCGGATGACGAAGCCAAGGACTCTGATGCCTATTCACCGTTCCCAAAAAACAGTTCGTCCGAGGAGGGAGATCGAAAATATCGAAGTGAAGCAAGTGCAAAACGAAAAGTTTCGAAGAAGAAATCGGCTAACAAAAAGGAAAGCGAGAGCAAACGTAGCGATGCCAACACCTCCGATGGGGGATTGTCAGATTCCAGTCGAGATCGGCCTCGTCAAAAGCCTCAGAGAACGAAATTTGCTCGTAAAATAGCCAAAAATCGCCATGAACCCACTGTGCCATCGCCAAACAAAGCGCTGCGAGTGATTTTCCGCAAATATGACGCGGATGGCGATGGGGCCACTAGCTTCATCGACTTGCGGCGAGCCATGGATGGCTGACAAACTCATCGGCTCTCGGATTTGGGAATCCAGCGATGGATTACCGAGAAGGACCGCAGTGGTTAGGGAGTCGTCAGCTTCGAGGACTTTGCCGTTGCCTTCCAGAAGCAACTGAACCCGTGACAATTGAGACCTTCGTGGTGATTGAAGTTAAAACAAGGCCATCCCTTTCAAAGCATTGACGAAGTCATTGGCAATTTTGCCACAGCCGATGAACCCCCAACGGAGCGGAACCTGTGAGTCGGCCATTGATACTTCTTGTTGCACTCAAACGTAAATGTAAAAGTGAGCGAACCCGTTCGAGAAGAACTTCGACCTTCGTGGTTGAATCGAAACGCAATGCAAGGATTCGTTGAAACCAAGGCGTCGAAGTTTTCTTGGCCCACCAACATGACACTTCAAAAAGCCTGTTCCACCCGGCTGTGTTCGTTGATAGGCTGGATGTGGCTATCGAGTTGCACTTCTGCTCAAAGGTCAATGTTTTGCTGAAGAAATACCCACGGCCAATCAATACGCCACATAAAACCTTGTGAAGATCGGGAAACAATCACGAATTTTCCCGATTCCCGAGGCATCGGCTCAACGATTCGACGTCATGGCCGGAGGTGCATTACTTTATCATGAGCTCAAATTGGTTCACTGCGTTGATCTTGGTATCGTTGACCATCCTATTGCAGACGCTCTTGTGATCCCAGAGGGGTATCAAGTGGACTCAGACGAATTTACCATTGCCGGCAACGGTGGCATGGCGCGCGAAAACAACTCGTAGCAGGCAAACGCATGATGCCTTACTACGCCTGTGTTATGCTGGAGGAACTGGTCAACCAGCAATGCGAGTCGCGCCTACAGGCCTTGCGGTCAGAAGCAGGCACTACCAGCAATTTCGAAGATGAAAGCAATACTGTGGCAGCTTTTCTTGCGGCGAATGACCAAGCAGGTCGCGAGCGGGCGTTGCTGTCACTAGACAGTAAAGTCTTCATGACGATACAGCGGCTTCTGGCAACGAATTATGCTGAAGACTGGCGGAGATTGCTAGCGAATGCAAGTGTTGACTTGGTAGCCGTCGTGACCAAAGTGCCTGCGTGTCTTCGGCTGCGCCCAATCGTTCCACCATGAAGGTTGAACAAGTGCCTGCGTATTATCAGCAGTGTTTTCGTCGTCGATAGCCATCGTGTCTGCAGTGTCGCGGCCATCCGAGTCTTGAGTGTCGTGGTTATTCTGCGTGTCTGGAGTATTCTGTGAACCATTCTCGGTCGGCTCCCTAGAATAACGATTTCCCTTCGTTACAGCAAGGTCGCTTGGGGTCGTTCGAACACACTTTTCCAACGAGTTGAAGCGTGCTTGGGCTTGATAAGCTACAAAAAAACGAAGTAATAAACCAATTAAACAAATAAATCTATGCAACAGAAATCTACAACACTCACCGGCTGGTCCTTCGACATAGAAAACAAACTCGTCATTCCTCGACCATGCAGCCTTGGTCATGTTCGCACTACCGCCGACAGCGACTAGCGAGTCCTCGTAGGAAATCGTTAGAAGCTTATAGTACATCATGTTCCTGCTGTGATATACAGGAATTCAGGTAGCCATCAGCGCCATCACGTATTCTAGGGTGACCTTGCAGCTCCTTGTCCACTCCTTGTCGATGATAACTTGAACGGACTTACCTTTGTCGTAGATTCAGATGTGTGTGTGTGTGTCATTCAAAACAAAAATGAACGGACTTACCAAGTTGGTGGAGCCGAATCATCTCTGAGCAAAACTCCGTGTCTGTGAGCGCGTAATAAGCGGAGCACACCGCAGACACGGTCGAGCCTCTTAATTTGTTGAGAAGGTCTTGTCTCGCCGCCGCGTCCGCGTCGAAGAAGGACACGACTGTCGTGCATCCGCCGAGGGCACTGCCGCGTCGGTGGTGACCACAATGTCGGTCACGAAGAAGACGGCCTCGGTCGAGGATTGCACTGCTTGGTTGGTTGTCACTGCGATCCTCGCTTTCACGTATCTGAACGACGTGAAAGGTATCCCCAGTCGCCTGGCTTGATCTTGGTCCGAGATGCCGACTGGTAGCTACTGGAGATCACGGGCCACCACGTCGGGGCAGCGCTGGCGCGGTCGACCGAGGCGCACGTTTCCTGTTGATTTACCGTTGAGAACGTTTTGGATTGTGCTTCGCGAGCAACCTTGTTTTTTTCGCTACTGCGCGAACGTCCCGGTTTGCCTTCCCTGTTGGCGATTCCACAGGATTCGCTTAACGTCTGCTTTGATATCCTCGATGGAGGCACTGCACGCATTTGCGTCACGATCGTCTGATAGTAATAGTAATTATCTGTGGTGATTACTATCTGAAAGTAATAGTCGCTACTACTACGCGACGACTACTATAACGTATAGCAGTGCTTTTCGTTAGAAAGCACTTTTACGAAAAAAGTGCACGCTTTCCGTTTGACTTTTGATTCTGTTTCACTATGGTGAAAAAAGTGCAAGCTTCCAAAAAGCATTTGCGAAAAAAGCACGCTCCTTTCCGTCCACCTTAGTGAAACAGAATCAAAAGTGAACGGAAAGGAGCGTGCACTTTTCTAGAAAGTTCAACGTTCTATTCTGCAGTTTTATTCCCGATCATGGTTGCCCATATTATGTCGAACCACTTTACAATCTGACATCGAGTTGCAGACGGCCGGGACTTCTGCAGGTGAGTGGCACTTATCACGTTGGTCTCAGTTGCTTCGCTCCGCGTCCAAAGACACTTGCACGCGAGTCATCACGCTACAGCTTCTCACATCGATTTCTCCCACCGGAACAGAGAGAAGAAAATCCCAACGAGAAGATCGAAAGCCTTTTCGCCGTTAGGTTTATCAGATACCGTTGGTCCATTGCCACTTTCCAAACGAGATGCAGCTCTTCATCCGCTCGGTGCGTCGACTGCAGTGTCTACTATGCATCAGTACCGACACGGGGCTAACCTAACGATACTGCCAACGTGTGCAGGACGCCGGACGCACGCTGACTGTCGCGGTGGCAAACCCGCGGACCAAAGTGCAGGAACTGCTGACGCTCGTGGAGGCCAAGCAGCACGGTCTCTATGCGAAAGGATATCTCAATTACGGTGGCGTGCCGTTACGCGCGTCGCGGTCGCTGGTCGACTACGGAATCCAGAACCACGCCACGCTGGACTTGTCTCGACGGCTGCACGGTGGCTGCTTCGGCTTCTCCATCCTGCTGTGGATCATCATCTTCATCTGCTGTCTCATCAGCGTGTGCACGTGCGGACTGTCGTTGCCGGTGGCGCTGTGTTTGCTGCCGCCTGCACTGCTCCTGCCGCTCTGCTGTCTGTAACCGGAGCTACGGAGAGATGTATAGACAGCTTTTGCTTAGACGCGGCGGGGCGACCGCAGATCCATGTGTCAACATGTAAGAACTGCGTCCGGAACCAGACAAAAAGTAGGAACAGTTTTCGCGTATCATCAGGAGATATCTATCAACCAAAACGAGGCAGAACCAAACTCAAAAATCAATAAAAAGTCACGTCGTCTTCGTCTTCAAGTTGCATCCTGCTCCGACGTAGCCAGCACCACCAACACGGATAGATTTCTTTTGCTCTTCAGCAGCTTGAGTCTCCTACATTTCTGCCTGTGGTGGCCGCGGAAAGCCTGCATTTTGCAGCCCGCGAATAGCTCTGTAGCTGTATCTGCTGCCACAATCGCTTCTCTACTTGCGCGCGCCGGGACCTGTGCGTCTGCGGCCCTGTGACTTGCCGCTCTTCTTCTTCTTGCTGTCCTCCTTCTTCTTGCTCAGCGCCTGCACTTTGCTCAGCAGCGGCGAGTTCTTGAGAATGTCCGGCAGGATCACCAGCTTAATCTGCGAGCCACGCACATACACGAGCTCGAGTTTGCTCTTCTGGCCGTCACGCTGCGTGAGCACCACGTCGCTGAGCTGGCAGTTCATGCTGTCCTCGCTCTCCGTCAGGTGGCCACGGTACACCTCGCCGTTCTTGAGCTCGATGGTCACGGTGCGGCCCTCGCCCTCGTGCAGCAGCGAGATAGGCACCCCCACAGTCTTGGACATCGCGACGGTACTGCTGGCGGCTGGAGCGTAGATGGTTTCTATTGCGGATAGAAACGTTAGAAATGATGTGGATACCATAGTTTCGACTTAGTGACATTAGCTGCTTAAATATATGACGTGAACTTACTCGAGGTGTTTATGCAACTTTAAGAATCATTGAAGTTGCTATGTTGCGGCAACCAAACCTAACGCAAAACTTGTTGCCAGTCATTCACGCATCTCCATGGCAATTGCACCGCTTGTTTTGAGTGTATTTTACATTTGTTTTGGGACCTCTATGCCATTATGTTCTAGGAGAGCAAGTGTTAGCGCCCACCAAACACTCGTGCCGACGCTGTAGAAGTTGCTGCGTGAAAAGTGCCAGTGTATCTTGTTCTCGCTTGAGAGCCTCGCGAATACGGCGCACAGGCACACGAGATTCATCGACCAACCGCATGAGCTCTGGGGTGTCCTCCTTGGTGTCCTCTTCATCGTCATCGTCAGCATCTTTCACGCTCTCCAGGGTGTCATCGTCTCCGCTGTTACGTGATACTGTACTGCTATTCACTACGCTCCAGGTCACTTGTTTTGGTTTCCACATGCCTCCGTGCAGACGTCGCGACAGAATCTGCCGCTGCCAAGAGAGAGTCGTCGTCCAAATAGCGTCAGCTCTCGCCTCCATATCCTTCTCTTCCTCGTCACTACCACAGCACAGCGACAGTGCTTTTATCAGAGAGACTCCGTCCGAGACCAGAGCCTCGTTATCACCCCCATTCTTGCCATTCGAATCAGTCGTACCATCAAAGTCTCGTAATGAAGCACAGATGAGCTCTACAGACTCGCCCTGCTGAACGCGCATCGCACGTAAAGTGCCAAGAACGATGCGGGTGTCTACAGAGTCCCGAATCTCCCAGTCATAGCAAGAAAACAAGCGGTTCACGTGCTTCAGCTCGCATAACGGGAATTCCCTCGTGATGAGCTGTGTGAACTGAGAGCGAGAAAGCGTGCAAGTTCCAAGCGCATTGAGTGCCCCCAGTTCTCTAGCCAACGCGAACAACTTCTCCATATCCTGTAACACCGGTCTTCTGCACGGTGTTCGTCGCATAGCGTCGAGAAGTTGCGCAAAAGATCGCCAGCGAAGCTTGAATCGCTTTTTGTACAGCTCGCTGGACTCCTTGCTGCGTTGCTTCTCAGGAGAATAGCCCGGAGTCTGGACTATGGCTGAAGCTTGCGTTCGTCGGTGACGGAGCTGTCGATCAGCTTTCTGTTGTTCTCGATGAGCTACTAGCTCAGATGAAGGCTCGAAGTGCAGTGTGCGACTTTGCCACTCGGACATACTCCGCTGGTTTTGTACTTGCTCTTCACGTGCAGCTTTCTTCTCTTGTTTGTACAACTTCTGCAACTTCTGTGTCGCTTTCTGCTGCGAAGCTTCTCGTGCTTCCACGTGCTGACAAGGTAGATTAGCGACATTCTGTGCGTTAGGAACCTCAACAGAAACGGCGATAGGAGACGACGGACAGCGTGTCATCGTCACTCGGAGACGAGAGCCGCTAGGGTGGAAAGTCTCAGGAGGCCACAGCGAAGGCGAACCACTAACTCCAGACACAAACTCATCAATAGGAACCAATGAATGGTTCGGAGAAAGCGGCTCCAGAGCCTCTTGAGACCGCCAGCCGTGAAGAAGTTTGGCGGTGCCTCGTGCTCCATAACGACGTAGCTTCGCATCTAAAGTGATGCCGGGTGGGAGCTGCTGCTTCAAAGTTGCAGTGGGGCTGCTCCCGTACCATGGCTTAGCTGGCTTTAGAGGTGAAGGCGATATCGAAACCGGGGACTGAGAAGACACGCTTAGTTTAATGGGAGAAGCGAGCACCATCCGTGCCCCAGAGACCGAGTCTTCGTCACTGGCATCGCTCTCGTTGCCTTCTCCGATCACACTTCCAGCGTACTCTGGCTCTGTTTTTGACCTTACTAGTCCCTCCGAGTCGTGTTTGGTCTTCTCAAGCGAAGCATCTCGTTTTGCTCGAGACCGTAGGAATTTGCTATCTGTCGACGTTGTGTACAGGGACGCCAATTGGCGAGACCGCTGCAACGCTCGTCCACGTGTTTCTGGATCGCCTTCGCGCTCCTGCAAAGCTTCTTCCTCTGCGTCGCGCAACGCTCCTCGCAGAATATGTTCTACCCGTTCATTGACAGTCTCTTTCCGTCGTCTCCGTGCAGCGACCAACGCCAGAGGATCAAGCGACCCTGTTCCTGAGAATTTGGTCCGTGGATGCTGGACCGGGCTCATGGCAAACGAAGACGCCATTACTACTCGTTTGAACGTGAACGCACAAGAGTGTTTGTAGTAGTTGTTGTTTTTATAGTGGAAGTACCTTTAATTTTGGAGTGCCAATAGCTGGCGATGCTATTTGAAGGCTTTGGCTAAGATTGTGGGTTGGCTTCAATGATGGAGCCGAAGGTGTTCCGTGTGGTGTGGAATATTGGGGAGGGTGATCCTGGGAAACGTTGTGATCGGGCGAAATCGAAGGCTGAAAAGTTCGCACTGCTACTTTTCACTGGAAGAGCTCGACGATATTCCTCTCAACAAGGAGCACATGTACATGTAATGGGTACCGATGTTTTGCTCGGCCATGGCGATAGAAGTGATAAATCGTGAACAAGATGCAGTCATTATGCACGTATTGACTCCGATATTATGCGCAAAATGTGTGCATTGAGGACACCAGCCGTAGTACGCTGCACTGAGCGACCATTAAAAGCCGAAATGCATCGATTCTGCCGTCGATCTAACGCGTAGTGGCATGTACATGCCTCTAATAAGCACGTCAAAAATAACTTTCGGACCTCAACCGACCATTCTTGTACACCAATCTGTAGTCGCTCGTGTCCGGAAGGATAATCTTGGCCAACTTGTTGAGGACTTTATCCCACTTTGAGGTCTTGAGAGGCGCGCTTTCAGCTTTTGTGATCGCTCCAGATAAAACGCTGCGGACAATGAATCTCCTCTCCTCCGACTCTGCAATATTTTCTGAGGTCAAACCCGCCGTTTTAGTGGAGATCCCTTGCCGGAGTTAGCGAGCCTCACTACTCGCGAGAAGGGTGGCGACAATTGTTAGTAGCACGAAACTGAGACGCATGATCTTAGTGACTTAATCCGCGCAGCTTGTTTCCCTCGTAAGTTCTAGAGCGATGACAAATGGTAAATGATGCATTGCTGGACCAGCAACTTGCTTAATTGCTTCCTTGAAGAGGGCTATGGTGCGAATCGCACCATATATTTTAATATATATGGGATCGGATTGTGGGATCCCATCTCAAAATGATCTTGCGTGGAATCATGCCAGCTGCAGTTTCAAATTTCAGATGGATAGAATGTCCACTCTCTATTTGTTTATGAAGTACAGTAATCTGCGTGAACAACGAACGCCTGATATATATAAGGGCTCGAGGTGTATAAACTAATGCTAATCAGCGGTCAACGAGGTTCGCTGGATTTCTTCACCTTTGCACATCCTCTGTCCCCTAAATTATTAATTATACGAGGCTATCATTTGTTGAACCGTTCGCTATTCACGCAGATTACTGTATTGTAAACCGATTTGAAGATGCTATAACATTTCCGTTCATAAACCGGAGTGCTCAATCCGGTCAGTGCTGTCCTATACGATTTAGGATAATACTTGCAGACAAAGGCATCTAATGAGGTGCCCTTTCGAACTAGGTACCCAGTAGTTCTTGGCAGTCACAGACGATTCAGCTAGCGCGTGCTAGTGGCCTAGAGCTCTTCCCGTTCGCAAAAATACTATAGTCGAATAAACTACGCACACGCATTTTAAACCACAGGCATGGATTCGTGTTGCCGAAAAGCAAGTCTGCTTTAACCCCCTCCTGCCGGTTTCGTACATAAGGGGGAATAGTGGGACTGCAAATCTCCAAAATTGGAGGAGGCGGTAGGTAGAAAATTGGAGATTTGCAGTCCCACGACATCCGTTCTCGATGTGGTATCAATCTGCCTTAACCCTTCCTGTAGGACTGAGCGGGGTTTGGATATGCTTAATCCTGGGTTTTAACCCAACTCCACCACGGTGATGCAGCAGTTCATTCACAAACGCGTGCTACGCACTGATGGATTCGTGTCGAGTCCAGTCTCGTGGCTGGTGTACTGGTATACAAATGTCAAGTAACTTATCTTGTGTTCAATAGTCACCCTCACCGCCTATCGCGAAGTTAATTCCAGCTTGTTTACTGTATCGATTCTGCTGATTCAGCTAGCTGTACCGGTACTACCAATGGGAGTGACTGCTTCCTGATTGACAGAAGATAAGTTAATTTGTATGCCAGCCCACGACATCCGTTCTCGATGTGGTGTCAATATTATGTGCCTAGGCCATGACGTTGAATCGCCTCTTGAAGGACGTTACAGTTGTAAACTATTCGTTATGCAGGAACCATTTCTCTACACTGTATAATGCCTCATTTTCGCCTCGCCAGAATGCTCGGGTACATGTAAACGAGGAGTTAGCTAAAAATAAAAAAATACTCCTATCAGCTAGTATCTACTTTTTTATTTTATTTTATTCGAAAGCTAGGACTCCCTCCTAATTTAAGAATACAATACGACAGTAGTATACTGAAAGTATTGCTGTAGCATACCTTATCCAAATACACAGTCGAGAACCTCCCTTTGTTTTTACCAGGCTCTGCCTTCGGTGCCATTCCGGCACGACACGTGGGAATAACGTGTGGAGGGGAGATTCTACGGAGCACCGACTAAGGGAGCACCGAGGCATAGAAAGTTCGAAAGTCCTCGAAAGTCCTTGACCACATTCCCCAATACGACGCTGATATTTAAGTGTTCCACATATTATCATACACAGAAATCTATTAATCTGGATATTATGAATCAGTTCTGGATTGCGGCTGGCCCACCCCAAGACACAAGACAGGCTGAGTGTGCTGTTGCTGCTGGTGGGGAGGTGGTGACCCCCGCCACGTTCAAGAAGGACTTTGAGAGGCTGATACTGAAGCTGAGCGTGCTGTTGCTGGTGGTGGGGAAGTGATGGCCCCCGCCACGTGCAAGAAAGACTCTGAGAAGTTGATACTCAAGGTTAACGTGCTGTTGCCGGTGATCACGTAAGCTAAATACTAGTTCATGCGTCACACCTATTGAATACAAGTTGGGTGTTGGGTGTTAATAATAAAGATGAGATTGGGCCTAAGTCGGCTCATTGCTAGATGCTATTTAAGTTCAAGAGACTGTTAGACTACAGGCAACAAACCAGTCCATATAATTCACAGCTCGTTACCCAACAAGAGGTCCTATCGCAAGTGAACAATGGAGCTCGGAGACGAACAGGCCAGTTGCTGTGCTCAGGTAGGTCGCGATTACACTATGGATGCTGAAAACACTACGGATGCTGGTGTACATGCATCAGAGGACAGCACAGAGAATTCAACCTCGGATCAACAGATCATCTTACCTACAAACAGTGAGGATGCGGGATTAACAGAAGTGATCACGAAAGTGTATGAGCTTCTTCCTCCTCTTCAACATATATATCGATCTGAGGTCGAAGCTGAGACTGCAATCCATCAGTGGACGCTCCGTCATGGATACAACATCACCAAAAAGCAACTTGAACGAAACAACAACGGAGATATCGTGTACCGACTATTTGCCTGTGATCAATGGGGCAAACCAAATACCCTCGACATCTTGGTGATCAAGATCACGTGAGACCTGATCGCCGTTCAATTCGGTCTGGATGCCCAATGCGCATCAAAATCGTGGTGGTAGATCGAAACGATCCGACTGGAGCTTGGAAGATAGTTCATACTCGAGACGGTAGTCACACTCACAACCATTGTATATCGCAGGATCCCCGCATTCACGTGACTCATCGTCAGAGAGCTGCTCAACTTACTCACACACCAAGCGCTCAAACTGTAAACGAATTGTTGTTTGCACATGAGGCCGCCAGTATCCCTACCTCGAAAACCTACGCTGCTCTCCTACCCACAGATAAGGATACTATGGTTATTCCTCAGGATATATCAAACATCAAGGCTACAAGGCGGCGTAAATTGTTAGATTCGAAAAGTGCCATTGCCGCACTCTTTGAACTTCTGCAAGAGAATGGTTTTCAATATTATTTTGACACAGAACTAACTTGTAACCGCCTGCGCTATCTGCTATGGGCACATCCCGATACGATGACATTGGCACATAATTTCTTGGATGTCTTGATCATGGGTTGTACCTACAAGACAAATAAGTACAAGTATCCTCTGCTGAATATCATCACTGTAAGTGGCATGAACACAATTTTGCCAATCGCGCAATGTTGGTTGCCGGGCGAGTCAACTGAAGATTTCACTTGGGCGCTTTCCACTGTGAAGAAAATGTTGATTGAGAATGGAATAAATCTTCCAAGATTGATTGTCACGGACAGAGCTCTTGCTTGCATGAACGCTTCGGGTATTGTTTTCCCGTCTGCAACCAAGCTTGTTTGTAGATGACACGTGAATAGAAACGTAGAAGCTCGGGTTCAGAACACACTGGGTGTGGTCAAGCTGTCGAAGCCTGATCTCTTGGGTAGAACCAAGATGAATACGTGTAGAACCAATGCGTTTCTTGAAGAATTCCATGCAGCTATGCACTCAGAAATGGAAGAAGATTTCGAAATGTGCAGATCTTCATTACGCCGAATGGAAAGCTCGCTAGCTGAGTATTTAGACTCTACCTAGTGGAAATACAAGGAAAAGATTGTCAAGCACTGGACCGACAAACACCTTCATTTTGGTTTGCTCGACACATCAACAGTAGAAGGAACCCACGCAAAAATTAAAATGTGGCTGGGTCGTCGAAGGGTGATCTTCTTACGGTATTTCAAAAGTTACTACCGTGGTGGAAGACATGCGCAAGTACTGTCAAATTACTGCTCGGCGTGATGCGAGTAAAGTTTCCTTCAAACTCAGTGATCCGACGTTCTCGAGTGTAGTGAGGTTATTTCAGCGCATGCACTGGACCAGACTCATGTCCTTTGGAAAAAAGCGATCCAAGATGTAAATGCAATTATCAAAGACCCCTCGAAGCAACTACAAGTGAAACCTTGTTGCTGCTCTTTTCGAAGATGTTATGGGAGACCGTGTCTACATGATATGATTAGAATTGATCAGTCTGACTACACGATTCGGTTTTTACCAGAACACTACGACCGACACTGGTGGATAAAGAACTTTGAGCAAGAAGAAAACGACTGTATCATGGAACCTTTTATGAGGACGTCCAAACGGCACACGACTAACAGGCGAGACGCGCATCAAGCTGGTTTTGGTTTGAGCGGGACAAGGAGGGAGCTTTCACACTTTGAAATCGAGGATAATCATTGTCAGTGTTGGCAATTGATCATCTGACAATATTCAATGGCACCTAAACGCACCTTGCCGGTTCTGGTTTAGGTAAACATGGCAATTGACAAGGCGCAACGAAGTTTTTCAGTCAGTCAGCTGGTGGCAAAACGTGGAAACGAAAATGCTGCAACAACGTACAGGGTGGTGCCCGTGCCGGTGATCAGTCCCATGCCGAAGACCATCGCCTCTCGCGTGCCGCACGACATGGCTACTGCTGCTGGAAGGTTATCTAAAGCTTGACTACCGCTATGTTCAGCTTGCGCCTCACGGGGACAGATCGATTGTGAGGTCCTTTTGCCGTGGCAACACTGTCCAACCTACCCGGCTACCTAGTGATGAACTTCTAACACCTTCTCCTTTCTTTGGAGACGAACAGTAGGTAGATGCGTTTCTTCCACCCCGGATTTGGGGCTATAGCGGATTGAACTAGCAAACTAGCCAATACAAATGGTTAACACTTATCAATAACAGTTATACTAGCTTCAGTATGCTACAGAAATGTTACTTTACTGTAGTGTACATAAGTGTAACACATCTGAATATGTATGTATTGTGGTGTTGTGCAGTTATACTTGGTTCAGTATAGTACTGAAAAGTTAATTTTATGTAGAGTGCATAAGTGTAATATCACTTCATGATGCAAAATTGTAGCATTTATGTAGATAGAGTAAGTGTAACATCTTTGTATTTACGTAAGTTTACATAGGTTTCTACATCTCAAAAAAACTTTTTACATGCGGTGCCACCGTGGCTTCTGGGCCTACGCTGCCGCGACTGGGACATCAGTCTCCGCTAATGCGGTCCTGTTCGCCCGCTCCGTCGTGGATCAAGACGACAGCATCTCCGAAGAGCGTAAGGGGCAGTGGCTTCGGGACAGAGCTGGCATGAAACTACGGAAAGCCTGGAAGCTTCTACACAGACACGAACGCGAGACCTATATCAACGAAAACCCCAGAGTCTGATTTTCCCCTCGACGAATATCCCGAAGGGATTATGGACGGGCGCAAAGATCGGTCCCGGTACCCCAAGATGATCCCCGCGGACATTGATACCCCAGAGGTTATTAGTAATAGGTTGCCGCAAGCGCAGACTCAGGCTCTGTCCACTCTGAACAAGACAACCAAAGACCAAGTTAATCAAGCTCAGAAATACCGTCAATCTACTTTGCAAGCTGTAATTGTATCTGAAGTGTCGGCTCTGGCGTTTGCAGTTAAAGCTGGGGTCGTTCGGTTGATGAATGCCGCTCGTACTCAGTTCGCGCTACATGACGCGAAAGAAGCAGAATCGGACGTTGCAGACTCACAAAAATCCGCTCGAGTGGCATCTCGTGCTATTACCAATTCCACGGGTAAGTATGCTAGAACTAGCCCTGATTTTTTGTCCTTATACGAGGAGAGAACTCAATTTAAGGCAGTTACTTCGAACTGCCTCAAGAACGTGTACTGGTTCCCGGAAGAAGAAGCTTCTCCCCTTCCCACGAAAACGCGCCGCATGTCGTGAGCTCCGAGACTACATCATTTGTAGCACCATACACATACATCAACACTAAACGCAAAACAATTATATCATTCGTATTTCGAAGTCATTTCTATTAATATACTGTCATACACAGTTATCTCTTGGAATTGGCGGGGCCATCACTTCCCCACCACCAGCAACAGCACGCTCAGCTTCAGTATCAGCCTCTCAAAGTCCTTCTTGAACGTGGCGGGGGCCACCACCTCCCCACCACCAGCAACAGCACACTCAGCCTGTCTTGTGTCTTGGGGTGGGCCAGCCGCAATCCAGAACTGATTCATAATATCCAGATTAATAGATTTCTGTGTATGATAATATGTGGAACACTTAAATATCAGCGTCGTATTGGGGAATGTGGTCAAGGACTTTCGAGGACTTTCGAACTTTCTATGCCTCGGTGCTCCCTTAGTCGGTGCTCCGTAGAATTTTCCCGTGTGGAGGGCGAATTTAAATACAGTGCGCGCCATAAATATGCGTGGACCCCTAATTTTGGGATAATTCCTCTAAAATGGCGGTTTTAGAGCTAAACCTAGGTCAGTTAGCTATTGAAACAAAGCGGAGCACGGGCATAGTATTTTTTTTCTGCAGACGACCTGTAGTTGCCGAGAACCTGTAGTGACCATCATTCTGACAGATACAAAGTCTGTGCGCATACGTGTTATTTAGCTTTCTAGTGGGTTATATAGGCTGGGCGGCACACCAAAAGACGCAGCTTAGTACGTGCATTCGCGTGGTGTTTATTGTTGGCTGACAAGCAAGATACATGACTTTGGTGTGGGGGCGCTAATTGCGCTCATGGGTCTATCTATATATATACAGCTTACAACGCAGTAAATTGCCCCCGCAAATGTCCCACCAGCGTTATTGGCAGGATTTAAGCTTTGGGACTGCGTAGGCACGTCAAACAGCTTAGCGACAAGGTGGTTGACGATGTTTCGCCGCGTAATTGATGCCGTTATTGTGTTGAAAGTGTGTATTCGCCATCGTTCACGTCATCCCCAAAGGGATGCAAGTGAGACGCCGTCAAACGAAATGATGCTTACAAACCATTTGGAGTTTTCGAGATAATCGGCCTTAAAGATTAGTGAGCTCAAATCGGACTTAAACGAAAATTCTCAAACGGAGCCCTTTCCCATGATGACTCATTTTTGAGTGGTGTATCGACACCGATCCTCAGTCGAAAACGCCAAGGATCCCCACCCTCGTTCTCCCCCTCAGCTCAGTACCACCGGTGCCATCAGCACCAAGCCTCTACCCGGACAGAGGAGGCCGCTAGGCTCTCTCCAACCTGATTTTCACCGCCATAGTGATGAAGCGTCGAGTGACAGTGCGAGGGAGCCACTATCGGCCGGTTCGAGTGGCGTTTCAAGTGCTGAAGACAATATGGCTGAGGAGTCGGACTCCGAATCGCTCGAGGAGTATTCAGTGGACGGAAGCATCGTTTTCAGTGACGGCCAGCTTCGGGAGGAAGTGACTAGTTTGATTCAGCGCGACAACTGTGAAGAACGATGCCTTCAAGGCAAGGCAGCCGAGCTGGAGAATTTCTCGCGTTCTCTTTCGCACATGTCTTCCCGGGAGAAGAAGCAAAGTGTCATGACCGCGTTAGCGATGCTCATGAAGATGGATACCGCCGTACGCCGTCGAGGCACTGGGGAGAGGCCAGTCTTCTCGTACTACCTTCCTCTAGTTGGGCGCCTGTGCAGGGAGTCGTGGTGCAATGTTTTCCAAGTTCGACAGCTACTATCACCCGCTTTCGGCGTCAGATATAAGGAGGTGCTTTCTCAGTCAGGTCACATGGTGGTCGGCTGAACACTAACGCAGCAAAGATCGACATTCGTCGGCTAGTGAATTGGTTTCAATCGTTTGCGAAAAAGCTTGGTGATGTCGTACCAGTGCAAGTTCGAACGAAGAAAACAATTGACGGTGAGGTTCGTAAGCACTACTCTGAGGAGAACTACACGTTGCTACCGGCCTTCTTCACATGGGATCAACTCTACACGGAGATGCAAAACTACGTGAAATAGAACGAGTTGGACGTGCGGGAGCCACGACCGTCGACGTTTCGAAAGCAGCTACAGAGGTATTGCCCCACAATTCGAATCCAATCTCCTCGGAGCAATGTATGCGACCTGTGTTCGATCCTGTACGCACGAATGAAGTCTGGTGTCACAGCAGAGCTCACGGAAGAGCTTGGCGTCCATACTACCGCTGCTAAACTAATGAGGTATGGATGCAAGAATCATTTTGTTTGACTGGGGATACTAAGATCAACTTGTTTTGTTGCGAAAATTTTGTGTAGGCTGGGGTATTAACAAGACTTGCAATCAGTATCAGAAGACCATGGCGTGATCGTGATGAACTTTAGTCAAAATCTTACGTTGCCAGGTGTCACCTCAACACCTTCGCAATGGTACTTTCTATCGCTGGTGAACGTGTCAGTTTTTGGTATTTACTACGCCAACACTGGAATCCAGTACAACTACGTGTACGACGAGTCAGTCGCTGGGAAGGGCACCGACGAGGTGAACAGTATGCTATATAATTTTGTACATCAAATTGTGATACCCAACGGACATCGCAAGCTCACTATATATGCTGACAATTGTGGAGGGCAAAACAAAAACAATTTTGTCATCAAGATGCTGCTCGCACTAGCTCAAACGGGCAAGCTGGAGACTGTCGATCTCAAATATTTCGTCAAAGGGCACACCAAAAATGCGGTTGACCGTGGATTTGGCCACATAAGAAAGAGATTTGACAAGGAAGACGTGTGGACTACAGATCGGCTTCTTGAAGTGATTAAGGAATCTTCGGTGAGCTCGGCCCTTGTACACATTCCTAAGGACAACCCGGTGATGAAAGTCTTTCGGAACATTGTTAAAGAGGTCTACAAAGATCTCCTGAACGTGCAACGCTACCAGCTCCTCCAAATGAAGAAAGCAAACCCAGGGATCGTAAGTTGCCGCGCAGGACCGTACGAGGATATAATGAACCAAGATCTACGACGGACGTTTGACGGGATACGCACCGATGCATCGAAGGTGCGCAACCTTCTTGAAGCTCACCTCGAACCATGACAGCCACCAGCACCTAATTTCGAGAAGAAATTGCAGATGCACAGCAAAATCAGGCCGTATGTTCCAGCAGAGTACAGATCCGATCCAATTTACGATGCACCTACCGAAGAGGAAGAACGTCTCGCAAATGAAGCCAAGCAAGCCCGCCGAAAGGCTAGTGCCAAGAAGAAAAAAGCCGCCGCTGATACTTCTGGAGCCAAAGCTACTCCCACAGAACACACCGAGGGAGAATCAACTGAAAATAGCACGCAGATGAATGTGCCAGTTGACAGTCCTGCTCAGCCTAAGCGTGGGAAGCGAGCACCGAAGCGTGCCAAGAAAGATAAAAGGCAAGAACTCAATAAGAATCTTGGCAGTAAATCGAAATAATGCTTACGTTCATGACCCAAAATTCAATGAAATAGGTACAACGGACCCAAATTATATCAAAATATACCCCTCCTTCCAAGATTACTTATCATAAAGACCGCGTTTTGAAACAGAAGGACACCGAATTAGAGGTTGGGAAGAGGCGCAATCGATTCAGCGATGAAAACTGGACAAATAGCCCCAAAAAACGTTTTTTGTAAATGAGTTTTTCAGGGGGCAACTTTTTCACAAGACCACTGTTCCGCGGATTTTGAGCATTTCGAAGGTCTGAAGGCATCAATCGAAAGAGGAGACGCCCCTTGTTCCGTTAATGTGCCTAAATCGCGATTCGTACTTAGGTTCGTAAGCATCTTTTCGTTTGACGGCGTCTCAAGTAGTTGTACTGTGTGTTGCTAGTTTTCAGGGTCCAGGCGCGTTGACAGGATGGCGAGCGTTGTCTTTCTATCGGGCGAAATCCTCTCCAAAGCAAGACTGGCCTGCCGCCATTATGATGTCTACAGGAAACCTTTAGTTATAGAGCGTAGGCCATACTAGAGTCATTGCAAGGTGTGGAGAGCCTTTAGACTCAAAACCGTCGCATACGAGATGATTTCATTGCTTCAGGCGGTGCCGCCCAACAACCCAGTTATGCCGAAAGGCTCTATGGGTTGTTGGGAGGTTTGAGGCGCTGCTGCTTTAACTGGACTCCACGAACGGGGGCTTCTCCTGAATGCACTGCATGATGTAGGTCGCGGCGCCAACACTCAGCGCCTATTATTTGACCTTGTTTGTCACCTTTTCGCCCCTCTTAGCGTCCATGGCAGTCGGGTACCAAGTCTGTTCGATCACATGTCGAGGTATTCCGGTCTTATTATCCATCCTCTTCTCCGCGCTACACTTATACACGTTCCTCACGCCTGTTACAGAGCGATTCAGACCCTTTCCAACCGCTAAAATCGCTCTCATGCCTCATAGAGGTCAATCGTTTTCGGCTGCTCGACCTCGGTGAACTCGGTACCCTAGCTCATGCCTGTCTTGCTTGTCAGCCAACAATAAACACCACGCGAATGCACGTACTAAGCTGCGTCTTTTGGTGTGCCGCCCAGCCTATATAACCCACTAGAAAGCTAAATAACACGTATGCGCACAGACTTTGTATCTGTCAGAATGATGGTCACTACAGGTTCTCGGCAACTACAGGTCGTCTGCAGAAAAAAAATACTATGCCCGTGCTCCGCTTTGTTTCAATAGCTAACTGACCTAGGTTTAGCTCTAAAACCGCCATTTTAGAGGAATTATCCCAAAATTAGGGGTCCACGCATATTTATGGCGCGCACTGTAAAAAGGAATCAAGGATAGGGACTTACTTATATCCTTCTTTCCCTAAATATGATCAGATACTGTTCTTCTCTGTCCCACCAATTCATAGGGATTTTGGTTTTTTGTGTACCACACGAAAATGTTACAACGATCCCATTGGCGGATATAATACGGCTACCAATGATTTGATGGCATTTTCCTGTGATTTGACGCATTTCGACTTTCAGGCAATAAAACCCTCATCTAATCGAGCACCTATTAGCGAGTGCTACACACGTCTATTGTGATTACGCTGATGTGTAAGTGGTCACCACATCGGAGTAAGCATCTGGTAAAACGTTTTGTAATTTCGCTAATTTACACATGAAATTACGAGAAAAAAACTTATTCCTTCCAAATATGCGTCCACGTTCGCGGCGTTATGTACTTGCTGGCTTCTGTTATGAAGCTACAACAAATATAGCGAATACCACGCCGATACAAGCTTTCGAATAAGGGTACTTCAGGTTTTAGCGTGTACGTGTAGGTAGTGATAAGTTCTAAAAACCAAAATCCCTGTAAATTGTGGGACTGAAATAACCAACAAAACTTTGAAACACTCTAGAAATATTTGGGTACGATTGACTTTATATTTGCTGTGTATGCCGCTCGTCCTTCGTCAATAGTGCACATATCTTTGGTGTGACAGCGGCCTTGAGCGTGTCGCGGTCTTCAGATTTACTTCTCTGAGTAGCTTCATGAGCAAAACTAAAAGAAATATGTACGAGTTGCCTTGCGCAGCCAAGACCACTAGCTTGATAAGGAGAGCTGCTACTAGCAACGTTTAACTACCCCCACAACGCGCCAAGTTAGCAATAGTAGAGGCCACCCATATGAATTAGGGGTACTCCAATATCATAAAAAAATTGAATTGGTGCCTATAATGATTGCAATAATAAATAATACATATTGCCGTAATTTATATTTTATTGCTCAGTATCTTCGAGCAGTTTACTATCACTTTCACTACTTCGGATGTCATGCTGATAGAAATAAATACTCTGCGAATGGAAAGTCAAATATATCATCAACTCTGAAACATTACAGTATGCATTTTTTGCAACTCTTTCATGACAGTATGAGTTCGTTCTTAATTCCATTTGAGATCAGAGCCTGCGAAGAAGGAGCCGCTGCTTCCGGCGATGAAATCAATTGACGAGCTACCATATATGTAAAAGCATGCAACCTGCAAAAATAACAACACTGCACCATTTGCGTGAAAATAAGCCGATATGCGTACTTTTTATTGATATCGCAATTCCAAAATTTGCATTTAATGAAAAAAGCCAATCAAAACTCACTGTTCGAGTTACCTAGATTTTATACCGTATGACCACGACTGGAAAACTCTCTTAATCGTGACGGAGGGGAATACTTGAAGGAACACGGCACTATTTCTTCAAAGTGTGCACTGGCGTTCCTTTTTATATATTTATTGCCAATAATGTCAATAATTGGGTCAATTTTTTTATTGTATTGGAATCGGATTGATCCAATAATAGATTTTTATTGGTGAACTCAATAATTTATTGAATTGCAATATTTTTCCTATTATCTCGGTTATAAGCTCGAATTTATTTGAGCCAGCTCATAGCCATATTTACACCTTAACTGATTTATAAATCACCCTTGTGTAGCTTGGTGATCTGAGTTATAATCTCGTAGTTCAAGCATAGACGCTTACCGGTAGTTGCGAGTTCAAAATGAATTGCCCTTCCAGAAGGGCAAAAACGATGCCATCGTTGCCAAACCAGACCGCTACAACAGAGTGAAATCAAAGTAGCGTTCGCAAATTTCATGAAACTGGCAAAGTATCTATACTGAAGTGTTAATACATGTATTGTGAGTACAAACTATAAACTGCCCAGTCCGCAAACCAAACCAATTGAAGTTAGCAACCAAATTTCCTGTCATGAGATTTCAGCAGTTCTTTTTGAGTAGCAAAGTCCCCATGATCGATCGAACGACGCCTGAAACGAAGCAAATCCGAACCTGAGTCCGCGAGGATTTTGGCGTGAAGGAGCTCGCGGGACTTAGGAGCTTCATCGCCGAACAAAATAGACAACACATCTTGTCCGCACCACCATCGTCACCTCCAGTTATTTCTGCCGCAATAGTGAGGCTCCTTGTATTTTTAAAAAATACAAGGAGACTCACTTTCATACTACAGTACTGACTGAATTTGAGCACAGCAAAGATATGCGAAAACAACGAGAACGCAAAAAGAAACCCCATGAATTAGCCATGTTCGATGAAGAGATCAAAGACCTCAAGTTACAAATACGTTCAAGCTGTGCACGACAAGCGAAGCGATTTGTTCAAAGCGCCGGCAGGATCTCTCGTTTTCGCGACGCAGCAGAAACTAGGAGATCAGTCGAAACTAGTAGTCATCGCCACGAGAGACGACCTCCTTGCACGTCGGACGCAGGATGATTGTGTGTTCGTACTGCGCCGTGTAGCTGCCCTTGACGTCCACGAGCGGCGGGTACGCGGTGACGATGCCCGTGTCCACCAGGTTCTTCAGAGCCATGAGGTACTTCTCCTGTTTCGCGCCCTTCGGGTTAATAGTAGCTGAGCCACCGTCCTCGCGCTCGATCCATCGGCGGCACCACGGTAGCGTACCGAAAGTACGCGTGATGTGGCCCAGCAGTTTTTTAGCACGGGGCAGACGCAGCGGCACGTGAGGGGCATCAAACGCCTTGGCGTAGTGAGAGCACTCGCCGTCCTCAACCACGTAACCACGACCAGTCGTATTGAACGTCTCAATGGCAAAGATCTCCCCTTCCTCCATCTTGGTTTGGTCCTCGGTCTTGACGATCGGAACGCTCTTACCAGCGTGAATCTGGTAAGGACCAATGGAGTGGCCGTTCAGGTTGCGGATCGACTTGACCGGGTACGTCTTGCCGTCAATTGTGACCTCGAAAGACTCCATCACTTCCTGAATAGCGCCACCGATCTCACCGAGTCGGGCGTCAATACCGGCGTTAGCGATACCAGCCTCGGTCGCAGCCTTGGCGGCCTCCAGCAGCGGATCGAACTGCGGGTCGAACGCCACAGTCCACGCACTGTCGATGATGCGTCCGTTGATTTGCGTGCCAAAGTCCACCTTCATCACGTCTCCGTATGATAGCACCGTGTCGTCGCCCAAGTTGGGCGTGTAATGGGCCGCCACATGGTTCAGCGAGCAGCCCGTGGGGAAGCCAATACCGCGCTGCACACGATCAGAAAGTTAGTAAAAAGTCAACCTAATCCCTAATAAAAGTTAATGAAAACGTACGGCAAAGCCAGCCTCGACCACGAGCTCTCGGTTCTTGTTCTCGAGCTGCGTGCACATGTCGATGAGCTTGATGCCAGGCTTCATGAGGCTCTGCGCAAACTTGCGAACGTGGCGATGCACCTCGGCGGCGTGTCGCACGGTCTCGTACAGATCTTCCTGGGCACGGTCCAGCGAGCGCTTCTCCTCGCTCGTGGTGCGGAACGTGTTGAAGTCGCCTGGGTGGTCCTGGATCTCGCCCACGGGGAAGTGGCCGTCCGGAAAGAGCTTCTCAATCGGGACCGTGGGTGGCTCCGTCTGACCGACAGCCACATAGCTGTCTGTGAAGCCCTGGACGCCGCGGAACGGCGGGAGCTTGGAGCCAGAGCCAGAGGAAGAGGTCTTGCTCTTCTTCTTTTTGTTTTTCTTCTTCTTTTTCTTGCTCTTGGTATCGGTGGATACCACCTCGCCGCTGTGCTCGGCGTCTGCCATCGTGACGTCGTCTTCGACCTCTGGGGTCGCAGCCTCCTGCTCTTCCAGCTTCGCCATGGGTCTAATTGAGCTCTTGGGGCCTTGGACGGACACTTGGATTGTGTTGAGATTAGAAAAAGTAGAGACTCAGAATCTGATTCGCAATGGGTGGTTATGGTTTGAAGAGCGTAACCCTGTGTAACCGATTATATCCGTCGTTTTTATGCGACATTAAATGGTGTATGCCACACGACAGCAAGCTGAAGCCCGCTAAATTTTCAACGCTAAACGTGTCAGAAGTAAGAGATTTGTTTATTTTTTATCGCTTTAAAATAAACAAATCTCTACTTCTGACTTTTTAGCGTTGAAATAAACGACTTTAAACGTCTTTTATTTCGAAAAGACGATTTAAAATCATCCGATGGTGACCTTTAATGTGTGTTTTGTTCTCCATGCTAGGTAAAATAGTGCGTACAGTAGCTACATAAGAAATACATAAAAGACGGTAATATACATGTTGAACATTTTATTCGTTTTAAATCGATAATTTTTGGAAAAAACAATCCCTAGTCAGATGCCTTGGCGTCCAACAGACACGTACTTAGTCTAGCTGAGATTCGGAGTTGAAAGATGTGCAAGTTGCATAACTTGGTAACGCGACCGTAATACATACAATAAAGTGGAAGTCATTTATTACTGTATCGTTAATATAACACGATTCAACTAGCTTCTGCTGCGCCGCGAAGGTGCCGAGGCGGGAGAAATTCCGTCCGCGCTCCGAGCAAATCGCTTCTCTAGTTGGCGCTTATCGCGCACAGCTTGCGTGTATTTGTACTTGAGATCTTCAATTTCCTCGAAGAAATCTTCGTCGAACGCCGCCAACTCATTTGTTAGCTTCGTGTTTTCGTCCTCCAGCTCCAGCACTTGTGCTTCCAGTTCCTTGATGCGTTCTTCCTGTTCATGCTGCACTTGTCCGTCGTCTTCGACATGGGCGTCACGTTCAACTTGCAGTTCCAGTTGAAGCACTCGGTGTCGTAACTCCGCCAGCTCCTTCTCGGACTGCAGCAACAGTCGATCTTTCTCCTTGAGTTGAAGCTCCAGCGCGTTACTCTCGCTCTTCGAACTCGAAAAGGCTGCCTTGGCGCGGAGCTTTTGCTGAAGTTTCAGTTTGTCCTTCTTTAGTTCGCCGCTTTCAAGCTGCAATTTCTCCAGCTGAGCTTCGAGCCGCTCTCGAACACCTTTCTGCTCCTTCAGCTTGCGTCGCATCGCTTCCACTCGCTCAGGAGATATTAACGCCTGCTTTGCCGCTGCTCTTTTCAGTTTTTCGTTCTCCGCACGCAGCTTCTCAATCACTTTTTTCATATTCTCGATCACTTCCTCGAGCTCGAGTCGTTCCTGAGTCGCCCACGAAGATCCACGACCTCCCGCGCCGCCTTTCGCCCCGCGACGCTGCTTTGATGTATCGTCGCTAGCATGCAGACCATCACTGCCATGCTGGTTCTTCCGCTGCAGCCGCGTGTACTCTAGCCGCAGACTTTCGACCTCCAGCTCCAGTTCGAGCAACTTTGTGTCTTTCGCCACCATATCTTGCTCCTTACTACGCAGCTCGTCACCAAGAGCCAAGAGCTCCTCCCGAACTTCTTGGTCCACGAGGAAACGCTGCTCTTCTCGTTGTAGTCGAGAGTTAGGTCCGGTGTCATCGTCAACATCGTCGTCAGTCGAGGGGATGCCATGCTGAACGAGTCGACGGCGCAGACGCTGTAACTGAGCTTCGTACTTCTCCATTTGGGCGGTAAACGAGTCTTCCCATTCCTTCCGCTTCAGCGCCAATGTTTCCTGGAGGAATAAGTTCTGGCGCTCCAACTCTTCCAACTGTTGCTTCACTGATGAAGAGACTACTACTGGTTGTGCAGTAGTTGTATGAGCCAAGCGCTCCTTCTCACTCCTTGCCTGCTGCGACTGCAGCTCGGACTCCAACTTCAATATACGCTCGTTACAACGTTCAAGTTCACTGTCTTTGCTGGCCACATCCGTTTGCTTCTCTTTGAGTCGCAACATCAAAATATCCACACGACGCTGAAGCTTCCGCTCACTCTCAAGCTGCTCGCGTTTCGCCTTCGCGTCAACTACTTCCGTCGGTGCCGCTGGAGCGTGAGTGGAAGCCTCACGCAGCGCGAGGTTCTGGGCCTGCAGGATCTTGATCTTCTTCTCCAGCTCTTCCACTGCTCTCACCTCACTCACCACTTTTTCCTTTAGCAGCCGCTTCAAACGCTCGACTTCATCCTTCAATACCTGCACGTCAACCTCTGATGTGGCGTCTTTCTCCTCCTTCTCTTCATTCTCAACCTTCTTCTTTCGCCTCGTTTGGTGATCTTGCCTTTTCTTGAGAAGCGCTAGTTTCTCTTGAAGCATCTGCACCTGGCTCTGCAATCGCGTCTTCTCCTCTCTCCACTCGTCCTCTTCTTCCTCGCGACGCTCCTTCTCTTTCCGCTTCCTAGCACTCAAATCCTGGTTCATCGCGTGCTGCGCTTTGACGATCTCAATAGCGTGACGGTCTTCAGCCTTGAGGAACTCTTCCTTCAGCTTTATGATCGCGTCACGCAGCGCCTTCAGCTTTTCCTCCTTCTTCGCCGCATCACGCTTAATAAACGCGACTTGACGCTCTAACTTCTGGCTGTGCTTCTCGCACTCAGCCACTTTCTCTTTCAGCAGCACGATTTCCTCCAGAGCCTCCCCAGCACGAGCTTCAGCAAGGTCTCTCTCGTTCCTCAGCACTTCCCGTTCCATCTGCAGCTCTCGAATCGACTGTTTTGCACCCTCCAACGCTATCTCTGCTTGTTTCCACTCCTGCAGGACATGGTCATGACGCTCCTGGGCAGCTTGCAAAGCTTGTTTACTTTTGCCTGATCTCTCCATACTGCTGATAGTACCCATAGCTTCCTTGAGCTGCCCGATCATCCGCTGGTTCTCTTCATATAGTTTTTTGTTAAGTTGAGTGGTCTCCAGTCGACCCTGCGCTTTATCTTGGGCACTAGAAGCCCGTACAACTGCAAGCTTCCGCTGATACTCATTGATCAGCGTATTCTTCTCTTCAACGAGTTGCTTTAAGCTCGCGATTGTCACCTGGGCTGCTTGCTGTAGCTCAGCCTGATCCTTCTCGTACAGACCTACCTTCTGCCGCATCAAAGGAGAGTGGCTAGAGCCGTGGTCCACGTCCCGCTGGTTGTCGTGCCGCCTGCCCCCACCTTCGCTCCCTGTGCGAGCATACTGCAAGTCCAACTCTAGATCCTCGTACTTGCACCTTAGTTCACGCTTCTCAGCTTCCAGGTCTCCATTTAGCCGTAGCAGCTCTGAAACTCGCGCTTGGATCGCCTCCAGCTGACGCATGAGATCTTCATTGAGTGTCTTGGTCTCACTAAGCTCAGCTTGCAGCCGGATTTCCTTCTCTTTCGACCCTGTTGCTTTTGAAGCAGCCTCAAGCTGCCCCATGAGCAACCGTTCTCGCGTTTCTAACGCGTCCACGCGGCTCTTTAGTCGACCTACTTCGCTTTGATTGCCTCGTTGTTGTTTAAGGTCCAGTAGCGGTAGTTGCGCTTGCTTGTCCTCCAGATCTTTCTCGAGTTGTTTGCGGCGTTTCTGCTCGGCCTGAATTTCATCTTCCAGAGCATCCAAACGCTTCCGGAAAGCTTCCCACTTCGTGTTCCGAGCTGTCCAGTCCCGCTCTTTGACCTGGCCTATGGCATTCTCTAGAATTTGCACTTTGTCGCTGGATTTCTCTCGAACCACAGTTAACTCCTGGGCTTTTTTCTCCATATCCAGCTCAAGTCGTTGGTTTTTCAACAGAGCCTGCTGCTGTGTTTCTGTGACGAGGTCGTATTGCACCAGGAATTGCTGATACGTCGCCTTAATCTGCATCAACTGATGCTGAAGCTCGCCTACAATCGCGTGATCTTCCGAAGAAGCCATCAGTTCACGCAGCTGCTCTTCTTGCTGCTCACGGTTGCCCTGCTCCTGAGCTGCTCTTTTTGTCAGTGTGTTAGCTTGAGACGCGGCAAGCGACGCAATGTCCTTGTACTTCGCGCACTCAAGCGCGAGACTCTCATAGAGTTGCTCCACTTCGTTGATTCTCTCGTACAGAAGTCTATTCTCATTTTGCAGCTCATTGTCGTCTCCAGAACCTCCGTTGATTAATTGCACTATCTCGTCGGCCTGTAGTAAACCTTTACGATTAGCTTCTTCAAGCTCCTTTGCGTGCTCCATTTGTACTTGCAGCTCACTCTCCAACTCAGTTATCCGATCGTGAAGGATTCCAGGATCACAACCGGCTACTCCAGCACCACTTTTGGTGCTCTTTTCTGCCTGCAGTATCATCAGATTGTGTTGTGTTCGGCTCAGTTGAGCAGGCAAGTCGTACATCTCAAGATACTTGGCATGCATCTTTGCGTAAGATTCGCTTAAGGCATTGTACTTCTTCAGGACATCAGCCATCGCCCGTTGCTGTTTGTCGGCAAACTCGCGCAACACACTCTTATCCAGAGTCTTCTCCATGCGTTCAATCATCTCGTCAGCGCCCTGCTTCCACGTTTCCAGGTATAAAACTCGATACTTGAGCGTCCTCTCCATCTCACTCCACTCCCGTTGGAGTAACTTGTTATGCTCCGTGCTGCTCTGCCATTCGTTATGCAGCTGGTGGTATTTCCGTTTAAGTCGCGCTTCATTCACTTCATACGCAGCAATTTTTCGAGTCAATTCAATCACTTCGGAGCGCAACTGCGCTTCATTTCCACTGATAAGTGAGTCACTGGTCATTGTAAGGCTCTCCTGATTTTGCACGCCGAGTAAATGCAACCCAGCTTCATACCGCTCACACTTGAGCTTGTAGTCTTTGTTTTCTTCTGCTATCTGATCCAGCTCATGACGGAGGCGAATCTCAGCGTTGGCGTACTGCGCGTGCATCTGGAAGAAATGCTGGTACAAGACTGTGTGCTGATCCATCAAGGACTGGAATACCTCTTCATGCTGATGCAGTTGCTCCTCAAGCTCGTCATTCCGTGCCTCCGTCGCCACTAACTCATCCAGACACACGTTCAGTTCCCGCAAAAAGTCAACTTGCTGAATCATTTCGTCCTCGCTTTCAAAAACCACATTATCGACAGTTCCTCGAGCCGGTGATCGTGGAGATACAGGGCTTGCCAAAGTAACTGGCCTTGCAGCACTCGTATGGACGGGAGATATCTTGAGAGAAGCAGGCTTGACCCGGGTATCGACATCGGTTGGCGTAGCCGATGTTTTAGATGGCAACAACGAGCCCGTCTGAGCTTGAAGTTTTGCAAATTGTGTTTCAATGACTTTCGCCACAACCATGGCAATATTATCAGCATGATCGCTCCAGCCTTCTGCGGATTTTGAGTCGAATCGTGTACTGGAGTGAGTTTGTTCTGCTGGTGGAAGCTTACTCGCTGCCTCCATGTGCTGTTTCACTTCCTTCGGAGCTGCCTTCTCGCTTTTCACAATGCGAGTAAGCACTTCGTCTTCTGAAGGTGGGACATCACTATCGCCCTCAGATTGTATGTGAGCAGAAACATTTGGTTTCTTTTCATCTGCGCATGGCGACGTTTGTGTTCCTGCGTAGACTTGAGTGCGAGCCTCGCCTGCAAGCTTACCGTGAGATGCATCACGTGTCCGATCATAGGTTTCAGATGTAACACTGGGAGGCGATGCATCCTTCTTGCCATCCTTCTGCTCGCGCTCCTTGCGCAGTGACGCAATTTCCGCTCGTAGATGGTAGATTACGCCCTCTTGTCGATGCGACTTCGTCTTTGCGGCGTCGAGCGCGCGTAGAAGTTCACCTCTACCATCATCTAGACCAGAAATTGGTTGCGAAGCTGCTAAAGGTAGAGGCTGAGATTGCGCTTCCTCCAACTCACTGTGAAGTCGCTCAATATCCTTCAACAGAAGTGCATTTTCTTCACATCTGACGTCAAGTTTCCTCTCGAGTTCATCAATAACATCCTGTTGCTCCTGTTCTCGTCGCGCTGACTGGTCATCACCACGTGCCCCCACAAGCTCGCAGTTGGTCTCCAAAAGCCGCTTAGCAACCTCCGGCGTTTGCTTCACGCGATCAATAAACTCTTCTACCGCACTCCACTGTTCGGTTGTCAAGCCATGCTGTTCATAGAGTTTGTGACCGGTCAGTCGCGCTTGATCTCTCAGTTTTTTCAGGAAACGTAGTCGCTCAGCCTCGAGCTCCTGGATTTGGATTTCCATCTGCTTCAGCACGGCCCCATTGATCGCCAACTGGCCCTTCAAATGATCAGCAATGGCAAGATCGTCGTACTCGTAAGTGGCGGGCTTGCCAACTTCTGCCTTTAAACGCTCAAACGCCACATGCAGCTTTCCAGCTGCCTCCACCTGCTCATTGAGATCTTGACGCAACTTGACATTCAGCTGCCGCTGCTGCTCTAACTGCGCACGCAGTTTCTTCTGATACTTCACCACATCCTCTAGCCCAGCTTGCTGTTCGTACTTGGCATTCCACTCCTCCGCTTCCACAAGTTGCTTTTCTACGATACCTTGTCGCAGCTCGAGATCCTGCGCCAACTCACGCTGCTCCTTCAGACGCCTCTTCAGCGTCGCATTCTCCTGTTCAAGACTGGCAAGCTTAGCTTTCTGCTTTTGTACTGCAGCTTCCACAGCGCTTTCGACCACAGCATCAACGTTTAAATGTTCCGCAAGGCTCTCCAGGTCGCTCTGCTGTTGCAAAATACGCTGATTCAACTCTAAAATGGTGCTTTTATCTCGGACGCGCAGTTCTTGCAGCATTTCGAGCTGCCTTTCCAGGTCTTCCAGGCCAGCATTTGCAATACCACGAACCGTGACTTCCTCTTCTTCGTCTTTCACCACCTTTTTGCTCTCCTGGACCTGCTGCTGCTGTTGTTCATTTAACATTCGCTGCTGCTTTAACTTCCGCTTGAGCTCATCCAGCTCCGCAATGAGCACCGCCTTCTCCATCTCGAACTTGGCCTTCGCGTCGCTCATCAAAGCTTCTACGTCGCTCTCTCTCTCATCCATCTCGATGAGTTTGGCTTCCACACTCAGCTTTTCTTGCTCTAATTCCTCCACCTTTGTATGCAGCTGAGTGATCTCCAGCGTCTGTTCGTCCACCGCGTCGCGGTACGCCTCCAGCTGATCCTGCATGACCATGATGGACACCTGATACTCTTTCACCTGTGTCGTCATCTTCTTCACGGCTTCTTGAAGCCCCGCCGCCTCATCTCGCAGCAATTCGTTCTCCTTCAGTGCAGTAAAGAGCTCACTGCGTTTATCTTTGCTCTCCTCGGCCACTTGGGTCACTTGTCGCTGCGCCTTTAAGCCAGCAGTAGCTTCTCTCTCCAGCTGCGCTTGCAGCTCCTTTAATTTAGTCTCTAAAGCCTCGTTTTGCGCCTTTAAGGCTTCAAATCCCTGCTCTACTGGCTTGGCAGCAGGCTTATCAGGTACACTCGTTGTCGTTTTCTCGCTGTGCAACTCGAGCTGCTGCTGTAATTGCGTCATGAGTCCCGCCAACGTCTCATTCAACTGGACGACCTCGTCTTCCTTATCCATCAGCTTCTGCTGCGTCTGCAGTTCTCGCGCGCTCGCGTCGGACTGTAGCGTGGCCAGCTGGTCATGGAGCTGCTCATTCTCGCCCTCAAGCTCCAGCAGGTCACCGCGCAGCAGCTCCAGCTCCTCGCGCAGCGACGTGCAGTCCGCTCTGGTGCATCTGGATCCTGTAGAAGTGCCCCCCACGTTGCCTGGGGACGCCATGGATGCTTCCTAGAGTGCGGACAGCCGCATCCGATCAGTCGCAAATTCGGATAGAGCCGCAGGAGTGATGGTCCCTTCGTTTTTTTTAAGACTGCAACATTTCCTGTGAAATATAATAAACAAATGTTGACCGACTTCCACAGGTTTTTGACGGCTCTGGGGAGCCGCAGGTTTGGCCACTCATTCGTTGGGGTTTTCTTCTGGTAAGGCATGAGGTGCTGCCGCTTGATGGCTATTGCTGCGGCTAATAGAGAGCTATGGGTGTTTCTGACTATGTGGCAGCATCGTCGAGAGAGTTAGGATGCTGCAGCGCTTCGCCGTGCGATCTGGCGCGGTCTCGGTGGCTCGTCAGCAGGGCCGCAACGTCACCGCTAAGCTGCAGGTGGCGTGCTTCTCGTCCGAGGACGACTGGCGCATCTCGGACGAGGACTTTGACGAGGGAGCCGATAAGATCATCGACAAGGACCGCCGCGACTCGATACCGCGCCGCCAGATCATGCCCGAGGCTGCTAAGAAGAGCCGCTTCATGGTCGTGTCCCCCGAGAACCGCGGCAAGGTGCGTCGCCGTCTTTTGGACGAATTCAAGAAGGACGGCATCACGCTCGCCGATCCGGACCAGCCCGGTCAGTACCTCACGCCCGACGCCGGTATCCTGCGCGACATGCGCGCCATGAACAAGGAGGGCGACGAGATGGAGTTCGCTGACGAGGACGAGGAAGGCGAGCTCAATCTCGGCCGGTTGGGCCTGCTGCGCCAGATCGTGCACGTGGACCAGGTGCAGAAGGTCACGACCCAGGAGCGGATCGTCAACTTCCGCGCGCTCGTTGTCGTGGGCAACATGCGCGGCGTTGCTGGCTACGCCGTGGGCAAAGGCTCATCCCCGCCCATCGCTATTCAGCGTGGCACCAAGCTCGCCATGAAGCGCTTCACCTACATCGACCGCTTCGATGACCGCACGTTGTACCACGAGGTGCGCGGCAAGTGGAACAGCTGTACGATGTTCCTGCGTCCGGCGCCCAAGGACAAGGGGCTCACGGTTAGTGACACCGTGGCTTGTGTGCTCGACTGCTTCGGCATCACAGACATTGTTTCCAAGACCCACGGCCAGCGCAACCCTTTTACTGTCGTCAAGGCTACGTTTGACGCGCTTTCCAAGCACGAGACGGCGGAGGAGATGGCTCTCCGAACTGGCCACTCCCTCGTGGAGCTCAGCACTCTGGCGCGTATGCGCAACCTGTAAGGCTTGTAGAGGATGCTGGGATTTAAGCGAAGGAAAGGGTGTGCATTGCCCCGTTGCATAGAGACAGAGACTGGCTTTGTCCAAACGTTTGCGATTGTTAGCTGCGCGATACAAAGGGTGCTGTGTCTGTTTTGATGAGAGCGAGCGTGCACCGCTTCCCTAATTGAAGCGTGAGTGTGGCCGAAAGGAGGTCGACGGCACTTCATCTATAATACTGCGTAAGCTAGCTCCAATACTGAGAAGCTCTGGCAAACAGTATTCAGCTCACGTGCTGCCAGCGGCTGACTTCTCGTAATATCTATCGCTGGCTTTTACAGCGTCCACCAGCCAGTTCATCGCGCCTTCAATGCCATCCCTGCATCGATAATAACCAAGTTAGTGACAACGAAAGCCAGAAACAGGATAACACCGCTGAACTCACCTTGTCAATGCACAGATGGGGTAGCTTGCAATCGCGCCTTGATGTCCTTCCAAGTCCAACATTCCAGAAATGTGGTTCACGGTCCGTGCATTATCCAAGTCCATCTTGTTGGCAAGCACTAGCAGCGGCACCCCCGACAGTTCCGAGTTCGACAGCATTGCGTCTGCAACCACACACCACCAGACCTGTTAGGAATGCACCATCACTTCGTAGCGGAATTACAGCCACTGCGTACGCAATGTCTCCTTGGCTTCCCGAAACCGCCCTTCATTGGCGGAGTCGATCACGAACACGATGCCATGGCTCTCACTGTAGTATTTGTTCCAAATAGCACGAAGGCGCTCCTGCCAGCAACCAATTAGGACTTTTAGGCTTTTCTCCAACTCAGTACCGATAACCGCTGTCATTTAGCAGTCGCACCTGTCCTCCGAGATCCCAGAAAATGACCCTCGACCGTCTGATGTCAACTCGAGCGACTGCATAGGAAGCACAACGTCAAGCGTTTTCCCATCTCCTGCACCACCCACTCAAGCGACGTACTGTTGAGCCCCACCGTGGGCGGGATTTTGTCCAGCGGGATGCCTGGCTTCTTGCCGAAAATGCCCTTAAGCTGTTCCAACAGCGTCTGTCAAGAGCACATAATCAGCCTTTATATCCGCTGCTACGCTGCCACCAGCCCGCCGCACTTACCTACCGTTTTGCCTGCGTCATCCAGCCCCACGATGAGCAGATGCAGCTCCGCCTTGCTGAATAAATAGCTCCACAGCCCCCAGAACAGCGAGAACATCACGGCAGGTCCGAGACGAATAAAGATAGTGAGCCCAAGCCATTTTAGGCTGAGGGTTTATGCGCAACTTAAAGTCAAACTTAAGTTGCTCAGCAACTTTCAGGGCTCGTCTTTGTGGGTTTTGAGCACCAAGTCATTTGTTCTCATACCGCCCAAACACACACAGCAAGGTTCGATACGCAAGCCAAGCGAGCACCATGCAGATCCAGATCAAGGTGCGCCGTTCTTAGGAGCCTGTGAGAGCGGAGAGGGTATTCATTGCACTAACCGACACTTGTGGCTGTGCTCTTTGCTGCAGACGCTCACGGGCCGGAAGCAGACGTTCAACTTTGAGCCGGACAACACGGTACGGCATAGTCGACTGGAAGGGTGCTATCTTCAGTAATACTGACGCTGTAATACCCTCGTGCTGTCGTTGACGGTCGAGTAGATTCTGCACGTGAAGCAGGCGCTTCAGGAGAAGGAAGGCATCCAGGTGGACCAGATCCGTCTTATCTACAGTGGCAAGCAGCTGTACGACCGACCACCCACAGCGTTGAGAGGGAGAAAATAAAGTGCTAACTTCTCTGTGTGTGCTTGCTGTGGAACAGAGCGGATGACAAGACGCTACAGGACTACAATGTGGCTGCGGGTGGTACCATTCACATGGTGCTGCAGCTTCGTGGCGGGTGCTAGGCGAGAGGGGGAAGACCAAGACAGTTAGAGTAACACGTCACGGCCTGCCACTGTTCTCGCAGCCTCCAGCTATAAGCAGCCTCTCAAGTTGCGGCTAAAACACGCCAAACTCTCGATGATGGACGTGGATTTCTCGTCTCCTTACTGCTCTTTTGTCTCGTCTTATTCTACTGCGCGTTCGTGGGCTTTGCTGCATTGGCAGCCGTAGCGTTGCGAGCGTCGAGCTGCTGCTTAATTAGCGGCTCCAACTGCTTCTTCTCGGCCAGCGTCTTGAGCAACTGGATGATGAACGGGATGTAATTGTGCTTGCGACGCTTGTTCTCCAGCGCCCAGTTCTCGCGCTTCTGCTGCTCTGCAGCGAGATCTGCTTGGATCTGCGCCGCCTGCTGCTCGCTTCCACCAGCCTCAATAATCGCTTGGAGCTGCTCTTCGTACGTCTGTATCCGGTTCTTCACCAGTGCCAGCAGATTGAAGCGGATCTCTGTGGCCGAGTACTTCTCGATCCTCTTCTGGATCACAGGACACGCCACCTGCAGCCACGAGTCGCGGTTCTCAGCGTCCGGCACGTCGCCAAGACAAATGGGCCCTTCTCTCAGTCCGTCTAGCTCGTAGACCTTGCCGTTCACGGGCACGTAGGCCACAAAGTGATACACGTCGTCGTCCTCAGTCGCTTTTCTCTCCTCCACGACAAAGGGCTCGGCCCGAGCGAAGGAATTGTGAGCCATACGAATCTTGTCACTGTTGGAAATCGCCAGACCCTTGAGATCCGACGGAAAGTCGCTCGTGAAGGTCTTGAATTCGGACAACGTCTCGCCCAGCTCCACGTCCTGTGCGTTCAGCAGGATAGATAGGATGGCCTGTGTGGCACAGGCGTTGCTGATCACCTGCTTGGCGAAGAAGAGTCCATCCCCTTCACTGGCAAAGACTGGGGGCTCAGCGTCCTCCCCGTGGTTGGACTCATATTTGAAGAGGAACACAAGACCGTAGACTGGCGAGAGGTCGGCGAACTGCTGCTCGTCCAGCGTGTAGAGCTCCTCGACCTGCACGCCCCTGACGCCGATGTCCTCGATGAGGGCGGTGAACACGCCTGCAATGAAGAAGAGGGGGGTTAGAAGGGGAGACAAAAGGAAGGAGAAGGTGGAGAGGACCGTACCTGGGTCGGACTCGATGGTGCACCACGACATGATGAAAGGTCGAAGATACAATGACTTTGGTCACTAATATCTTTAGTGACATGTTGATGCGCTTAGAATTGGTAAGACTGAAACAACGTTAGGGATACAACAGCCAGCAAGTCTCCATCTGTACCGCGGAATAACTTCGAGCCCACCGACTATCATTTACGGATACATGTATTGAAAGGTTTATTATTAATACCTTCGGTAGATTTAGGGAAGTTTTAATGTAACAAAGCTTAATTTAAATGAAATTTGCTACCGCCGAGTTTATCAGAATCATATTAATAGTAAAACGGTCGCGTATTCGTTGTCACGCATTCTTCAAAAGCACGCCCATTCCAAGTTTGCGTTCTCGTAACCAGAGTTAATCAACAAATGCCTCACAACTTTGGCGCACTTGTAACTAATACACCTTCGTCGCAATCCGTGACATACAGCGCGCACTTGTCGTCGTGGTTCACTCACTGCCACTTCAATCATTTGTCTCGACTCTCCAGAATCGGAGACTTTGCTACTCAAGAACTGCAGAAACCTCATGACAGAGGAAGACCAAACGAAATCTGATTTACACTACAAACCAGGACCGAACCTGCTCGTTCAACTTTGATCACAACTGGATTTGCCTCCAACACAGCAAGTCAAGTACCAACCATCGACTAATTCAACGAAACACAGCGAGACCATGAAGTTCAACACCTTCCTCGTCGCCGTGATGGCCGTCCTCGGTGCTGTCGCCGCTGCTGACCAACCTGTCGCTAAAACTCCGGTCGAAGCTCTCGAAAAGGCTCAAGCGTCCACGTTGCCCGATGGCGTCACGCTCACGGGAGTAACGGAGAAGATCGATCCGCCTGCCGGTGCCGCTGCAACCCTTGCAAAGGAAGCCAACAAGGGCGATGACGACAATGATAAGGACGACGACAACGACAAGGACGACAACAAGGAACAATACGGATGGGGTCTCGGTGGAGGTCTTGGTGGTCTTGGTGGTCTTGGCGGCTGGGGACTTGGCGGCTGGGGTGGCTGGGGCGGTTGGGGTGGCTATGGACCCTACCGCTTCAGGTTCATGTGCGGTGGCGTCCCCGGCTGGGCGTATCCGATGGGCTACGGAACATGTACGGTGCAGGTCTATACGGCGGCGGGTGCGGTCTTGGTATTCCTATGGGTGGCCTCTACTACTGCTAGCTTGGCGCGTTGTGGGGGTAGTTAAACGTTGCTAGTAGCAGCTCTCCTTATCAAGCTAGTGGCTTAGCTGCGCAAGGCAACTCGTACATATTTTTTTTAGTTTTGCTCATTGAAGCTACTTTGAAATAACCGACAAAACTTTGAAACACACTCTAGAAATATTTGGGTACGATTGACTTTATATTTGCTGTGTATGCCGCTCGTCCTTCGTCAATAGTGCACATACCTTTTTGTGGATGCAACCAGCGTATCTTGCCGCATGCCCGTTCAGGACAATACTTTGTTCATAACCTAGAAAATCAAAGTGAGTATGTACCAGTAACAGAAGGTTGATCGAACAGTTTTACGAATGGTCATCTGTTTTTGTTTATGTTTGGTGTGTTGGCATCAAGTTTCAAGATATTGATGATCATTTTAATATGCTGGTACACTTATTGTAAAACTCAATCTCACTCTTTAAAATCCTATTACACGTAATTTAGGCCTTCACTGATCCATTCTTAGTGCTATTGTTCAACCTGTACGAAAACAAGGGGATTACACTAATTGATAAGACTAAAACAACGTCAGAATAATAGGGTACAACAGCCAGCAAGTCTCCATCTGTACCGCGGAATAACTTTCGAGCCCACCGACTATCATTTACGGATACATGTATTGAAAGGTTTATTATTAATACCTTCGGTAGATTTAGGGAAGTTTTAATGTAACAAAGCTTAATTTAAATGAAATTTGCTACCGCCGAGTTTATCAGAATCATATTAATAGTAAAACGGTCGCGTATTTCGTTGTCACGCATTCTTCAAAAGCACGCCCATTCCAAGTTTGCGTTCTCGTAACCAGAGTTAATCAACAAATGCCTCACAACTTTGGCGCACTTGTAACTAATACACCTTCGTCGCAATCCGTGACATACAGCGCGCACTTGTCGTCGTGGTTCACTCACTGCCACTTCAATCATTTGTCTCGACTCTCCAGAATCGGAGACTTTGCTACTCAAGAACTGCAGAAACCTCATGACAGAGGAAGACCAAACGAAATCTGATTTACACTACAAACCAGACCGAACCTGCTCGTTCAACTTTGATCACAACTGGATTTGCCTCCAACACAGCAAGTCAAGTACCAACCATCGACTAATTCAACGAAACACAGCGGAGACCATGGAAGTTCAACACCTTCCTCGTCGCCGTGATGGCCGTCCTCGGTGCTGTCGCCGCTGCTGACCAACCTGTCGCTAAAAACTCCGGTCGAAGCTCTCGAAAAGGCTCAAGCGTCCACGTTGCCCGATGGCGTCACGCTCACGGGAGTAACGGAGAAGATCGATCCGCCTGCCGGTGCCGCTGCAACCCTTGCAAAGGAAGCCAACAAGGGCCGATGACGACAATTGATAAGGACGACGACAACGACAAGGACGACAACAAGGAACAATACGGATGGGGTCTCGGTGGAGGTCTTGGTGGTCTTGGTGGTCTTGGCGGCTGGGGACTTGGCGGCTGGGGTGGCTGGGGCGGTTGGGGTGGCTATGACCCTACCGCTTCGGGTTCATGTGCGGTGGCGTCCCCGGCTGGGCGTATCCGATGGGCTACTGGAACATGTACGGTGCAGGTCTATACGGGCGGGGTGCGGTCTTGGTATTCCTATGGGTGCCCTCTACTACTGCTAGCTGGGCGCGTTGTGGGGGTAGTTAAACGTTGCTAGTAGCAGCTCTCCTTATCAAGCTAGTGGCCTTGGCTGCGCAAGGCAACTCGTACATATTTTTTTTAGTTTTGCTCATGAAGCTACTTTGAAATAACCGACAAAACTTTGAAACACTCTAGAAATATTTGGGTACGATTGACTTTATATTTGCTGTGTATGCCGCTCGTCCTTCGTCAATAGTGCACATACCTTTGTGTGATGCAACCAGCGTATCTTGCCGCATGCCCGTTCAGGACAATACTTTGTTTCATAACCTAGAAAATCAAAGTGAGTATTGTACCAGTAACAGAAGGTTGATCGAACAGTTTACACGAATGGTCATCTGTTTTTGTTTATGTTTGGTGTGTTGGCATCAAGTTTCAAGATATTGATGATCATTTTAATATGCTGGTACACTTATTGTAAAACTCAATCTCACTCTTTAAAATTCTATTACACGTAATTTAGGCCTTCACTGATCCATTCTTAGTGCTATTGTTCAACCTGTACGAAAACAAGGGATTACACTAATTGATAAGACTAAAACAACGTCAGAATAATAGGGTACAACAGCCAGCAAGTCTCCATCTGTACCGCGGAATAACTTCGAGCCCACCGACTATCATTTACGGATACATGTATTGAAAGGTTTATTATTAATACCTTCGGTAGATTTTAGGGAAGTTTTAATGTAACAAAGCTTAATTTAAATGAAATTTGCTACCGCCGAGTTTATCAGAATCATATTAATAGTAAAACGGTCGCGTATTCGTTGTCACGCATTCTTCAAAAGCACGCCCATTCCAAGTTTGCGTTCTCGTAACCAGAGTTAATCAACAAATGCCTCACAACTTTGGCGCACTTGTAACTAATACACCTTCGTCGCAATCCGTGACATACAGCGCGCACTTGTCGTCGTGGTTCACTCACTGCCACTTCAATCATTTGTCTCGACTCTCCAGAATCGGAGACTTTGCTACTCAAGAACTGCAGAAACCTCATGACAGAGGAAGACCAAACGAAATCTGATTTACACTACAAACCAGGACCGAACCTGCTCGTTCAACTTTGATCACAACTGGATTTGCCTCCAACACAGCAAGTCAAGTACCAACCATCGACTAATTCAACGAAACACAGCGAGACCATGAAGTTCAACACCTTCCTCGTCGCCGTGATGGCCGTCCTCGGTGCTGTCGCCGCTGCTGACCAACCTGTCGCTAAAACTCCGGTCGAAGCTCTCGAAAAGGCTCAAGCGTCCACGTTGCCCGATGGCGTCACGCTCACGGGAGTAACGGAGAAGATCGATCCGCCTGCCGGTGCCGCTGCAACCCTTGCAAAGGAAGCCAACAAGGGCGATGACGACAATGATAAGGACGACGACAACGACAAGGACGACAACAAGGAACAATACGGATGGGGTCTCGGTGGAGGTCTTGGTGGTCTTGGTGGTCTTGGCGGCTGGGGACTTGGCGGCTGGGGTGGCTGGGGCGGTTGGGGTGGCTATGGACCCTACCGCTTCGGGTTCATGTGCGGTGGCGTCCCCGGCTGGGCGTATCCGATGGGCTACTGGAACATGTACGGTGCAGGTCTATACGGCGGCGGGTGCGGTCTTGGTATTCCTATGGGTGGCCTCTACTACTGCTAGCTTGGCGCGTTGTGGGGGTAGTTAAACGTTGCTAGTAGCAGCTCTCCTTATCAAGCTAGTGGCCTTAGCTGCGCAAGGCAACTCGTACATATTTTTTTTTAGTTTTGCTCATGAAGCTACTTTGAAATAACCGACAAAACTTTGAAACACTCTAGAAATATTTGGGTACGATTGACTTTATATTTGCTGTGTATGCCGCTCGTCCTTCGTCAATAGTGCACATACCTTTGTTGTGATGCAACCAGCGTATCTTGCCGCATGCCCGTTCAGGACAATACTTTGTTTCATAACCTAGAAAATCAAAGTGAGTATTGTACCAGTAACAGAAGGTTGATCGAACAGTTTACGAATGGTCATCTGTTTTTGTTTATGTTTGGTGTGTTGGCATCAAGTTTCAAGATATTGATGATCATTTTAATATGCTGGTACACTTATTGTAAAACTCAATCTCACTCTTTAAAATTCTATTACACGTAATTTAGGCCTTCACTGATCCATTCTTAGTGCTATTGTTCAACCTGTACGAAAACAAGGGGATTACACTAATTGATAAGACTAAAACAACGTCAGAATAATAGGGTACAACAGCCAGCAAGTCTCCATCTGTACCGCGGAATAACTTCGAGCCCACCGACTATCATTTACGGATACATGTATTGAAAGGTTTATTATTAATACCTTCGGTAGATTTAGGGAAGTTTTAATGTAACAAAGCTTAATTTAAATGAAATTTGCTACCGCCGAGTTTATCAGAATCATATTAATAGTAAAACGGTCGCGTATTCGTTGTCACGCATTCTTCAAAAGCACGCCCATTCCAAGTTTGCGTTCTCGTAACCAGAGTTAATCAACAAATGCCTCACAACTTTGGCGCACTTGTAACTAATACACCTTCGTCGCAATATCCGTGACATACAGCGCGCACTTGTCGTCGTGGTTCACTCACTGCCACTTCAATCATTTGTCTCGACTCTCCAGAATCGGAGACTTTGCTACTCAAGAACTGCAGAAACCTCATGACAGAGGAAGACCAAACGAAATCTGATTTACACTACAAACCAGGACCGAACCTGCTCGTTCAACTTTGATCACAACTGGATTTGCCTCCAACACAGCAAGTCAAGTACCAACCATCGACTAATTCAACGAAACACAGCGAGACCATGAAGTTCAACACCTTCCTCGTCGCCGTGATGGCCGTCCTCGGTGCTGTCGCCGCTGCTGACCAACCTGTCGCTAAAACTCCGGTCGAAGCTCTCGAAAAGGCTCAAGCGTCCACGTTGCCCGATGGCGTCACGCTCACGGGAGTAACGGAGAAGATCGATCCGCCTGCCGGTGCCGCTGCAACCCTTGCAAAGGAAGCCAACAAGGGCGATGACGACAATGATAAGGACGACGACAACGACAAGGACGACAACAAGGAACAATACGGATGGGGTCTCGGTGGAGGTCTTGGTGGTCTTGGTGGTCTTGGCGGCTGGGGACTTGGCGGCTGGGGTGGCTGGGGCGGTTGGGGTGGCTATGGACCCTACCGCTTCGGGTTCATGTGCGGTGGCGTCCCCGGCTGGGCGTATCCGATGGGCTACTGGAACATGTACGGTGCAGGTCTATACGGCGGCGGGTGCGGTCTTGGTATTCCTATGGGTGGCCTCTACTACTGCTAGCTTGGCGCGTTTGTGGGGGTAGTTAAACGTTGCTAGTAGCAGCTCTCCTTATCAAGCTAGTGGCCTTAGCTGCGCAAGGCAACTCGTACATATTTTTTTTTAGTTTTGCTCATGAAGCTACTTTGAAATAACCGACAAAACTTTGAAACACTCTAGAAATATTTGGGTACGATTGACTTTATATTTGCTGTGTATGCCGCTCGTCCTTCGTCAATAGTGCACATACCTTTGTTGTGATGCAACCAGCGTATCTTGCCGCATGCCCGTTCAGGACAATACTTTGTTTCATAACCTAGAAAATCAAAGTGAGTATTGTACCAGTAACAGAAGGTTGATCGAACAGTTTACGAATGGTCATCTGTTTTTGTTTATGTTTGGTGTGTTGGCATCAAGTTTCAAGATATTGATGATCATTTTAATATGCTGGTACACTTATTGTAAAACTCAATCTCACTCTTTAAAATTCTATTACACGTAATTTAGGCCTTCACTGATCCATTCTTAGTGCTATTGTTCAACCTGTACGAAAACAAGGGGATTACACTAATTGATAAGACTAAAACAACGTCAGAATAATAGGGTACAACAGCCAGCAAGTCTCCATCTGTACCGCGGAATAACTTCGAGCCCACCGACTATCATTTACGGATACATGTATTGAAAGGTTTATTATTAATACCTTCGGTAGATTTAGGGAAGTTTTAATGTAACAAAGCTTAATTTAAATGAAATTTGCTACCGCCGAGTTTATCAGAATCATATTAATAGTAAAACGGTCGCGTATTCGTTGTCACGCATTCTTCAAAAGCACGCCCATTCCAAGTTTGCGTTCTCGTAACCAGAGTTAATCAACAAATGCCTCACAACTTTGGCGCACTTGTAACTAATACACCTTCGTCGCAATCCGTGACATACAGCGCGCACTTGTCGTCGTGGTTCACTCACTGCCACTTCAATCATTTGTCTCGACTCTCCAGAATCGGAGACTTTGCTACTCAAGAACTGCAGAAACCTCATGACAGAGGAAGACCAAACGAAATCTGATTTACACTACAAACCAGGACCGAACCTGCTCGTTCAACTTTGATCACAACTGGATTTGCCTCCAACACAGCAAGTCAAGTACCAACCATCGACTAATTCAACGAAACACAGCGAGACCATGAAGTTCAACACCTTCCTCGTCGCCGTGATGGCCGTCCTCGGTGCTGTCGCCGCTGCTGACCAACCTGTCGCTAAAACTCCGGTCGAAGCTCTCGAAAAGGCTCAAGCGTCCACGTTGCCCGATGGCGTCACGCTCACGGGAGTAACGGAGAAGATCGATCCGCCTGCCGGTGCCGCTGCAACCCTTGCAAAGGAAGCCAACAAGGGCGATGACGACAATGATAAGGACGACGACAACGACAAGGACGACAACAAGGAACAATACGGATGGGGTCTCGGTGGAGGTCTTGGTGGTCTTGGTGGTCTTGGCGGCTGGGGACTTGGCGGCTGGGGTGGCTGGGGCGGTTGGGGTGGCTATGGACCCTACCGCTTCGGGTTCATGTGCGGTGGCGTCCCCGGCTGGGCGTATCCGATGGGCTACTGGAACATGTACGGTGCAGGTCTATACGGCGGCGGGTGCGGTCTTGGTATTCCTATGGGTGGCCTCTACTACTGCTAGCTTGGCGCGTTGTGGGGGTAGTTAAACGTTGCTAGTAGCAGCTCTCCTTATCAAGCTAGTGGCCTTAGCTGCGCAAGGCAACTCGTACATATTTTTTTTAGTTTTGCTCATGAAGCTACTTTGAAATAACCGACAAAACTTTGAAACACTCTAGAAATATTTGGGTACGATTGACTTTATATTTGCTGTGTATGCCGCTCGTCCTTCGTCAATAGTGCACATACTTTTGTTGTGATGCAACCAGCGTATCTTGCCGCATGCCCGTTCAGGACAATACTTTGTTTCATAACCTAGGAAATCAAAGTGAGTATTGTACCAGTAACAGAAGGTTGATCGAACAGTTTACGAATGGTCATTGTTTTTGTTTATGTTTGGTGTGTTGGCATCAAGTTTCAAGATATTGATGATCATTTTAATATGCTGGTACACTTATTGTAAAACTCAATCTCACTCTTTAAAATTCTATTACACGTAATTTAGGCCTTCACTGATCCATTCTTAGTGCTATTGTTCAACCTGTACGAAAACAAGGGGATTACACTAATTGATAAGACTAAAAACAACGTCAGAATAATAGGGTACAACAGCCAGCAAGTCTCCATCTGTACCGCGGAATAACTTCGAGCCCACCGACTATCATTTACGGATACATGTATTGAAAGGTTTATTATTAATACCTTCGGTAGATTTAGGGAAGTTTAATGTAACAAAGCTTAATTTAAATGAAATTTGCTACCGCCGAGTTTATCAGAATCATATTAATAGTAAAACGGTCGCGTATTCGTTGTCACGCATTCTTCAAAAGCACGCCCATTCCAAGTTTGCGTTCTCGTAACCAGAGTTAATCAACAAATGCCTCACAAACTTTGGCGCACTTGTAACTAATACACCTTCGTCGCAATCCGTGACATACAGCGCGCACTTGTCGTCGTGGTTCACTCACTGCCACTTCAATCATTTGTCTCGACTCTCCAGAATCGGAGACTTTGCTACTCAAGAACTGCAGAAACCTCATGACAGAGGAAGACCAAACGAAATCTGATTTACACTACAAACCAGGACCGAACCTGCTCGTTCAACTTTGATCACAACTGGATTTGCCTCCAACACAGCAAGTCAAGTACCAACCATCGACTAATTCAACGAAACACAGCGAGACCATGAAGTTCAACACCTTCCTCGTCGCCGTGATGGCCGTCCTCGGTGCTGTCGCCGCTGCTGACCAACCTGTCGCTAAAACTCCGGTCGAAGCTCTCGAAAAGGCTCAAGCGTCCACGTTGCCCGATGGCGTCACGCTCACGGGAGTAACGGAGAGAAGATCGATCCGCCTGCCGGTGCCGCTGCAACCCTTGCAAAGGAAGCCAACAAGGGCGATGACGACAATGATAAGGACGACGACAACGACAAGGACGACAACAAGGAACAATACGGATGGGGTCTCGGTGGAGGTCTTGGTGGTCTTGGTGGTCTTGGCGGCTGGGGACTTGGCGGCTGGGGTGGCTGGGGCGGTTGGGGTGGCTATGGACCCTACCGCTTCGGGTTCATGTGCGGTGGCGTCCCCGGCTGGGCGTATCCGATGGGCTACTGGAACATGTACGGTGCAGGTCTATACGGCGGCGGGTGCGGTCTTGGTATTCCTATGGGTGGCCTCTACTACTGCTAGCTTGGCGCGTTGTGGGGGTAGTTAAACGTTGCTAGTAGCAGCTCTCCTTATCAAGCTAGTGGCCTTGGCTGCGCAAGGCAACTCGTACATATTTTTTTTAGTTTTGCTCATGAAGCTACTTTGAAATAACCGACAAAACTTTGAAACACTCTAGAAATATTTGGGTACGATTGACTTTATATTTGCTGTGTATGCCGCTCGTCCTTCGTCAATAGTGCACATACCTTTGTTGTGATGCAACCAGCGTATCTTGCCGCATGCCCGTTCAGGACAATACTTTGTTTCATAACCTAGAAAATCAAAGTGAGTATTGTACCAGTAACAGAAGGTTGATCGAACAGTTTACGAATGGTCATCTGTTTTTGTTTATGTTTGGTGTGTTGGCATCAAGTTTCAAGATATTGATGATCATTTTAATATGCTGGTACACTTATTGTAAAACTCAATCTCACTCTTTAAAATTCTATTACACGTAATTTAGGCCTTCACTGATCCATTCTTAGTGCTATTGTTCAACCTGTACGAAAACAAGGGGATTACACTAATTGATAAGACTAAAACAACGTCAGAATAATAGGGTACAACAGCCAGCAAGTCTCCATCTGTACCGCGGAATAACTTCGAGCCCACCGACTATCATTTACGGATACATGTATTGAAAGGTTTATTATTAATACCTTCGGTAGATTTAGGGAAGTTTTAATGTAACAAAGCTTAATTTAAATGAAATTTGCTACCGCCGAGTTTATCAGAATCATATTAATAGTAAAACGGTCGCGTATTCGTTGTCACGCATTCTTCAAAAGCACGCCCATTCCAAGTTTGCGTTCTCGTAACCAGAGTTAATCAACAAATGCCTCACAACTTTGGCGCACTTGTAACTAATACACCTTCGTCGCAATCCGTGACATACAGCGCGCACTTGTCGTCGTGGTTCACTCACTGCCACTTCAATCATTTGTCTCGACTCTCCAGAATCGGAGGACTTTGCTACTCAAAGAACTGCAGAAAACCTCATGACAGAGGAAAAGACCAAACGAAATCTGATTTTACCACTACAAAACCAGGACCGAAACCGTGCTCGTTCAAACTTTGATCACAACTGGATTTGCCTCCAACACAGCAAGTCAAGTACCAACCATCGACTAATTCAACGAAACACAGCGAGACCATGAAGTTCAACACCTTCCTCGTCGCCGTGATGGCCGTCCTCGGTGCTGTCGCCGCTGCTGACCAACCTGTCGCTAAAACTCCGGTCGAAGCTCTCGAAAAGGCTCAAGCGTCCACGTTGCCCGATGGCGTCACGCTCACGGGAGTAACGGAGAAGATCGATCCGCCTGCCGGTGCCGCTGCAACCCTTGCAAAGGAAGCCAACAAGGGCGATGACGACAATGATAAGGACGACGACACAACGACAAGGACGACAACAAGGAACAATACGGATGGGGTCTCGGTGGAGGTCTTGGTGGTCTTGGTGGTCTTGGCGGCTGGGACTTGGCGGCTGGGGTGGCTGGGGCGGTTGGGGTGGCTATGGACCCTACCGCTTCGGGTTCATGTGCGGTGGCGTCCCCGGCTGGGCGTATCCGATGGGCTACTGGAACATGTACGGTGCAGGTCTATACGGCGGCGGGTGCGGTCTTGGTATTCCTATGGGTGGCCTCTACTACTGCTAGCTTGGCGCGTTGTGGGGGTAGTTAAACGTTGCTAGTAGCAGCTCTCCTTATCAAGCTAGTGGCCTTAGCTGCGCAAGGCAACTCGTACATATTTTTTTTAGTTTTGCTCATGAAGCTACTTTGAAATAACCGACAAAACTTTGAAACACTCTAGAAATATTTGGGTACGATTGACTTTATATTTGCTGTGTATGCCGCTCGTCCTTCGTCAATAGTGCACATACCTTTGTTGTGATGCAACCAGCGTATCTTGCCGCATGCCCGTTCAGGACAATACTTTGTTTCATAACCTAGAAAATCAAAGTGAGTATTGTACCAGTAAACAGAAGGTTGATCGAACAGTTTACGAATGGTCATCTGTTTTTGTTTATGTTTGGTGTGTTGGCATCAAGTTTCAAGATATTGATGATCATTTTAATATGCTGGTACACTTATTGTAAAAACTCAATCTCACTCTTTAAAATTCTATTACACGTAATTTAGGCCTTCACTGATCCATTCTTAGTGCTATTGTTCAACCTGTACGAAAACAAGGGGATTACACTAATTGATAAGACTAAAACAACGTCAGAATAATAGGGTACAACAGCCAGCAAGTCTCCATCTGTACCGCGGAATAACTTCGAGCCCACCGACTATCATTTACGGATACATGTATTGAAAGGTTTATTATTAATACCTTCGGTAGATTTAGGGAAGTTTTAATGTAACAAAGCTTAATTTAAATGAAATTTGCTACCGCCGAGTTTATCAGAATCATATTAATAGTAAAACGGTCGCGTATTCGTTGTCACGCATTCTTCAAAAGCACGCCCATTCCAAGTTTGCGTTCTCGTAACCAGAGTTAATCAACAAATGCCTCACAACTTTGGCGCACTTGTAACTAATACACCTTCGTCGCAATCCGTGACATACAGCGCGCACTTGTCGTCGTGGTTCACTCACTGCCACTTCAATCATTTGTCTCGACTCTCCAGAATCGGAGACTTTGCTACTCAAGAACTGCAGAAACCTCATGACAGAGGAAGACCAAACGAAATCTGATTTACACTACAAACCAGGACCGAACCTGCTCGTTCAACTTTGATCACAACTGGATTTGCCTCCAACACAGCAAGTCAAGTACCAACCATCGACTAATTCAACGAAACACAGCGAGACCATGAAGTTCAACACCTTCCTCGTCGCCGTGATGGCCGTCCTCGGTGCTGTCGCCGCTGCTGACCAACCTGTCGTTAAAACTCCGGTCGAAGCTCTCGAAAAGGCTCAAGCGTCCACGTTGCCCGATGGCGTCACGCTCACGGGAGTAACGGAGAAGATCGATCCGCCTGCCGGTGCCGCTGCAACCCTTGCAAAGGAAGCCAACAAGGGCGATGACGACAATGATAAGGACGACGACAACGACAAGGACGACAACAAGGAACAATACGGATGGGGTCTCGGTGGAGGTCTTGGTGGTCTTGGTGGTCTTGGCGGCTGGGGACTTGGCGGCTGGGGTGGCTGGGGCGGTTGGGGTGGCTATGGACCCTACCGCTTCAGGTTCATGTGCGGTGGCGTCCCCGGCTGGGCGTATCCGATGGGCTACTGGAACATGTACGGTGCAGGTCTATACGGCGGCGGGTGCGGTCTTGGTATTCCTATGGGTGGCCTCTACTACTGCTAGCTTGGCGCGTTGTGGGGGTAGTTAAACGTTGCTAGTAGCAGCTCTCCTTATCAAGCTAGTGGCCTTAGCTGCGCAAGGCAACTCGTACATATTTTTTTTAGTTTTGCTCATGAAGCTACTTTGAAATAACCGACAAAACTTTGAAACACTCTAGAAATATTTGGGTACGATTGACTTTATATTTGCTGTGTATGCCGCTCGTCCTTCGTCAATAGTGCACATACCTTTGTTGTGATGCAACCAGCGTATCTTGCCGCATGCCCGTTCAGGACAATACTTTGTTTCATAACCTAGAAAATCAAAGTGAGTATTGTACCAGTAACAGAAGGTTGATCGAACAGTTTACGAATGGTCATCTGTTTTTGTTTATGTTTGGTGTGTTGGCATCAAGTTTCAAGATATTGATGATCATTTTAATATGCTGGTACACTTATTGTAAAACTCAATCTCACTCTTTAAAATTCTATTACACGTAATTTAGGCCTTCACTGATCCATTCTTAGTGCTATTGTTCAACCTGTACGAAAACAAGGGGATTACACTAATTGATAAGACTAAAACAACGTCAGAATAATAGGGTACAACAGCCAGCAAGTCTCCATCTGTACCGCGGAATAACTTCGAGCCCACCGACTATCATTTACGGATACATGTATTGAAAGGTTTATTATTAATACCTTCGACTTTCAACGAAACACAGCGAGACCATGTTTTCCTTCGTTAATGTAACCCAAAAGGCCTCTTCAAGCGTTTTAAAGTGAAAATCGATTGCTTACCCTTGCCGGAAGTACTTGATAACAGACATCGACATAATGGGGTCTTGTTTTGGTCGTAAAAGGGTGCCGCGTATTCGTTGTCAACGCATTCTTTCAAAGCACGCCCATTCCAAGTTTGGCGTTTCTCGTACGAGTTAATCAACAAATGCCTCACAACTTTGGCGCACTTGTAACTAATACACCTTCGTCGCAATCCGTGACATACAGCGCGCACTTGTCGTCGTGGTTCACTCACTGCCACTTCAATCATTTGTCTCGACTCTCCAGAATCGGAGACTTTGCTACTCAAGAACTGCAGAAACCTCATGACAGAGGAAGACCAAACGAAATCTGATTTACACTACAAACCAGGACCGAACCTGCTCGTTCAACTTTGATCACAACTGGATTTGCCTCCAACACAGCAAGTCAAGTACCAACCATCGACTAATTCAACGAAACACAGCGAGACCATGAAGTTCAACACCTTCCTCGTCGCCGTGATGGCCGTCCTCGGTGCTGTCGCCGCTGCTGACCAACCTGTCGTTAAAACTCCGGTCGAAGCTCTCGAAAAGGCTCAAGCGTCCACGTTGCCCGATGGCGTCACGCTCACGGGAGTAACGGAGAAGATCGATCCGCCTGCCGGTGCCGCTGCAACCCTTGCAAAGGAAGCCAACAAGGGCGATGACGACAATGATAAGGACGACGACAACGACAAGGACGACAACAAGGAACAATACGGATGGGGTCTCGGTGGAGGTCTTGGTGGTCTTGGTGGTCTTGGCGGCTGGGGACTTGGCGGCTGGGGTGGCTGGGGCGGTTGGGGTGGCTATGGACCCTACCGCTTCGGGTTCATGTGCGGTGGCGTCCCCGGCTGGGCGTATCCGATGGGCTACTGGAACATGTACGGTGCAGGTCTATACGGCGGCGGGTGCGGTCTTGGTATTCCTATGGGTGGCCTCTACTACTGCTAGCTTGGCGCGTTGTGGGGGTAGTTAAACGTTGCTAGTAGCAGCTCTCCTTATCAAGCTAGTGGCCTTAGCTGCGCAAGGCAACTCGTACATATTTTTTTTTAGTTTTGCTCATGAAGCTACTTTGAAATAACCGACAAAACTTTGAAACACTCTAGAAATATTTGGGTACGATTGACTTTATATTTGCTGTGTATGCCGCTCGTCCTTCGTCAATAGTGCACATACCTTTGTTGTGATGCAACCAGCGTATCTTGCCGCATGCCCGTTCAGGACAATACTTTGTTTCATAACCTAGAAAATCAAAGTGAGTATTGTACCAGTAACAGAAGGTTGATCGAACAGTTTACGAATGGTCATCTGTTTTTGTTTGTTTGGTGTGTTGGCATCAAGTTTCAAGATATTGATGATCATTTTAATATGCTGGTACACTTATTGTAAAACTCAATCTCACTCTTTAAAATTCTATTACACGTAATTTAGGCCTTCACTGATCCATTCTTAGTGCTATTGTTCAACCTGTACGAAAACAAGGGGATTACACTAATTGATAAGACTAAAACAACGTCAGAATAATAGGGTACAAAACAGCCAGCAAGTCTCCATCTGTACCGCGGAATAACTTCGAGCCCACCGACTATCATTTACGGATACATGTATTGAAAGGTTTATTATTAATACCTTCGGTAGATTTAGGGAAGTTTTAATGTAACAAAGCTTAATTTAAATGAAATTTGCTACCGCCGAGTTTATCAGAATCATATTAATAGTAAAACGGTCGCGTATTCGTTGTCACGCATTCTTCAAAAGCACGCCCATTCCAAGTTTGCGTTCTCGTAACCAGAGTTAATCAACAAATGCCTCACAACTTTGGCGCACTTGTAACTAATACACCTTCGTCGCAATCCGTGACATACAGCGCGCACTTGTCGTCGTGGTTCACTCACTGCCACTTCAATCATTTGTCTCGACTCTCCAGAATCGGAGACTTTGCTACTCAAGAACTGCAGAAACCTCATGACAGAGGAAGACCAAACGAAATCTGATTTACACTACAAACCAGGACCGAACCTGCTCGTTCAACTTTGATCACAACTGGATTTGCCTCCAACACAGCAAGTCAAGTACCAACCATCGACTAATTCAACGAAACACAGCGAGACCATGAAGTTCAACACCTTCCTCGTCGCCGTGATGGCCGTCCTCGGTGCTGTCGCCGCTGCTGACCAACCTGTCGTTAAAACTCCGGTCGAAGCTCTCGAAAAGGCTCAAGCGTCCACGTTGCCCGATGGCGTCACGCTCACGGGAGTAACGGAGAAGATCGATCCGCCTGCCGGTGCCGCTGCAACCCTTGCAAAAGGAAGCCAACAAGGGCGATGACGACAATGATAAGGACGACGACAACGACAAGGACGACAACAAGGAACAATACGGATGGGGTCTCGGTGGAGGTCTTGGTGGTCTTGGTGGTCTTGGCGGCTGGGGACTTGGCGGCTGGGGTGGCTGGGGCGGTTGGGGTGGCTATGGACCCTACCGCTTCGGGTTCATGTGCGGTGGCGTCCCGGCTGGGCGTATCCGATGGGCTACTGGAACATGTACGGTGCAGGTCTATACGGCGGCGGGTGCGGTCTTGGTATTTCCTATGGGTGGCCTCTACTACTGCTAGCTTGGCGCGTTGTGGGGGTAGTTAAACGTTGCTAGTAGCAGCTCTCCTTATCAAGCTAGTGGCCTTAGCTGCGCAAGGCAACTCGTACATATTTTTTTTTAGTTTTGCTCATGAAGCTACTTTGAAATAACCGACAAAACTTTGAAACACTCTAGAAATATTTGGGTACGATTGACTTTATATTTGCTGTGTATGCCGCTCGTCCTTCGTCAATAGTGCACATACCTTTGTTGTGATGCAACCAGCGTATCTTGCCGCATGCCCGTTCAGGACAATACTTTGTTTCATAACCTAGAAAATCAAAGTGAGTATTGTACCAGTAACAGAAGGTTGATCGAACAGTTTACGAATGGTCATCTGTTTTTGTTTATGTTTGGTGTGTTGGCATCAAGTTTCAAGATATTGATGATCATTTTAATATGCTGGTACACTTATTGTAAAACTCAATCTCACTCTTTAAAATTCTATTACACGTAATTTAGGCCTTCACTGATCCATTCTTAGTGCTATTGTTCAACCTGTACGAAAACAAGGGGATTACACTAAATTGATAAGACTAAAACAACGTCAGAATAATAGGGTACAACAGCCAGCAAGTCTCCATCTGTACCGCGGAATAACTTCGAGCCCACCGACTATCATTTACGGATACATGTATTGAAAGGTTTATTATTAATACCTTCGGTAGATTTAGGGAAGTTTTAATGTAACAAAGCTTAATTTAAATGAAATTTGCTACCGCCGAGTTTATCAGAATCATATTAATAGTAAAACGGTCGCGTATTCGTTGTCACGCATTCTTCAAAAGCACGCCCATTCCAAGTTTGCGTTCTCGTAACCAGAGTTAATCAACAAATGCCTCACAACTTTGGCGCACTTGTAACTAATACACCTTCGTCGCAATCCGTGACATACAGCGCGCACTTGTCGTCGTGGTTCACTCACTGCCACTTCAATCATTTGTCTCGACTCTCCAGAATCGGAGACTTTGCTACTCAAGAACTGCAGAAACCTCATGACAGAGGAAGACCAAACGAAATCTGATTTACACTACAAACCAGGACCGAACCTGCTCGTTCAACTTTGATCACAACTGGATTTGCCTCCAACACAGCAAGTCAAGTACCAACCATCGACTAATTCAACGAAACACAGCGAGACCATGAAGTTCAACACCTTCCTCGTCGCCGTGATGGCCGTCCTCGGTGCTGTCGCCGCTGCTGACCAACCTGTCGTTAAAACTCCGGTCGAAGCTCTCGAAAAGGCTCAAGCGTCCACGTTGCCCGATGGCGTCACGTGTCACGAACTCCGCCGAAGTCAGAGCTCGGTTGATCCTTAGGTGGCGAGTTTAAGAATGAATTGATTGAATGAGGTTGCTCGCGGCTGTGCAAGCTACATCTACTACTAGGAAGGCCTTGCTATTGTGTGCTGGATGCTAGATACTGGCTGGTAGCTGGAGAATCAGAAATAATCCACTAAGGTTGAGTCACTGGTACTGTCACACTCCCTCATTTAGGAAGCTGTGTAGCGCGTGCGCAAGCAGCTTGGGCTCGTGTGTGAGGTCGTGATGACTGGGCTCGGGCGTGAAAAGCATCAATTAGACCGCGTACTTGGACTAGTGCGTCTTCGGGCTCCCATGAATCTTTGTTAGCAGCACCATACCATTGAACTCGATATTGCGAGCAACCTCTGCGAATTCTGTGACCAATAATGCGCTTGACTTGCAAACCTATGCCACCGTCGCGTGTAATCAAGTCTGGAACACGGTAGCCGCGAGTAGTTGAAGTGTCAGGAGTGTACGGACGAAGGCGAGAGACATGAAATTCGTCATGTAGTTGGAGACCTGGGGGAAGTCCCAGCTTGTATGTGTCTGGTGTAGTCCACGCTAGTATGGTATAAGGACCAATATATTTCGTTGCGAGCGAACGTTTGCCTCCACTCCCAATGTGATGCATGGCAAGGTTCGTTGTGTCCAGCAAAACTTCATCACCAACGCGAAATGACACAGAAGGTCTGTTGCGGTCGAAGTAGAATTTCATGCGCTGTTGAGCTTGGTCGAGCGCGTCTTGGCATTCCACGATAACTGCCTGCTGAACATCGATGAAGCGAGATGCTGCTTTCAGCCCATGGCGAGGTGGAACTTCTAAATCACTAACCGATCGCGGGACGCACCTTAATACGGGTTAAAGGGAGCCATTCCGATGCTCTCGTGAAGCCGCACGTTGTATACAAACTCAGCCAGCGTGAGGTACTCGTTCCAATCGTTCTGATGGGGAGACACGTACGCACGGAGGTAATCACCGAGGTATCTGTTGGTGATCTCTGTCTGACCGTCCGTGGAAGGTTTAAATGCACTGCTCGGGCAAAGCTTGGTGTCTTGCAACTCAAGTAGTCGTGTCCAAAGCTTCGAAGTGAACTTGCTGTCGCTCGCAAACAATGGATACTGGAAGGCCGTGAAGTCGCTGATAGTGATCACGTAAAAGCTTGGCCGTGTCCTGAGCTGTCGCCGTTGTTTTCGTTGCCATAAAATGGGCACGTTTGGTTAGCCGATCTACTATAACCATCACGGCATCAAACTTCTGCGACTTCGTCTCCGGAAGGCCTGTGGCAAAATCCATAGTTACATGCTTCCAACGTTCTTCGGGGATATCAAGAGGGTTCAGATGTCCAGGTTTTTTCGTTCGTGAAGTCTTGGTGCGCATACAATTTTCACAAGATCCACAGTAAAATTTAACAGTGGCGGACATGGACGGCGAGTAATACTTGCTCTGCAGGAAGCGGAGGGTCTTGTACACGCCGGGGTGACCGCGACTAGCCGTGTCGTGTTCTTCAAACAGTATGCGCTCCCGAAGAGCTTTGTTGTCTGGTACACACAACCGCAGCTGCTGCTCGGACTGGGAACGATAGTAGAGCAAATCATCTTGAAGATGAAAATGGTCAAGTCGTGCAGTTTTGGGTAGGTCAGCGAAGTTTGAACTTAACTGTGCTGCCGGCGTAGCCGTCAACCTCTGCCAGATCGGTCCAAAATAGAAGTCGTCTTTGTACAGTCGAGCGCACTGATGCTGAATCGGTTGGGAGGGTTGGCTGCAGCGACCGTGAGCATACAAGTGAGTCGAGATGTCGTCCTTGTCGTTGTCTTCGCCGACGTTTATTAGTAACTCCGCGAGAGAAATTGTCGACGTGTCCTGTCTCCAGTCAGGATTTCGTGAAACAAAGTCAGCAACAGTGTTGTTGTTCCCTTTAATCCATCGGAAACGGGGTTGATACATACCCAGCTCGTTAAGCCACCTTGCCAATCGTTGCGAACATGTATTCTGCCTCAGGATAGACTCCAGTGTTCGGTGATCAGTACTAATCTCAAATGGCTTATCGATAAGGTAGACCTTCCAAGAACGCATGGCATAGAGGGCGGCGAGAAGTTCCTTCTCCCGCGTCGGATACTTTATCTCGGCTGTCGAAAGTTTTCGACCACCGTAGGCAATAATACACTCTTGCCCTTCGTCATCGAGTTGGTAAAGGTAACCACCTACTGCGTAGTCTGACGCGTCCATCTTCACACAAACGTTTTTGGTGAAGTCGGGATGTGCGAGAACAGGGGGATTCGAGAGTCGCCGTTTTAACTCATCAAAGCACGTACGTTGTTACTCGTTGAACTCCACAGTCTCATTGCGACTTTTGCATTTCGCGAGCTCGGTTAATGGGGCTGCGAATGCTGCAAATTCCGGGCAAAACTTTAACACATAGACGCACGTCCCCAGAAAGGATTACAGGCCATGCTTCGTTCGGGGAAGTGGCCACTGGTTGATTACACGAACCCTGTCGGGATCCATGCGAATGCCGTCGGCGCCGATAAAGTCTCCGAGGCATGGTATCTCGCCAGCGCAAAATGTGCACTTTGAAAGTTTAACATACAGCTGCTCATTCTTGCAGCGCTCCAACACCTTCTCCAATGCAGCCAAATGTTCACCCACATCGTCGGACGGCGTGAACACGAACAAGTCATCAAAATACGCCTGACAAAAACTCTTCTGGTCTGCGAATACATTTTGGATGAGGCGGTTGAAAGCTGCTGGGCTACACGATAACCCCATCGGCGTGACCAGGTACTCGAAAAGCCCATCTGGAGTCGAAAAGGTCGTGTAGGGTATATCTTGCTCGCGTAGACTAACCTGAAAAAAATCCCCATAGTAAGTTCATGGCGGAGAACATCTTATCATTCCTCATGGCGTCGAATATATCTTCCTTCCGAGGAACAGGAGCGGCCGGAAGACGGATCTTCGCATTGATTCCACGAAAGTCATGAACGATACGCCAGCCGACTGCCTTCTTTACACAAAAGGTGGGCGCCGAATAGGGCGACTTTGAGCGGCGAATGATGCCGGCCTCCAGCATTTCCCTCGTCCACTCGCGAATTGCCGTTTTCATATCTTCACTGAGTCGAAATTGTTTTCGCGCCACTGGTGCATCGTCGACGAGCTCGATCTCGGCCTTGATGTCGGTCTCGCGCGTTGGAGAAACCGCCGGGAGATGCGCTCGGAAAACGACGTTCTTGTACTTCAGTAGCAGCTGTTCTGCCGGATGACCTTTAAGAGCGTCCCAGTCTTGTGCCTTTTGGCGATCAGCTTTTGCGGAGTCCTCGAACTGTATCATGAAGCAAAACTCGTTACCCGGCGCGCGTAGCAGCTTCTTCAGCAACTTGGTGGACACGACACGGGTTGGACTGTTGTTGGATTCGTAGTCTTGGTGCATATAGAAGTGCTGGAGAACGTCGTCACTGCGTGTTTTACTCAGTCGAGGTGTGCGTGAGCGGGATAGGCCCGCTCGGCGCGCTGGCGCGTGCCTCACGCACTGCCTGAAGGAGATCTGAGAGTGATCGGTGCCGCGACATGCGATCGTTCGTGCTGTCCAGTTTATGTCTGGGTTCACTTCCTCCAGCCATGGCTACCCGAGCAACACATCCTTTCCTTCTGGGATAGGCATCACGTATACAGGTGTCTGGTACGGTGGGAACCCATCCATACTGATAGTCACCGTCGCTTCTCGCCGGGGTGTTTTGACATGCCTGTTGTTGCCGATGGTCAAAGACAACGGCTTCCGGCACAACTTCACTTGCAGGGACAGTTTCTGCGTGAGTAATGGAGAAATGGCGTTGAAAGATGAACCACTGTCAATGAAGCATCGAACTGACCGTGTGTTGATTCGAGCCTCTTGGTCCAGGTAGCAGTATAGTTTGTCTGCTTGGTAAGCCAACCTCTCTCTTTTGCGTGGTTTACGCTTTCCAGCAGGCTTTGGCGCTGCAGAAGACTTACTGCTAGAGTCCCCCACAGTTCGTTGCCCGGTATGTTGCCAACCTACCGAGCCTGGTCGTTTTGGACGAGCCAGAATCCGGTGCCGCTGTATCGCGGGCTTTCTTGCGGCACACATCTTCGGTGTGATTCTTCTTCTTGCAATACCCGCAGAACGTGGTGGAGTTGCCGTTCTTCACGTCGTTTGGAGGCTTGCTGCCGCTGATGTTGGTTCTGGCTGCCGGCTTTGCTTGCTCCTTGGCAGGAGGCCGCTCTTGAGCGGGCTTTGCATCTTCGAAACGCTGTGCAAGGTCGATTGCTTCCTCCAGCGTATCGGGAACATTCCGTGAGACATACCCACTGGTGTCGGAACGCATGTTCTGTTGGAAGAACCATCTTTTGACCACCTCAGGTTGCTCAGTGTCAACTTGGTACATTAGGTGCAGGAACTTTGACGTGTACTCTTGCTGCGACTTTCCAGGCTTAAGCTCGTACATTTTGGTCAGCGTCTTGTACTTGAAATCCTTGTCACGGTAGCGTGCGCGGATGCGTTCTTTGAAAACTTGCCAAGTTATAGGGCTTGTCCCTTGCGAAATCTTGACGTCTCTGTACCAAGCTTGGGCATCAACGCCTAGGTTGGCAAACACCATGTCTGAGAAGGACGATGAAGCCTCTTGCATTTCAGCTTGGAAGTCGGTGTAGTACTGCTCGGTGCTAAAGATCCACAACTCCAGGTCGTCGTCGTCTCTGCCCTCGAAGCGCGGTGGGTCCGATTTCTTCCGGGCCGGCCTGGGACGTGACTGGGCCTGCAGAATTTGTTAAATCTGCGCCGTCTGAGTCAGCAGTTGGCTCATTTGTGCTGATTGCTGCTGCGTCGTTTGAAGCGCAAACTGCAGCATCTGCGCCAGCATTTCTGGTGTTACGGTTGCCGACGAACCTTGCGCCGCTGATCCCGGCGTGCCAGGTGCGGGTCGTGCTGACCCCGCAGCCGCCTGGGGAGGCACGTGGCCACTCGGTGGCACATCCCAACGCGTTCCAGAGGGGTTGGTGCGCGGGCGTTGATGCGGGCGATCGTCGGCCGTCTCCGAATCCATTGCTGACGGCAGTGTTCGCTTAATAATTAATTAACTGTCACGTACTCCGCCGAAGTTGGAGCTCGGTTGATCCTTAGGTGGCGAGTTTAAGAATGAATTGATTGAATGAGGTTGCTTGCGGCTGTGCTAGCTACAGCTACTACTAAGAAGTCCTTGCTATTGGGTGCTGGATGCTAGATACTGGCTGGTAGCTGGAGAATCAGAAATAATCCACTAAGGTTGAGTCACTGGTACTGTCACATCACGCTCACGGGGGTAACGGAGAAGATCGATCCGCCTGCCGGTGCCGCTGCAACCCTTGCAAAAGAAGCCAACAAGGGCGATGACGACAATGATAAGGACGACGACAACGACAAGGACGACAACAAGGAACAATACGGATGGGGTCTCGGTGGAGGTCTTGGTGGTCTTGGTGGTCTTGGCGGCTGGGGACTCGGCGGCTGGGGTGGCTGGGGCGGTTGGGGTGGCTATGGACCCTACCGCTTCGGGTTCATGTGCGGTGGCGTCCCGGGTTGGGCTTATCCGATGGGCTACTGGAACATGTACGGTGCGGGTCTCTATGGCGGTGGGTGTGGTCTTGGCATGCCTTATGGCGGTCTCTACTACTGCTAAGGTACCGCTGCAGCCTGTGATCGAGGTGCTGGTATCGTTGATGGCCCACCTTTGGCTTGCTTTTGCTTAATGAATCCGCGAAATACATTCATTGCTCTTACTGATAAATTCCCCTTAGCTTGCATTTTTGTCACGCTTAAGCCGTTCTTCTGACCCCCACTATATTCAATCGCGCATCGACAGCTTCGAGTTCATCTCGCAATGCTAACAAACGATTCTTTGTTAGCTCTGCATCGTTTGACCCAGTTTTTGCGCTCTGCATTGTGCCAAAGTTCAGCACCAGTTGGGCGCTCTCCGCTTGAATGTCGAGGCAAAGCTGTCTGCGCCGCTCTTGTAGGTCTTCGGCACCTAATCCCTCAAGCTCCGAAAATGCTGTAGTAGATCCAGCAGAATCTCCTAGATCTCCTTCCGACACGTCTGCTTCGTTTACATTTGAAGAGCATTTCTCGCTCTGTGCAGGAAAGAGTTTTCTCGCCAGTAGGGGTTGCATCGGCGATTGAATAGTAGTGTGCCTAGACGCGTTCAGCTCGCGACGGAAGCGCTCGAAAGCGCGAAGGAAAGACGCATTATTCAGGTCAGCACTGGTGACGCTGGACCCACCAAGGAAACTCAACACACTCTCCACTTCTTCTTCCTTCTCCTCGTCGTCATCCTCATCGATCGATGGTCCGTCGAAGTTAAATCTTCGAGCAAGTACCGGAGTGGAGTACGCATCCTCGCCAAAACGGACCTGCTTTGACGAGGAAGTGTTGGATTTTTGGTCGCTCCCAGTAGTCGGCGTGGTCACGCTGCTACCGGTTGTTGGCGTCCTGTGGATCTCTTGTCGCTCGTCGGTTGTCTCTGCATCTTCAGTATCATTTAGGGATTCATGAAGTGGGGCATTCGTAGCTGCAGCAGCACTGTCAGTCGTCTCCGATTCAGGCGAACGCTCTGCACCCGATGAGGAAGGTGCGAGCGTCTCGGCCGTGGTCGCTCTCGACACGCCAAAGTTCGGATACCGCACGCGAATGGTTTGGCCATGTGGCGTCGAATCCAGCGAGGAAAAAGAGTACGCGCTTGAGCTGAATGACTCGCTGCGAGTTTCTCGGTACATGACACTGGAGTCGCTATTGGACCCACTTCCAGATCGACTCCGACGGGGCAGCTGACGACGACGAGCTTGACCATGCTGTTCTCTAGTGTGTGTTCCAGCCCTCCGACTCGAAGCTCCATAATGCAGCAATTGGTCCCGCACCTGCACCGACTTCTCCAGCTTCAACATCGTCTCTGCAAACTTCAGCTGCAGCGAAAACACGTCATTCAACGCGTCCGGCGTGTTTCGGTACCTCGGATAAGTATCCAACACTGGCGGAGGTGCAGGTCCAGATACAGGAACAGAGGCGACAGGTTGAAATGACACGCCACTTCTCGAACTCGTGAGGGTCGACACTTGGCCTCGTTGCGATGAAGACAACGGCTCCAGCGTCACCACCCCACCAATAGAATACTGGTTCTCCTCACTATTCCCCATAGTCTGGTTCTGTCTCTGCTGCGTTTCCTGTACTTCTTCAGTCTGTGCTGTATTGATTGCGGCATCGGCTGCTGTGTCCTGCTCAATCTGCCGCATTATCTCTGCTCGCTGCTGCTGTAGCTCTGTGACCGCAGCCTGCCACGCTGTTCTGTGTCTGCTAATTTCATCATGTTGCTGTTCGTCATTCTCCTGTCTCTGTATATCCTGCTGCAACTGCCTCTCGAGCTCCCGTCGTCTCTGGGAAGCCGCAGCCAGCTCCTGTGTCAATTGGCGTCTGTTCCATCGCGTGGGGCGACGTCGGGAGCGTCGTGTTGCGGCGTCTGAGGTGGCTGAATGGATGTTGGGTGCTGTGTCGTCGTCGGGGTTGATCGGGTCTACGCCTAGACGCGCCAGAGTGCTCTGCAGCTCTGTCTTGAGCGCGTGCAGCTCCAGCGCGTACGACGCCAGCATTGCTGCAAGTGTCGCTTTGAATTTGAACCAATGGGAGAGAAAAGCGCGGGAAGCTCAGGATTTGTGTGGTATACATAGTAAAACGTAGACGATGAAAAATCCGCTGTACTAACTTACAAATGCACTCCGCGTCCTTGAAGCTCTGCTTCAGTACGTAGCTTGGCTTCGTCCTCTCCTCTAAATGTCCTCTGCGTAGATAATAGATCTTCCTGTGACTTTCGGCCAAGTATGGCGCCGCCAGCCAGTAGAACCAGGCAGTGTCTCGACTACCAACTCGGCGCGATCAAAAAACAAATACAGCAGCAACCTTGAGTGGGCGTCTATAGTCGCGGGTAGAAGGGCTTGATGCCGAATTGCACCACCGTCATGAGTCCAGCACCCATAGCTCCAGCCAGAACTATAGCCTTGGGGCCAGCCGTCGACTTGTAGAACACGCCTGTGGCCGCTGACGCCAGGATCGGGGTCACCTGGTCGAACTTGACGATGTTCTCGATCTCTGCCGAGTCTGCCACGTACTCGAACGCTTTATAGATCATAGCTACACCATAAAAAAAACGCACAAAAATCGTCAATAAAAGCTCAAAACCACACACAAAACTGCACCAACTTACCCAGACACCCGAGTGCGTTGCCAGCCTTGGAGCCACGCGTGGCAGCGCCATTCATAAGCGAGTTCATCCTAATTTTAAACTTGGTGCTGGGCGAGCGCGCGAAGCCCTTCAGCGCTCCGTAGGCGCCGCCGCCGATGATGCCCGAGAAGTAGGCGGTACCGCACGAGCCGCTCATCTGCTCCATGAAGGGGCGACCAGCCTTGTCGTAGTCCAAATAGTCAGCGTCGTCGTCGTACGCGGCCACGCCGAACACCGGCGCGATGGAGCCAATGTCGATGCTTCCCGACGGGATCGTGGGGAGAACGGGAAACTCGAGGCCGCTGGTTGCCGACGAGTCGTAGCTCGAGCCCGTGGCGGACGAGCTCGAGTCCTGCCACCGGTCGTCCGAGTTCCAGCTGCTCATGCTACTGTGTGTGCGGGATCTGCTAGCGAAAAGAGGGAGGTGACGCACAGAGGAGCTCTGCACTCTCTACGGTGTCTTGCACTTCTGCGGCTGTCGTGGGAAGGGATGGCCGAATTCGGTTAGAATGGTGTGGGCCACATAAAATTAACCGTTTCAGAAGAAAAATGAGTGTCTAGATTTAGAGCATTCTATTTCAATTTTCAAACTTCAAAAAAAACATTCTTCAACAAAAAAAGCGCAAACCTTATCCGCTCATTTTGATTCTGCTCCACTAAAATCGTTTGCACTTTTCCGAATAAAAAGCAGTTTGTTTTGGCATACGAGCGACTTTCCGCCCCGCATAGTGAAATCCAATCAAAGTGAGCGGAAAGTCGTGCGCCAAAACAAAGCGCTTTGTTTTTAAAGTTTTGAATTCTCAATTATAGACTGAATCCGAAAAAAACGCGCCAAGCCCATTCTCGAGAATCAGAAGTCTCTACGATCCGATGTCTGAGGCGGGGGGACTCTCGACGCTGGATGAAGAAGGTGTCGTCCTCCATCGCCCACTGTGACGCGAGCTCGACGTGCAACAGCTTATGGCGTTGCTTTGTTTGCTCGTACTTGCAGTTACAGACACGAGCCTGCCGACGACTTCGGTTAGCTCGCATGCACGGAGGTGAGGAAGGTTTCAAAGGCGAGAAAGCCTTCTCAGAAACAGGCATGGGGTGAAGTGACTAGAGGCAGTCGAAGACTCCTGTCTTCTCGTCCCGGGAGAGGTCAACGAGCTCGTGGGTAGTGAGAAGATCGTGAAACATGAGGACCAGGACAAGGTCCCTACGAAGACGTCTGGACAAAGTACTTCGACTCCAAGGAGGACTTGGCGCTGCCCAAAGGAGACGGTGCGTTGGCTGGCGATGCTCTACGTCGTCTAGCAGAGGAATGCGTCCCGCATTGGCGTTTGCTGTCGCACTGCTTAAAGACGGGCCTGCTACACGTTTCACGACCTGGTGCCTCGTGACGGTAAGGAGACCTGCATCCTACGACGCGGGCTTAAACTTGACTTCACCGCTGCGTGGCAACAATTTCCGGACTACACCAGTTGCCGTCGCCATTTGGTTCCAGTCTGGCGCGGTGCACTCGCTGTTCGAGTTGTCACGCACGGACAACGTGCCATATCTGGTGGGGGTGCAATGGTGTTCGATGTGGTGGAGGGATTCTCGCTTCTCGCTAGCAAGATGGTAATGGCCAAGCGGGCAGCTGAAGTGCTTGTCCTGCTCGCACAGTCGTTTCTTTTCATGAAGAGCTTTGACGAAAATCTGTTCCGCCGAATGTTCAAAGAGGATAACTCTTGAGTCCCAGGACAAGCTCATTAACATGCAGCCCTTCAAGCTGCGAGCTCTCAAGTCGTAGCTGTACCTGGACTGCCAGCTCAACGGCCGACCCAACGAGTTCAGGCAAATCGATGTGTACGGCTCCGGTCTTCGTCGAGGTATCGGTCGATCAAAGCTTCGATCCCGTCCAAGTTAAAGAAGCTTGAAGACGGCTGGTTGGACTGGAAGGATGACCTGGTTAGCAGTGCGAAGTACTGGCGCGGTAAGCGTTGTTGTATCGGTCTCTGTAGTGAGTGAGGCGCTTTCTAATTGATGCTTAAGTCCAACGCGTTCACTCCACGACAATGCTTGCCGCTGGCCTCAATGGGACTCGTCCTTCATATTACAAACGGATGCACCACCAGCTCCTACCTGCTGCATGAGATTCTCCCTCCGCTTCCGAGACACGATTCTTGGTCAAGTTAAGCTCGAGAACCAGAACCACGCGCTTCCGTTCACGCGTGGCGAATACCAACAGACGATTGACACTGTAGTATGAACCAGCCCGCAGCTTCTGGTGACCGCTGACCTGCACCAGCCGAAGAAGCCTGTTTCCATTATTGCTATGCATGAGCACATTTCGAGGTTAACGCGGCGTTTGCTATATGTGCCAGGCGATCCACGGCCCGCATCCTTCGTTCGTTCGACTTAAAACCTGCCTTCGTACCGAGGGACTACTAACCGTATACTACTGAGACCAGACGCCCCACTGCTCTACGCGCCAGCTTACTTCTTCTTGCCGAAGCTACACAATAGACAGACAAGAGCAGTTAGCATGTCGTTCAACAAATATGCACCATAGCGTCAGCAGTACGTACGAGGACTGGTCCGTGTCGTGCAAGATGTTGAGCAGCAGCGAGTCCGAGTTCAGGTACACCTTGTTGGCCGAGCGCGAGATGACTGTGGCGATCTCCTTAGCAGCGTCCAGACGACGCAGCTGCACGAAGGCCGGGTTGTTCTTGATGGCCTCACCCACAAGCTCGGCCGACTTGGACACACCGAGAGCGCGAATGACCGTGCTCTTCTTCTCCTGAATGGCGCGCTCCACGATGAAACGGGCACGCTCGGCGTCCTGCTGCGCCACCTGCTTAGCCTCAATAGCGGCCGTGTACTCGGCGCCGAACGTCAGGTGGATGATAGACACATCCTCCAGCATGATGGCGAAACGGTCCGCGCGACGCTTCTACTCGACCACCAATGTATCATATCACCACCATCAACATTAAACACTAAGGCACAACCTATCGTAATATCCATTGCAGCACGTACCAGGTTCTCAATAATGAGACGTGACACGTGGTCACGCTGGAAGATCAGCTCGGCGGCCGTGAACTGGGCCACCACCTGCTTGGTCACCTCGTTCACAATCGAGGGCAGCACCTTTTCGTCGAAGTCTGCAACAAAAAAGTCAGTACAATGCTCTACTTCTCTCTAACGCATTGCAATGCAAAACTCACCCGTGCCAAGGTTCTGGTAGAGCCACTGCAGACGCGCGCGGTCGGGCTTGGACAGCACACGGATGGAGATGTTGATCATCTGCAGGTCCTTGGTGCCCGTGAGCGACGCGTAGGTGCGCGGACGCGTGCGCACGTCCATGATCAGCGGGCGCTGAATCCACGGGATCACGAAGTGCGTGCCCTGCTCGATCACCTGGGAACCGACGCCGTCGATACGGCTGTAGACCACGGCACGGTGTCCAGGCGGCACGTTGTAGATGGACAAGTAGGCGCCGTAGATGGCGGCACCCGTGAAGACAGCGACCTTGACCAGAGCGGTCGCCGGTCCCTTGCTTCCGGGCGGCATCTTCATGTTCTTCATGTTCTCCATCGCGGCCTTGCCCTTCTCCATGATTGAGCTTGGTGGTAGCTTACTTAGCTCCCCCTCAAAGTCGAAAGTCTAGGCTCTTCCTGGCAGCCACACGGTTGGGCTCACTGCTGCAACATTCAGCTTTAACTTGAGCTTTGTAAGTTCTTGCAAAACCAAGGCGATCACGAATGTCGCTCGTGGTACATGTTGCACCAGCGGATTGGAATGATGGTAGACATTACAGCCAATGAGCAGATTAGCGTGATTTCATCCAATAATAATAGATCAGTTCGTCGATTGGCTATAAAAAGTATTTGTATTAATTGCCACAGGTAATTCAATCACCTCTCGCAGGCACCTTCTGACTGGCTGAAAATCCCATCTCCACAAATCTGATTGGCTAGTCAATATTGGTGGTTGGCTGGTGCAGGAGCTCCTGGCCCATTGTGGTCTTCCAGCCCCCGACGGCTCCACTCCCATCGCATTCGCCTGAAAAAGAAGTCACGAAAAATGCCGAAGATTTCGCGCCACCGCAACTACCGTAAGACGTACCGTACGCCTTCGCGTGCCTTCGAGAAGGAGCGTCTTGACCAGGAGCTCAAGCTGCTGGGCGAGTACGGTCTCCGCTGCAAGCGTGAGATCTGGCGTGTGCAGTACGCGCTGTCCAAGCTGCGTAAGGCCGCTCGTGAGCTTCTGACGCTGGACCCCAAGGACCCCAAGCGTCTGTTCGAGGGCTCGGCCCTGCTGCGCCGCCTCAAGCGCTTCGGTGTGCTCGCCGAGGACGAGAACGAGCTCGACTTCGTGCTGCGTCTGAACGTGCAGAAGCTGCTGGAGCGTCGTCTCCAGACCAAGGTTTTCAAGCAGAACCTGGCCAAGTCCATCCACCACGCCCGTGTGCTGATCAAGCAGCGCCACATCCGCGTGGGTAAGCAGCTCGTGGACGTGCCTTCTTTCCTTGTGCGCATGGACTCGGAGAAGCACATTGACTTCGCCGTCACGTCGCCCTACGGCCAGGGCCGCCCCGGCCGCGTCGCCCGTCGTCGTGCTGCTCAGCGCGCTGCCGCCGGCGGCGAGGAGGACGAGGAGTAAGCGTAGCCTTTTTTGTTGCTATGACTTCGTGCTCTGGGTCTTTTTAGGGTTGGGTTGCTACGGTCGAGTAATGCAGGCAACAGGATCATTTCGCGACGCGTGGGCAGCCAGCTTCTGACTTTGTTTCTCGGGGGAGCCCGGTAAATAAAATATCATGCGAATTTGGGGACTTCACAACACATTCGCTCTCTTGTGTTTTGCCCTTGTCAGGAGAAGAAGAGTACTGCAACGCGTCTTATTACAGGTTATCGACAGGTTACAGCGCAGTTGACGTGACAGGTTCTTTTCCCGGCACTATTGCTACGCTGTGGTTAGTACAATTTGAAGGTGGTAATCATCGCTTGGCAGGCAGGTGAAGTACATGCAAGCGCAGCTCTTTTGACTCAACGGTATTAATTCGGGCTTACACATACTCACTGTGCGTCTTACTCCGCTGCACTTGCCATGGTCAGTACATTGTCCTTGGCTCGCTGCAGCTGGTCTTCGGTGACGCCTCTCGCCGGTGGAGCTGTCAACGCTGCAATCTGCTGATTGAAATCACTGGAGCGAGCGAACGCGCGTGTGCTGTGGTCGCACACGAAGCAGCCCAAAGTGCGGTTCAAATCTCCTGACTCCACAGCCTCCGCGCTCTTCCACATTCGCATCTTCTCCTCGAGACACGGCAAGTGGTAACAGTGTCCACACTCAAACACGCACGCGTGAACTGTTTCCATGCCTGAAGACGGCGCACGAAGCAATTCGCTGCAGATTGCACACGCCTTCTTGGCTGCCACACGCCGTCCACGCTTGTGCGCGGCCACTTGTCGGTGCAGAAGCTCCACGCGGTCGTTATCGAACACCTTCCGAGAGCCAATACACAAGTTTTGCTGGTAGCAACACACAGATTTTAGTGTACAAGAACGACCAAAGCTTCAACTAAAGCGACGTACCTGTAGGCGGTAGTTGGTGATGATGGCAATTAATTTTTGCTTGAGGTTCTCGATCTCCATGTCGTCAGGGATCTATAACGGACAGTTCGTCATTCCAGAACCGTTAAGATACGTCAAAAGAACCCGTAACAACATGCTACGTACCTTGCGAATAAGCTTGATGGGGTCAATTTTGTGCTGAGAGGCAAATCTCAGCAACTCCTCGACGTTGTCCTTGCTGGTTAGACTCAGATCGATGAGGTAGTCCCACAAACCTTCGTCATGGTCCTGCACGAACTGGATGGCCTGGTTGATGTCACCACGTTGAGTTAAGATCAGATCCAGCGCCTTCTTGTGCTGCCCCATACGACCGAGGATGTAAATCATCGTGTCCCAAAGCGGAGGAGAATGTTCGCTGCAGTACTTGTAGGCCTAGTAAAATAAAACTCATAACAGTAAATAAAAAAATCACCAAGAATTCCGTTAATAACACACCACTCACCTTCTCCAGCGGCACAAAGTTGCTGGTCTGTAGGAACTTGAGCAGGAAATCAGGCGCGTATTGGGCATACAATGCGACCTGCTTTTCGTGTAAAGCCGAGTAAATCTCCGAGTTGTACTCGCCCAAGCGGTGTAGTACAAGTTCGTGCAGATAAGTGTGCAGCAGCTCCGGCTCGCCTTCCAGCTGCGTCACAATGTCGCTGATCTTGAGCTGCTCGGTCTGGTTCACGAGCATCCGCACTGCAATGGCCTTGTCGATCCGCATGAGATTAACCACCTTGTTAGCAACGAGCGACCATAACTGATGCTCGGTGATCAGCTTGAATGCAAAGTCCTTGTTGGAGCAGAACTCGCCTTGACTCAAGTAAATACGCAGCGCATGGTCGTACTGCTCCGTAGCTGTGTACAGCTCTGCTAGAGCCTCCATCAAGTACATCGTCTCGACACTGAGGCGTTCAGCGTCAGCTTCAGCAATGCGTCGTCGCCTCACAACTGTTTCTAGCTGGTTAATCCATGCCTGGGCGTCATACAGCGGCTCAAACACATGCGTCGTCTCTGTATACTCCGGTGCAACAGAGGTATCACTCTCTGCCTGTTTCTTCACTACTGGAGTGTCCTGTCGCCTTGGCTTGGGCCATTTCCGGATGAGTTCGAGGAGCTGGCCTGGATCTGAGTCTAGAAAGTGCTTTAATACCATCTCGTACTGCACCTTGGGCAACCGCGGACTGGCTGTAGGCATGTACCGCGCAATAGCACTCAGTTGTCCTCGCTGCGCGAACACATAGACATATTTCTCCCATAGTTTAGCGTACTCTTCACCGCCAGCGATAAAAAGGCGGTGAATCTCCTCTGCGGTTTTCTGGAATAGCTTCTGACGCAGTAGATCTCCAAGGTACGTCTCCGTAACATCCGCAAGCACCACGCGGCGAAGAGCACGAGGGTCATGTAGCGCCACGTCGAGTGCTCGATCGTACTGTTTTCTTGCCAATGCCCACTGTACACGGTCATCAGCATCACGTAGACGACAGATAACTACGTCTTTCGGGGTGCACACGTAGGCAAGCTGTCCATACCCGGCGTCATAGATCGAAGACGGGTCGGTCGACTCCAAATCCGACGGTTGTGCGTGAGCATAGCGAAGAGTAGGCATCATATAATCCGACGCACGTAGTCGCTGGTATCCTTTGAGATTCAGTAAGTCTGCACTCACTTGTTTGCCGTCCAGCCGCACGACATGAACCTCAGGATACGGCATCTCCCCGCTCTCTCCTTCGCCATCAATTCTCGCAGACTTAGACATCGGTGGCCCTGTGAATGATCCGGATCCTGGCGGACGGAAGGCCAGCACCGACACGACCGAGCCACCACCCCATGGACTGATACCAGCAACGAAGAAGTCGAACGTTAGTAGAGCCACTACTTCCGCTGTTATGGTACCGGATTGATGCTCCACAGCGTCCAACGCAGTAGCGGAAGTTGGCGATGCAGGCTGATCGGAGTGTCCTTTCTTGAATGTCACTACACGTAAGGTATGTGCCCACGCAACAAGTAGAACATCGTTGCCCTGCCACTCCAGATGACACCTACAAAGCTCCATTGGTGGGCAGTTTGGCGGTCGTTCAATGTACGTCACGCGCTGATCGTTCTCCGAGTCGTAGACCTTCACTCCCCAGTCGTTGGCCCACGCCACCAGTCCGTCCTTCCAGCGGATAAGCTGCACTGGACCTTCGCCCTCGTGGACAGTACTCTCCTTGTCAATGATCCAGCCTTTCTTGTTGATTATCAGTTGTCCGCTCACTCCACCACACGCGAAGCTCTTCTCCCTTTTCATAGCGTATCTGTCCTCCAACTCCACGGCGTATACTGCACTGAAGTAGTTGTAGATGTTCACCTCTCCCCCTGTACTCGACACGGACATTTGTCTCGCCTTCTCTGTGTTCTGGTTGTTAACATGCTTGTTTCCACTGATATCACTAGCTCCTGACGCTCCAGCAGTCGGGAACAATGTATAAACGGCCACAGTGCCGTCATCCGAGCAGGACGCGATAAACTGACAAAACAGCATAAAAAAACGTTAGAAAACCCGGGATTAGGCCCAAATTTCACCTTCTTGTGGCTCGTTACCTGGCCCGTCTCATCGATGCACACTTGGTTGACTTTCTTGTAGTGTTGATGCAAGCGGCGGATGAACCGGCCGTCCAGCTCCAATAGCAACACGTTGCCTCCGTACGTGCCGGCACATACGAAGTTGACGTGCAGCGCGATGCAACTGAGCGAGTCGTCCTTGAAGATGGCGTGGAAGTGGCCGCCCACGCGTTCGTACTTGAGCAGCGGCTCCTGCGGCGTTGCTGGCTCCTGTGTAAGAATAAAACATATTGTATGGGAGAGATTTTGATTAGCATCACGTTTTCTCTAATTTATCGACGTGGAGGGCGTTGATTGGAGTGGGGATTGCACGTATAGGGGTGGAGAGATGAAGACAGAGGCGGAGTGCGTACCTTGGTCTCCTGGCTGTCGCTCTCGGGTGCGGCCGACGACATGGTGGCGCAGCGATCTTCCCAGTCTAGTGTCAAAGTCGCGAGGTTATCAGGATGGGGTGGTGGTGCCACTCGGTGATTGGATAAAAATGTATAGTCGACTGAAAAAAGTTGCAGTAGATCTCCACCGCAGTTTATCTCAAAATTACAAGTTGTCCGAAATTTTTACAGAATATCACTGCTAAATTTTCTGCTCGCAATGGCGTGCTCCAATCACTGATGCGTAGATCTGTCAATTTTTCACTTATCAAAACATAACATCAATATTATAATAAACAACCAATCACCCAATATACTGCTCGGCCATTGCGCAATCGACTGACAGGGTGATCTCGCGCCAACAACAGCATTGGCGCCAAAACGAGTGGCCACAGCAGCACAGCGTGCTTCGTGAAAGCCGAAACTTAGCTCAATTACCATGGCCACTTCTCATTTTGCGCCCTGCCGTTCATACCCCCGTCAATCTCCTCCGTTTCCATGCGTATTAATAGTGCTGCCTGTCACCATGCTGCACGGTCTGCTGGCCAATGATGCAAAGCGTGTGTGCAGGCTGCCTAGTGACCATAATATGTGAGTAGCGTTTGGACAAGATAAAATTAAGCGAGCCTAAGCAAGTGTTATCCGAGTCCAGAAAGAGGTGTATACCACTATGTCCCGATCTGGCGATAACATGGAGCAATATTTGGATGAGCTGGAAGACTTGAGTCGCAAGCTTGCAAACATGAACGCCATCATCTCAGATGGTGAGATGGGGAATGTCATCTTACAAGGTGTGGAGTCAGCTCACCGAAACGTCGTTCGGCTCTTCAACTCACCAAGCATGGTGGGAGCTGGGAACCTTGAGCCAAACCTTGATGTGGCACTGAACACGCTGCGTGGTGAAGCGGAAATGGACAAATGCATTACGTATCACGTCAAATCCGATGACGAGCAACCGGTGAAGGCCATCCAGACGAAGCCATGTGACAACCAGCAGACACAGAAGAAACCACCGGCTGGTGGCCCCTCAGGGAGCCGTTGTCATAGCGGTCGGAATGGCAGCAAAAACTCGGATTTGCTTTTGTTGCAACAAGAAGGGTCATCTCCGTTCTCAGTGCTACGCTTATAAGGCACACCAGAAGAAGGTGGCTGCTAGTGATAGTGGGTACATTCGGGGAAGAAACACGGGGACAGTGTCAATTTGCGTTAATGCAACGTTAAATTGCTTCAATAGCCTCCATAAACTTATTAATATTGTCTTTATGGAGGCTTCTGGAAGGATTGATGTCATAGCCTTCAAGTTCTCAAAATAGGAGGTGCTCGCAAGATATCACAGTGCTATTTTTGCAATATGTAACGTCTTTGAGAGCTCAATACCTAGTCGAAATGAGGTTCCTTGGGGCAACAGATAATAACACGACAAGCATCTCTAGGGTCTTCATTGGGAAGCCGGAATATTAGGATTGAATCTGAAATGCCCTCACCCCCTCCTTGCCATAAAATGGCAAAACAAGCAACGTAAGAGCAATGTTAATAGGGCCCTAGGGCAACAATAACAGGCACAAACGCTGCGTCAGCTAACATTGCAGGATACACTTCGGGGCAAGGGCGTATCTAGGCCCATTTGTTGGAGATTCCGACCCCTTTTTGTTCGGTTTTGTCCTGGTTTTGGGACTATTTTAAACCATTTTCCCGACCCCTGCCCCCCCCCCCTCTCTATTATCTTAAGGCTCGATACGCCCCTGCTTCAGGGGTTGATCGCCTTTTTATGGATCTAATTCCGCCACAATACATGTAGCTAAAAACGCGATGATACATGTGCGGCGAATACTCTCTTTTTTTGGGTCTACCTGTTGGGCTACATGTGTTGAGTTCAGATTGGTGCTGAACTTATATAGCTCTTTATAGGTCAAAGGTAGATCTGGTCAAACTAGGTCAGTTACATGAAATAACCAACCGTGTCTCAAAAGAATACGATCGTGCGTACGAACAACAAGCGAGCTGCCAGTCATTCAAATGGCTAGCTCAAAAGAGCCGATTTCTCCTACAGCTGGTCATTCCGCAAATGACAAAGTCAAGTAAAAGTCGAACAAGTCTACTACCCTCTGTAGACAGAAACCCGGAGTGCGGACGACGCCAACCTCTACAACAGGACCCCGAAGACCCGCTGGAGCTGCTCGAAGTGTGATCCGCGCCTCATCGAAGCAAGCTATGCTGAACACAAGTGATATTGTGTCCGAGCTGTTTTATTTCAATACATATATTAACTGACCCTTTGTTTTCTTTACTGATTATCGTTTATAGATATCTACCCACCCAAGAAGTGCTAATACAAGCCAATATTTTAGTGAATCTCAAGTTGTTTTGTTGATTTCCTTTATTGCATTGCGCAACTATGGTTTCGTTTCAGGGTAATTGAACGGACGACTAGGCTGGGTATTCCAGTCATCATTATGTAATATTGTGGTGGTATTGCTGTAGTCGAAGAGCGTGGGTATGTAGTCTAATGGCGTAGATTTCCTGTAGCTTGTTGGCATGATGTTGTTTTTAGCATTTTGAAGTGAATAATTGCAAACACAGTCGCTTCCACTTTATATGCATTTAGAAACCTCTTTATTTACAGTTTTGCTACTGTTCAAAGAAACAGATAATGTAGCTACGGAACTCATTTGTATTCGCCTTTATATTAGCCGTAAGCTAGTGGCAAGCTGCACTTAAAGACGTCTTGCACGGTGCTGACTGCGCAGATCGCGCTGGAAGCGCGACAACATCGTCTTGGTCGAAATGGTCGACTGCCTCCCAAGCGGGCTCCCACTGGACTTGGACCTGCAGCTCTCTTTCGACGAAACGCTAGTCCAGCAAAGCCCTTTAAGGTTACGATACTTCCGTATCAGCGGGAAAAACCCGAGGTCGGTTGGGATTTTCGGCCCTGCGGGCTGGTGTCGGGAGACGGCTTATTGGAGAGGGAGGTGGAGTCGTGGCTTGAGCAGGGAGATCTGATTCTTGGGCTGTCGCGATAGTAGACGCGTCATCAGCTACTTGAACTTCATTGTTTCCTCGCAGAAATGGCGGGTTTAAAAATCCCTCAAGGTCTTTTTCGAAATCCTTTTATGAGGTACTTGATCTAGAATTGCAGTAGCCGAATCCACCAGCTCATCCAGGCTGCCTGAGTTTCGAGCTTGCAAATAGGACGGCTGCGCAGGTAGCGGCTTGTCGCGTCGGATGTAGTGAGTCTTTGTGTGTAGGTACTGCACACAAGTACTTCTAAAAGCTTTACGACCCGACATCAGCAGATGAGGCAGAATTGTAAAAGGCAAATGCAATGCTAGGACTAACAGCAAAATCTGCAGGCTACCTATTTGGTTGGTGTAGGTTCACTATAAAATAACTCGCTTTTATTATGCGTGTCCGTGGCTCATCCCTATTGACTCAAATGATAAAAACTACATAAACTATGCTATATAAAAATCAAGTCAAGAGCTACTTTCCATTTCATAAGACATCAAACCGCATGAAATTGGATCACTTGCTCATTTTTCGGGGAATACGAAGTAATTTGGGATAAGGGGATATGGTACAGCATAATAGGTAAGCTACAGAAAGTTTGTACTTAGTTGTAGTTTGGCCATTTGCTGCTATACTACGGTGTGACATCAAAATAAGCATGATGCACACGCTCTATCATACATTGGGGCACTATAACGAGCTAGCAAGTATATTAGTGGTAACTTGTACGATTAATATTTATGGTCATTTGCTGGTACACTACGATGTGACAACAAAATATGCATGCTGCAACAAGTTTTAGATACAGCTAGCATAGTAATGAGCTTGCAAATATATTTGTGGTAACGATAGGATTTGTACGAACATATTACATTTATTTTCTGGTAATGTGCTGGCATTTTTAATACGTGCATTATCACGAGTTAATTTTTACGCTCCATGCAAATTTGTAAAAGGTTAAGTTCACAATATAACTATACCTTTATGTACTATAGGAAACACTGTAACTTTAACATCATTTTCAACAAAATAGATATATCCAGCCTTTTACAAAGCAATTAACATGAAGCTCAATCGATATGTATATGATTATCATTTGTAAAATCACAGCTAAATCGTTATGTGGCATAGCAGCAGATATTCCACAAACTTCAATATATTGAACAGTCGACATACATTTTTTATCTCTAATTTCACAACAGTAACTTATTGTATTCTTTGAATTTATCCAACTTGCATAATTATGTACGGTGCCGAATTATGCCGGGTGCAGAAGTATATTTCACCTTAAAATATAATATTGTGAGAGTATATATTTGGCTGATTTGTTTGCTTTATGTTGAGCTGAGGAATATACAAAGATTTCGACCTCATGCCCTTATGCAGCAATTCAAACATAGATTGCTTCTTTGCCATCACCTCACACATACTTTCCTCTCTTCTACTCAATTGCTTTCAAGATGCGGGTCCACCATGCGCTATGTAAGTTTGCAGAGACGGCCGGCAGCATATTTGCTAAAGAATACGTGAGAACCAGACGCGATCTAGACGACATCCAGAGAGTATCAAGTGACACAAAGTGGTTATGCAGCCGCGGGGGGGGGGCTACCTTTAAGGAAATTACGGTTTGCCCTGCCCGCTCTGCACAGATAGAGTTGATGCTCAAGACTCCCGATTTCACTTATCCGTTTTCAACGTCAGCGGTGTACGAAATCACAATACACAGATTTCGGATACATACAATCGTCGGTTGAATGGAAAACCAGACGCATCGCGTGGAAGTACACATCATATTGCTTCGACGTACAAAGTACGAAGGCACAAGGATAGTAACCTTTTGTCCCGCGATTGTACGTTGTGAACACAATACACTGTTTGAACCGGGCCGGTACACATCAAAACGTTCCATCCACAAACGCCGATGTCTTCTAGCATGTAGAGTAAGACGGGATGGCCCCAGCCAATAAGACGTTTGCTTATCTTGTCAGTTTTGTCGTAATATGAATAGTGAAAGAGAAGGAAGTTGGTCTCTGATGCAGTACCGTCGTCGTTAAGAACTTGGGACCAGGGAGAGACTTCAATATGGCCATAGACGGATCCTCCAAACTCTTCTGCCCGAACATGATTAACGTCTTTAAGCATATTATCCCGTGTCATTCCGATCAAAGCAATACTTCTGTTCTGGGATTGATAAAACTTTGCTCGCACCATCTCCCAAATCGAAGATCGGGTTGCTGTCCTAGCGATCGACATTCTGTCCACCTCGCGTTTTATAGCAACAGTGACGTCGCGTGTAACACTTGGTGCATTATGGTATCTCAAGCAAAACGTCCACACGTATGAGGTACAAAGTTTGTGTACCGCTGAAGCCGCTTCACATAGTCACATTTTCCCTTGCATCCAGTTAGATAGCTTGTTCAACGACTTGTCCGCGCGAATGTACGTGTATCCCCCAATCCATCTAGTTGTTCTACCGGTTCGACGTCGGAGGTTATGGTGTCAGCGTCTTCATTTGCTTCGACCGTAGGCCGCGGATCAGTACGGCATCCACATCGTCAACATCACTAAATCTGAACTCGTAGTCGTTGTCGAAATTGGTAATGTCATTAGCGGAAGATTCGCTAATCGAGTCATCTGTACTAGATACAGGGTTCAACAGGAACTCCATCGATACACGTGCAGAACTGGTCGGTAAGAGGACCTCAGTTGGTGCTGTGACGGGTTGGGAGGGATTGCTTGGTGTCGCTGACAATGATCATATTAGACTTATCTGGTCTGTTGTAGCATCTTGACACAATAAAACTTACCGTTTGCATCACTAGTTCGTTGATCTTGCTGAGGTCGCGTCGCAATGGGTGCTTTATGTGCATGTAATGAACGCGCTTGGAGTCGAGCTGATCGACGCAGGCGCCTTGACATTATGGCTTGGACAAACAGTGCGACGACACTGCGGCCACGTGTGGAAACCTTGCATTGAGCCCAATTGTGGCACAAAGTACTGTCCGTTTCAATACCGGTATAGCTTATGAGCGCTCGTTACACATCTATAAGACACATAATTATACTGAAACTCCTTACACTAAATATGCAGTTAAAAATAATACCCTTGATTTTTTTTTACTAGAGTGCAGATTTGTAATACAGGTGACATTCTAATTTGTCACTGAGAATTCCTCATTAACACTTGTGATTACAGTGTGTCGATATTTGTTTAGTTTCCATTTTACCTAACTGGCCCTGATCTACCAGTGGACTGTTTTGCGCTCTTCCGCTGAACTTCACCCGGTGAATTCAAATTTTGCAGATGCAGTTGTTCCAACGCTACTTTACCGATTAGCTAGCTTACAATTTCTAACACGTAAAGCGCCAAATGTAATATCATCACCAGTTGTTCCGGTGAAGTTATCCTTCAAGGTGAATTTCAGGGGGAAAAGATGAAAAATGTTGACTGTGTGTGCTTTGTCGTTGGCAGACCAGGTTGCTGTTATCAACGTGAACTTGGCAGTGGCCGCAGCAATAGGTACATGTAGCTACATGTAGTGGCACAAACGAAAGACTCATCTGTGATCAAACCAACATATTTGGAGCACGACGTTTCCCAGTAACTACTAATAGGTTGCAAGCAAATACGCTGTGGGCCGGGTGGGCATTATTAGAAAGGCGGGATGGCAGTTGCAGCTAACTTCCGCTGCGACGGACAGTGACGATGAGCGTGCGCTATGACTCAGCAGACTCGCGAACCGTGATCAGCCGAATATACTCAAGGATTTGTCAAGTACGGGCCCGTGTGGCTGACCTGGATTCAGTCGCTTCAGACAACTGGGCGACAAATTACTATCAACAGGAAAGATTTCGTCGAAAGGAACAGGGGTGGAGAACTTTGTTACACCCGTCTGTCTTTGGGGCTTGTTTAGCCATCTTCGGCCGCACCATAGTAGGACCAATCGTGCTGCTGTTGCTGTTCACCGCTACCAACTATCTCTCACCAGACGCCACATTCCTTATCACGTCTGACAACAGCTTCTTCGCGTTTACTGAGAAAGATTTATCGATGGCTGGTGGATGTACCGATTGTCTGGGGACCTGCAAAATCGTGCTCTTAACGTATGCAATGTACAACAAAGTATCTCTCACCAGTGGGCCCCCTTTCACAGCCTTTACCGGCATACCCCCAACAGATTCGCTGTACAACTTTAGTTCTCTCGGTGCTGATGCGATCGCGCTTGGAGAGTCTCTGGATGCCAGTGACGCGCTATGTCAAAGTAGCGTAAATGAGTGGGGGTCAGCAATGAATGTTCTAACTGGAACTGCTCAGCAAGTCATGGATGTCATCACCACACTCAACCTCAGTATTTCTCTGCAAACACGACGAGAGCTCGAGATTGGAGTCGAGCGTGCTAAGCAGTGCGTAACTACGTGGAGTATCATGGCTCTTCCGCGATTGTTCTTGTATCCGATTGAATTAAACAGCACCGGATTCGGCGAGATCCCCGCAGTGGCTATCAACATCGCTCCTGATGTGACCGAGTGCCGTCCAGACGTTCCCATGGACTATACTCTTCTCGGTTCAAAGTTGGCGTTAGATACCAACGGTCGAGATTTGCTGGCTGTGGTCCCTGAAGCTCTGACATTATTTCCATACAGCTTCAACAGTAGCATGACTCCAGTCTCACGCAGAGTCAAAGCCTCAGAGACAAAATACGAAGTTAATTCTGTCCTAGAACCTTTGCTACATGCATACTATGGAGCCTGCCGGGTGCACGAGGTGAATTCTACAGGCGTTTTCATCGAAATTACATGCGAGATCTCCGAACACTGGGCCAGTTACGGACTAATGGTACAATCTCCAGACGACATGCCGTTGTGCAGCACTAGCGATGTATGTATTCACAACTACTACAACTCACAGTGGGAATGGGTGAGCGAAATCTCGGCAGCAAAACCGAATCGAGTCGCTATGTACATGAACACCTTCAGAAGTCGATATGCCGATAAAGTGGGTATCAGTGTCCTACCAGGTATAGTTGTCATGCAGATCTTCATCATGGGAATGGTTAGTCTTTACGAAGTGATGTCACACAAGCGATCCGTTTTGCTGACTCAAATTTGGGCGTATCGATGCCAAAACGGCAAAACTCAAGTGGTTTATCTCGCCGAAGTTGCCTATCACCTCATTTACAACTCGGATTTGTACTTGCTCGGGTTCTCCACGGGCACGCTGACGACCGAGTCACTCGCGAACCTTACGTGCTGCTTTTACGCATTCTCGTATTCGTTTATCAATCTGGCAAAGGCGCGCTCGGGAGATCAGCAGCTTGATCGCCACTTCCGACTCACGTGGGAGGCCACTCAAGTTGTTATCACGGCGTGTGTGGTGACTACACTACGTGTGGTGCAGCGTAATCCACTGGAGTCGATCCTTTCAACAAATGCAGAGATTTTACGCAAGACATCGGCTCTTGGTGCCAAATATTGTGGGCTCAACGATGCTTGCATTATTTTCACAATCAATGCACCGACAGTAATTACCCTTGTGTCTACACTACTGGGTATCTTGGCAGTAACTACGTCGATGTTAGTGAAGAAAACGAGTCCGAAGGTGAAACGTGCGGTGCTGTTGTCCAGGGGTTCGCAGGGAAGCTTTAAAGGTGTCATTCCAGCTGAAAATGCTGTCGTGACTGGGAAGAGCACAAGAATTCACTTCAGTCTCAATAAACGAAATCAAACGATTCCGACAACGAGTCTCCCAACACGCAGCCGCCTTACTTCCTTTGAGGAGAATTGTCTCGGCTCACCGTTCAGGAAACTCTTTCATGATTGCGATGATTTCGCGTACGAAACCTACAACGGAAAGCGCTGCACCACTGTGGAGGCGCTGCTGCTTACAGGGTACCTCTACTATGGAGAGCATATTTACCAAGCTACATCAGTGCTATTACTCATCGTGGCGCGTTTGTTGCCTCGGCAGCTCCTCCGCACGTTCAATGTGCTTATTTTACGATGGCATTTGAATCCGACAACAGGAGTTTTAACACACGCGTTGTCCTGTACGTGGTATGCCGCAAGTAAAGAGAATCACGCGTTAAATGGAATGACGCCAGTGGCTTAAGATGAGGGCTGTATTGTTGCAGTCACTCTTTCCTTCTTTCGTGGTGGCTCCTGACATACGCTCGACCGCAAGCCAACACCGATGAAAAGCTGTAATTATGCGGAACGTTATTACTTTTGGAGGTGAAAAAAGTAGTGCCCCAAGCTAAACGTACCGTGACGGAAGGAAATTTTGATCTCGCCTTCTTTCCAAGCGATATGTGGGGTGTAGGTGTGACGCGTGCGCTCGCATCGAAGGCATTGATATTGGCCGCAAGATGCTCTAAAACAAGTCACACTGACTCTTGTTGGTCGGTTTGTTTGTAAGCAAATCATGTTGTTACCATAATATGGTATATTATTCTTAACCGCTTTAAGCACCTGCCTTCCTACCATACTTAGTGTTCGTTTCCGACATCATAAACACCAAAAGTGAGTTCGCTGTTAATTGAAAGAATCACCGAATCCTCTATCTCGCTCATCATTCAAAAGACTGTATTGAGTATATGACTGCGGCGACTTCGAAAGCAGCTTGCGCGATATCTGTACAATGTCGAACCGGTTTACCTTTGCAATTGCTAGTGATGGTTTGCCTTCTGACGAGGACTGCTGGCTTTCTACTCCGCGTCGCCGGAATTTTTTTATTGTCAGATATCTGTGCCAAACATTGCTACCGGTGCCATATATTCTCTTCCAAGCGCCATTCCACCCATAAGCAGCGACCGAAAAGTCATTGCAGCAGTCACTCTGTGTTGTATATACCGATACAGCAAAATAAAGTCGAGCATCGAAACAAATTCTCACAATCAAACGATTTGGCAACATAGTACCGTAAATATCGTATTTAGAGGTCACTGTTGCAGCAATGCTACGTTACTACAACTTACGACTCGTCGAGCACAAGTCTAATCATGGCTGCCCCCGCTCCTGACCTCACGGACATGAACGCGATGCTGCAGGTTGCCATCGCGGCCGCGCGTGCCGCCGGCGCCCACATGAAGTCGCACCTGAGCACGTCGCGTGTGGAGAAGACCAAGTCCAGCAAGGACGACCTGGTCACAGTAGTGGACAAGCAATGCCAGGACCTCGTGTTCGCCACTATTAAGGGGACGTTCCCCAGCCACGAGTTCCTGGGCGAGGAGAACGTCGAGCCTGGTAGTGAGGCTTCGGCCCGAGCGCTGCGCGATATGGTGAGCAAGGAGTGGCTTTGGATCGTGGACCCCATCGACGGCACCACCAACTTCGTTCACCACCGTCCAGCCAGCGTCGTGTCTGTGGCTTGCGCGCATCTTGGAGAGGTCGTGGTCGGCGTCATCTACGATCCGTATCGCGACGAGATCTTCACGGCGCAGAAGGGCAAGGGCACGTTCCTGAACGGCCAACCGGCGCATGTCAGTCAGGAGGCTTCGTTCTCTGAGGCGCTTGTGGGCTTTGGTATTGGCACCAAGGACAGCGTGAGATTGCCCATGCTGGATTGCGCGCGCGAGTTCTCAGCGAAGTGCAGAGGTCTGCGTCTACAGGGCGCTGCCGCCATTGAGCTCGCGTGGACGGCGGCCGGACGCCAATCGGTGCGTCAATTGTCTTTGTACCCGTGAATCTATTGTCGATTATTTTAACTTGTTCACTGTCCATTGCTGCAGGCATTTTTCGAGCTTGACCTGAACTCTTGGGACGTGGCAGCCGGCGCACTGCTGGTGAAGGAGGCCGGCGGTGAAGTGACCAACAGCGACGGCACTCCTTTCTCGCTCAGCACGCGCAACATCGTGGTGTCCAACAACAAGGGCGACATCCACGCCAGCATGATTGAGCTCATCAAGAAGGCCGACGCCGTGAACGTGCGCAATTAATCTCCCTCCTAGAGCCTCCACAATTGGTAAAGATCAATGCACAGTCCATCTTAAAGAAATCCTTCACTCTTATTGCTCACGTACGTGGCACGGCTTCGTCCTCTAACCTTTTGTCAAAACAGTATCATTTCCATCCAATCGCAACGCCTCGTCTATTATTAATTGTCCAATCGTGCGTGTTTCAGAACCCAAAACAGTCGGCGCACCACAGTCCTAGTCAGTCCCAGTTTGGCCAAGATGGAGGAGCAGTTCCCGGCGCAGTACCATGTCAACACGTGGTTCTTCGTGTGCGGGCCACTGGCCGTCAACACCTTTTTGCTGGGGCTGGCGGCCAATCTGCACGTCTTCAAGAAGAACAACTTGGCCTTCGATAGAGTTATGGATATGCGGCCGGACGAGATTCCAACGGCCGGCGGCGTCTTCAAGACGGCGCTCTTCATGTGTCTGTTGCAATTCCTGCTCTTCAATGGAGAGGCGGCCCGGCGGGGCGATGCCTTTGGCGTGGATGAGACGCGCATGGAGATGCTGCTGCTGGGCTACGTGATCGTGGCGGCCTCACTGCTGTTGTGCCCGTTCGACGTCCTGCACTACAAGTTCCGCATGTTCGTACTGCGCAAGCTGGCGCGCTGTTTCTGGCCCTTCCAGCAGTTTTCCTTCAAGCTGCCGACACACGCTACGCCCTTTATTGAGGTGTTCATGGCCGACGGCATGACGTCGCTGTCCAAGTTCATCCAGGACCTGTCGGTGGCGCTCATGCTGCTGGTAATGTCGTTTACCAGCGAGCCTGAGGACTTGCGAGAGTCGTACATCTCCAAGCTCAAGGAGTCGCCGCTACCGTACTTCGCTGCTAGTACACCCTACATGTAAGTGCATCATATTGACGCAGGGTTTTAGCATTTTTCTGACGTTTTTTTGTTTTATTTTTTTTTAGTATTCGAGCGACGCAGTGTTTAATCTCGTTTCAACGGACACCGAGCGTGAACGACCGGTTTCTTCACCTGCTCAACACGATGAAGTACTGCTCGAGTCTGTTGGTGATCTCGGTGGGAGCGTACCCGATGCTGATGGGGCTGGCACGACCCGAGCAGAGCAGCTTCTTCTTGCTGTGTGCGGTGTTCAACTCGCTGTACTCGTTCCTATGGGATGTCGTCATGGATTGGGGTCTCGGACAGCCCAAACTGCCTCGGAGAGTGGCCTTCTTGCGCCACCAGTTGATCTATCGGCCACGCAAGATTTACTATCTGGTTATTGTAGTGGACTTCGTGCTGCGCATTATGTGGGTCGCCAAGTGGTGGGATTGGATGCACCGCGGCGTGCACTTCAAGCTCGTTGCGCAGGTCGCAGAAGTCGTGCGTCGTATCGTCTGGAACTTCGTGCGTGTCGAGTGGCAGTGTATTAAACTGGACATCCTCGCCACCAAGAAGCTCTCAGCGGATACTGTGGAGCTCGACGAGATGATTGAAAAGGTGCCGCTAATGCAAGAGCACGAAGACGATCTTGAAGACATGAAGCCCAGGATGAGAACGCTAAGTCGTCCTAACTCGTTCTCTGCGGAAGCTAGCGGCACCGAAACAAGCAGCACGCTCAGCCAGAGTCCTCTTCATGACAATACCGACAGCGAGCTGTTCCTTCAAGTGGACGCAGAGTCCAGTTCAGGGAGAGACGTCCAACGGGATGAAATGATCGCCCCCGCTGCCATTACAGTCGCTAGCTACCCGGAGAAGCCTCAGGCGATGCTGGTGAGCTATGGAGACGTGCATCAACGATGGGAATCCAGCCCGAATAAAGCGACCACTGAAGGCGCAGAGGCAGATGAATTGTAAAATCGAAGCAAAAAAATTAAGAGATAGATGCATGCTCCATATTAACGCAGCTGCATAGACTTCAACTAGTCCGTTCTTGAGCTTAAAGCCGAAGTTTAATGCACATCCGCGCTCTCCACGCACTTTTTGAGCGGCGTGAGCGCAGGACGCAGTTCGCTGGCCAGAGCGTGCAGCGCACCGATGTGGGGCGAGTTGGGTGCCACGAGAGTGATGACCAGCGGCGCGTGGTTGATGTGGATCAGCACCACGTCGTCGAAGAAGGCCGTCACACTCTGCACGGCTCCGAACTTGAGCTTCCCGACCTACACAGCACAAGATTCGTCAGCTTCACATAGTCACGACCTCGTTACTTATTATCGCACCTGCTCCGCTGCTCCTGCAAAGACCGTGGGCAGCACAGTCTCCGTGTACTCGTACGACAGTTCCGACTTCTCCTCCGCAGATACTACGGCAAACATAACGTTAATATTCATTCAAATTGCGCAAAAAGCTGGCAGTTTCGAGCTGCACCTTTAAGTAGGGGGACGCCCTCGGACGTGCACACGAGGATGGCCTCTAGGGCGTCGTATCTGCAGCAGAAATCCGCATCAAACTTCAGCAACAAGCTTTAGGAGTGTATCAATTTGGGTCCGAGGGTACCTGCTCAGCACGTCGTTGAGCTTCTCCTGCAGAATCGGACTCTGCGGTCAACACAGACGCAGAAAATATGGCCAACGGATCAGTGCGGCTCGTGTATTCGACGCAGGGAAGACGCTAACCATCTCGGCGGCGGCCTCCATCTTGCTCCAGATTGTGTCTTGTGCTGTACAACACACAAAACCCAGCTGTACAACTTGTACATACACTGTCCGATCTATGGCATTTCAATTGGCGGACTGCAACGATCGAGGAGCGCAAGCAGATGGAGGCCCAGACTTCTCGAAGGTGGGCATGACTAGGAGCATAGGCGTCCACATGACATGGCGAAGATGAAGTCGGAGAGAGGGTCGCATGTACGCACAGTATCGAAGCAAGCAAACAACACACACGAGCAGTGGAGGTATGGATTGAGGGCTAGGCGTTGTGCTCAGCAGCAGGAGCGACAGCGTTGGGTGCAGCAGGTTCCGGCACGGCCAGAGCTCTGAGAGCTGGCTGGTAGTCGTTGGCGGATGCGACGCCCGCGACGGCGACAAGTGTGGTGACGGCGAGAGCAGTGAACTTCATGGCGATCGTGTCGGTCGAGTTGGCCGGGCCTGGTACTTGCACCCACTGTTGTGTTGGAGAGGGCAAGTTGGTTTGTGTAGAATGCAATGGCCGGGCAGTGGCCGATGACGGCCGGCGGTGTGGTCGTGTTGCATCGAGTAGCAGTGTGAAAAGTCTGCGGATTTCTGGTCGCTGGTGTGGATTTGGTAGGTGCTCGCTTTCCGCTCGATATCGCTGGACTTGTCGTGTATTGATGGTGATGGGTGTCTTTAGCTTTCACAGCTGGGCCACGCTAGACGGCGGCTACGTGGTTGACGTCGAGCGTTGAGCGTTGAGCGTTGAGCGTTGAGCGTTGAGCGTCCAGCATTGAGTGTCGAAAGTCGAACGATGAAAGTCGAACGATGAAAGGCAAATGTTGATACTTCTTTAGCCATGTCGATGTGGCTGTGGCCATGAAGTATTTTTTTTATTGTGCGGTTGGAGATCAGTCAATTTGCTGGGAAGGTACCGGACGCGACCAGTTTGGCTTATGGCAATTTATTTTATTGGTGAAGAAAACCTTAAGAAAAAACGCACGGCTATACAAGTAAGCATTCGGCAGCTGATACGCGACGGCAAATGGCCATTATTGGCCGAGCATGGCCGGTGAGTGAATGGCTTGGATATGGCTTTAAACACAAACTTGGTTACAATGCGTGGCAGGCGAGAAGAGCAAGACGTCGAGAAAGCGCAAGGAAAAAAGTCGATTTCTTTGTGATCTTCTGGATTAAGCGGTTTAAAGCTGCGGTAATTGTAGAAACGAGCAGCTAGCTTCTACGGCACGGATGAAAGAGTGGGTAGCATCGGCGAGGAGCGAACCAATGTGACACCTGTACTTCGGATAGCTGCGATACGACGCCGAGCACGCAGCCAGAGGAGCAGGTCGGTGCCGGGCCTGGCCAGCGTCTCCGTTAATATCGTGGCCGGCCGGCCGGCCGAGACTGCGTGTGTGTCAGCTCGGTGGTGGAGGTGGCATTCTACCATCCCCAGCCGCCCCAGCCGCCGAGGCCACCCCAGCCACCACCACCACCCCATCCGCCGCATCCACCCCAGCCACCACCGCAGCCTCCGACGCCTCCCCACGGGCCTCCCCATCCGAATCCGCGGCCCCACCATTCGTTCTTCTTCTTCTTGTCTTCAGTGCTGACGTTGGCCGGCTCCTTGCCAGCAGCGTTAGCGGGAGCGTTGGCCGCGGCGGGTTGCGTGTTGTGCTCAACAGCGGCTGCAGCAGCAGGAGCGACAGCGTTGGGTGCAGCAGGTTCCGGCACGGCCAGAGCTCTGAGAGCTGGCTGGTAGTCGTTGGCGGATGCGACGCCCGCGACGGCGACAAGTGTGGTGACGGCGAGAGCAGTGAACTTCATGGCGATCGTGTCGGTCGAGTTGGCCGGGCCTGGTACTTGCACCCACTGTTGTGTTGGAGAGGGCAAGTTGGTTTGTGTAGAATGCAATGGCCGGGCAGTGGCCGATGACGGCCGGCGGTGTGGTCGTGTTGCATCGAGTAGCAGTGTGAAAAGTCTGCGGATTTCTGGTCGCTGGTGTGGATTTGGTAGGTGCTCGCTTTCCGCTCGATATCGCTGGACTTGTCGTGTATTGATGGTGATGGGTGTCTTTAGCTTTCACAGCTGGGCCACGCTAGACGGCGGCTACGTGGTTGACGTCGAGCGTTGAGCGTTGAGCGTTGAGCGTTGAGCGTTGAGCGTCCAGCATTGAGTGTCGAAAGTCGAACGATGAAAGTCGAACGATGAAAGGCAAATGTTGATACTTCTTTAGCCATGTCGATGTGGCTGTGGCCATGAAGTATTTTTTTATTGTGCGGTTGGAGATCAGTCAATTTGCTGGGAAGGTACCGGACGCGACCAGTTTGGCTTATGGCAATTTATTTTATTGGTGAAGAAAACCTTAAGAAAAAAACGCACGGCTATACAAGTAAGCATTCGGCAGCTGATACGCGACGGCAAATGGCCATTATTGGCCGAGCATGGCCGGTGAGTGAATGGCTTGGATATGGCTTTAAACACAAACTTGGTTACAATGCGTGGCAGGCGAGAAGAGCAAGACGTCGAGAAAGCGCAAGGAAAAAAGTCGATTTCTTTGTGATCTTCTGGATTAAGCGGTTTAAAGCTGCGGTAATTGTAGAAACGAGCAGCTAGCTTCTACGGCACGGATGAAAGAGTGGGTAGCATCGGCGAGGAGCGAACCAATGTGACACCTGTACTTCGGATAGCTGCGATACGACGCCGAGCACGCAGCCAGAGGAGCAGGTCGGTGCCGGGCCTGGCCAGCGTCTCCGTTAGTATCGTGGCCGGCCGGCCGGCCGAGACTGCGTGTGTGTCAGCTCGGTGGTGGAGGTGGCATTCTACCATCCCCAGCCGCCCCAGCCGCCGAGGCCACCCCAGCCACCACCACCACCCCATCCGCCGCATCCACCCCAGCCACCACCGCAGCCTCCGACGCCTCCCCACGGGCCTCCCCATCCGAATCCGCGGCCCCACCATTCGTTCTTCTTCTTCTTGTCTTCAGTGCTGACGTTGGCCGGCTCCTTGCCAGCAGCGTTAGCGGGAGCGTTGGCCGCGGCGGGTTGCGTGTTGTGCTCAACAGCGGCTGCAGCAGCAGGAGCGACAGCGTTGGGTGCAGCAGGTTCCGGCACGGCCAGAGCTCTGAGAGCTGGCTGGTAGTCGTTGGCGGATGCGACGCCCGCGACGGCGACAAGTGTGGTGACGGCGAGAGCAGTGAACTTCATGGCGATCGTGTCGGTCGAGTTGGCCGGGCCTGGTACTTGCACCCACTGTTGTGTTGGAGAGGGCAAGTTGGTTTGTGTAGAATGCAATGGCCGGGCAGTGGCCGATGACGGCCGGCGGTGTGGTCGTGTTGCATCGAGTAGCAGTGTGAAAAGTCTGCGGATTTCTGGTCGCTGGTGTGGATTTGGTAGGTGCTCGCTTTCCGCTCGATATCGCTGGACTTGTCGTGTATTGATGGTGATGGGTGTCTTTAGCTTTCACAGCTGGGCCACGCTAGACGGCGGCTACGTGGTTGACGTCGAGCGTTGAGCGTTGAGCGTTGAGCGTTGAGCGTTGAGCGTCCAGCATTGAGTGTCGAAAGTCGAACGATGAAAGTCGAACGATGAAAGGCAAATGTTGATACTTCTTTAGCCATGTCGATGTGGCTGTGGCCATGAAGTATTTTTTTATTGTGCGGTTGGAGATCAGTCAATTTGCTGGGAAGGTACCGGACGCGACCAGTTTGGCTTATGGCAATTTATTTTATTGGTGAAGAAAACCTTAAGAAAAAACGCACGGCTATACAAGTAAGCATTCGGCAGCTGATACGCGACGGCAAATGGCCATTATTGGCCGAGCATGGCCGGTGAGTGAATGGCTTGGATATGGCTTTAAACACAAACTTGGTTACAATGCGTGGCAGGCGAGAAGAGCAAGACGTCGAGAAAGCGCAAGGAAAAAAGTCGATTTCTTTGTGATCTTCTGGATTAAGCGGTTTAAAGCTGCGGTAATTGTAGAAACGAGCAGCTAGCTTCTACGGCACGGATGAAAGAGTGGGTAGCATCGGCGAGGAGCGAACCAATGTGACACCTGTACTTCGGATAGCTGCGATACGACGCCGAGCACGCAGCCAGAGGAGCAGGTCGGTGCCGGGCCTGGCCAGCGTCTCCGTTAGTATCGTGGCCGGCCGGCCGGCCGAGACTGCGTGTGTGTCAGCTCGGTGGTGGAGGTGGCATTCTACCATCCCCAGCCGCCCCAGCCGCCGAGGCCACCCCAGCCACCACCACCACCCCATCCGCCGCATCCACCCCAGCCACCACCGCAGCCTCCGACGCCTCCCCACGGGCCTCCCCATCCGAATCCGCGGCCCCACCATTCGTTCTTCTTCTTCTTGTCTTCAGTGCTGACGTTGGCCGGCTCCTTGCCAGCAGCGTTAGCGGGAGCGTTGGCCGCGGCGGGTTGCGTGTTGTGCTCAACAGCGGCTGCAGCAGCAGGAGCGACAGCGTTGGGTGCAGCAGGTTCCGGCACGGCCAGAGCTCTGAGAGCTGGCTGGTAGTCGTTGGCGGATGCGACGCCCGCGACGGCGACAAGTGTGGTGACGGCGAGAGCAGTGAACTTCATGGCGATCGTGTCGGTCGAGTTGGCCGGGCCTGGTACTTGCACCCACTGTTGTGTTGGAGAGGGCAAGTTGGTTTGTGTAGAATGCAATGGCCGGGCAGTGGCCGATGACGGCCGGCGGTGTGGTCGTGTTGCATCGAGTAGCAGTGTGAAAAGTCTGCGGATTTCTGGTCGCTGGTGTGGATTTGGTAGGTGCTCGCTTTCCGCTCGATATCGCTGGACTTGTCGTGTATTGATGGTGATGGGTGTCTTTAGCTTTCACAGCTGGGCCACGCTAGACGGCGGCTACGTGGTTGACGTCGAGCGTTGAGCGTTGAGCGTTGAGCGTTGAGCGTCCAGCATTGAGTGTCGAAAGTCGAACGATGAAAGTCGAACGATGAAAGGCAAATGTTGATACTTCTTTAGCCATGTCGATGTGGCTGTGGCCATGAAGTATTTTTTTATTGTGCGGTTGGAGATCAGTCAATTTGCTGGGAAGGTACCGGACGCGACCAGTTTGGCTTATGGCAATTTATTTTATTGGTGAAGAAAACCTTAAGAAAAAACGCACGGCTATACAAGTAAGCATTCGGCAGCTGATACGCGACGGCAAATGGCCATTATTGGCCGAGCATGGCCGGTGAGTGAATGGCTTGGATATGGCTTTAAACACAAACTTGGTTACAATGCGTGGCAGGCGAGAAGAGCAAGACGTCGAGAAAGCGCAAGGAAAAAAGTCGATTTCTTTGTGATCTTCTGGATTAAGCGGTTTAAAGCTGCGGTAATTGTAGAAACGAGCAGCTAGCTTCTACGGCACGGATGAAAGAGTGGGTAGCATCGGCGAGGAGCGAACCAATGTGACACCTGTACTTCGGATAGCTGCGATACGACGCCGAGCACGCAGCCAGAGGAGCAGGTCGGTGCCGGGCCTGGCCAGCGTCTCCGTTAGTATCGTGGCCGGCCGGCCGGCCGAGACTGCGTGTGTGTCAGCTCGGTGGTGGAGGTGGCATTCTACCATCCCCAGCCGCCCCAGCCGCCGAGGCCACCCCAGCCACCACCACCACCCCATCCGCCGCATCCACCCCAGCCACCACCGCAGCCTCCGACGCCTCCCCACGGGCCTCCCCATCCGAATCCGCGGCCCCACCATTCGTTCTTCTTCTTCTTGTCTTCAGTGCTGACGTTGGCCGGCTCCTTGCCAGCAGCGTTAGCGGGAGCGTTGGCCGCGGCGGGTTGCGTGTTGTGCTCAACAGCGGCTGCAGCAGCAGGAGCGACAGCGTTGGGTGCAGCAGGTTCCGGCACGGCCAGAGCTCTGAGAGCTGGCTGGTAGTCGTTGGCGGATGCGACGCCCGCGACGGCGACAAGTGTGGTGACGGCGAGAGCAGTGAACTTCATGGCGATCGTGTCGGTCGAGTTGGCCGGGCCTGGTACTTGCACCCACTGTTGTGTTGGAGAGGGCAAGTTGGTTTGTGTAGAATGCAATGGCCGGGCAGTGGCCGATGACGGCCGGCGGTGTGGTCGTGTTGCATCGAGTAGCAGTGTGAAAAGTCTGCGGATTTCTGGTCGCTGGTGTGGATTTGGTAGGTGCTCGCTTTCCGCTCGATATCGCTGGACTTGTCGTGTATTGATGGTGATGGGTGTCTTTAGCTTTCACAGCTGGGCCACGCTAGACGGCGGCTACGTGGTTGACGTCGAGCGTTGAGCGTTGAGCGTTGAGCGTTGAGCGTCCAGCATTGAGTGTCGAAAGTCGAACGATGAAAGTCGAACGATGAAAGGCAAATGTTGATACTTCTTTAGCCATGTCGATGTGGCTGTGGCCATGAAGTATTTTTTTATTGTGCGGTTGGAGATCAGTCAATTTGCTGGGAAGGTACCGGACGCGACCAGTTTGGCTTATGGCAATTTATTTTATTGGTGAAGAAAACCTTAAGAAAAAACGCACGGCTATACAAGTAAGCATTCGGCAGCTGATACGCGACGGCAAATGGCCATTATTGGCCGAGCATGGCCGGTGAGTGAATGGCTTGGATATGGCTTTAAAACACAAACTTGGTTACAATGCGTGGCAGGCGAGAAGAGCAAGACGTCGAGAAAGCGCAAGGAAAAAAGTCGATTTCTTTGTGATCTTCTGGATTAAGCGTTTTAAAGCTGCGGTAATTGTAGAAACGAGCAGCTAGCTTCTACGGCACGGATGAAAGAGTGGGTAGCATCGGCGAGGAGCGAACCAATGTGACACCTGTACTTCGGATAGCTGCGATACGACGCCGAGCACGCAGCCAGAGGAGCAGGTCGGTGCCGGGCCTGGCCAGCGTCTCCGTTAGTATCGTGGCCGGCCGGCCGGCCGAGACTGCGTGTGTGTCAGCTCGGTGGTGGAGGTGGCATTCTACCATCCCCAGCCGCCCCAGCCCCGAGGCCACCCCAGCCACCACCACCACCCCATCCGCCGCATCCACCCCAGCCACCACCGCAGCCTCCGACGCCTCCCCACGGGCCTCCCCATCCGAATCCGCGGCCCCACCATTCGTTCTTCTTCTCTTCTTGTCTTCAGTGCTGACGTTGGCCGGCTCCTTGCCAGCAGCGTTAGCGGGAGCGTTGGCCGCGGCGGGTTGCGCGTTGTGCTCAACAGCGGCTGCAGCAGCAGGAGCGACAGCGTTGGGTGCAGCAGGTTCCGGCACGGCCAGAGCTCTGAGAGCTGGCTGGTAGTCGTTGGCGGATGCGACGCCCGCGACGGCGACAAGTGTGGTGACGGCGAGAGCAGTGAACTTCATGGCGATCGTGTCGGTCGAGTTGGCCGGGCCTGGTACTTGCACCCACTGTTGTGTTGGAGAGGGCAAGTTGGTTTGTGTAGAATGCAATGGCCGGGCAGTGGCCGATGACGGCCGGCGGTGTGGTCGTGTTGCATCGAGTAGCAGTGTGAAAAGTCTGCGGATTTCTGGTCGCTGGTGTGGATTTGGTAGGTGCTCGCTTTCCGCTCGATATCGCTGGACTTGTCGTGTATTGATGGTGATGGGTGTCTTTAGCTTTCACAGCTGGGCCACGCTAGACGGCGGCTACGTGGTTGACGTCGAGCGTTGAGCGTTGAGCGTTGAGCGTTGAGCGTTGAGCGTCCAGCATTGAAGTGTCGAAAGTCGAACGATGAAAGTCGAACGATGAAAGGCAAATGTTGATACTTTTAGCCATGTCGATGTGGCTGTGGCCATGATGAGTATTTTTTTATTGTGCGGTTGGAGATCAGTCAATTTGCTGGGAAGGTACCGGACGCGACCAGTTTGGCTTATGGCAATTTATTTTTTTGGTGAAGAAAACCTTAAGAAAAAACGCACGGCTATACAAGTAGCATTCGGCAGCTGATACGCGACGGCAAATGGCCATTATTGGCCGAGCATGGCCGGTGAGTGAATGGCTTGGATATGGCTTTAAACACAAACTTGGTTACAATGCGTGGCAGGCGAGAAGAGCAAGACGTCGAGAAAGCGCAAGGAAAAAAGTCGATTTCTTTGTGATCTTCTGGATTAAGCGGTTTAAAGCTGCGGTAATTGTAGAAACGAGCAGCTAGCTTCTACGGCACGGATGAAAGAGTGGGTAGCATCGGCGAGGAGCGAACCAATGTGACACCTGTACTTCGGATAGCTGCGATACGACGCCGAGCACGCAGCCAGAGGAGCAGGTCGGTGCCGGGCCTGGCCAGCGTCTCCGTTAATATCGTGGCCGGCCGGCCGGCCGAGACTGCGTGTGTGTCAGCTCGGTGGTGGAGGTGGCATTCTACCATCCCCAGCCGCCCCAGCCGCCGAGGCCACCCCAGCCACCACCACCACCCCATCCGCCGCATCCACCCCAGCCACCAACCGCAGCCTCCGACGCCTCCCCACGGGCCTCCCCATCCGAATCCGCGGCCCCACCATTCGTTCTTTCTTCTTGTCTTCAGTGCTGACGTTGGCCGGCCTCCTTGCCCAGCAGCGGGTTAGCGGGAGCGTTGGCCCGCGGCGGGTTGCGCGTTGGTGCTCAACAGCGGCTGCAGCAGCAGGAGCGACAGCCGTTGGGTGCAGCAGAGGTGGTTCCGGCACGGCCAGAGCTCTGTAGAGCTGGCTGGTAGTCGTTGGCGGATGCGACGCCCGCGACGGCGACAAGTG